>CM052538.1:107918746-107992616 GCA_028533065.1 Trachops cirrhosus
GGCAGATCCATTTTTAGTTTTCTGAGAAAATTCTATACTGTTTTCCATAGTGGCTGTACCAGTCTGCAGTCCCACCAACAGTGCACTAGGGTCCCTTTTTCTCCACAACCTCTCCAACAATTGTTTGTTTCTTTGTTTATGATGGCCATTGTGACTGGTGTGAAGTGGTATCTCATTGTGGTTTTAATTTGCATCTCTCTGATAGCTAGTGATATTGAGCAACTTTTCATGTGTTTCTGGATCCTCTGTATGTCCTCCTTGGAGAAGTGTCTGTTCAAGTCCTTTGCCCATTTTTTAATTGGGTTTCTTGTCTTCTTAGAGTGGAGTCATTTGAGTTCTTTGTATATTTTGGAGATCAAACCCTTGTCTGAGGTATCATTGGCAAATATGTTTTCCCATACAGTTGGTTCTCTTTTGATTTTAATATTGTTTTCTTTGGCCATGCAGAAGCTTTTTACTTTGATGAGATCCCATTTGTTAATTCTTTCCTTTATGTCCCTTGCACTAGGGGACACATCGGTGAAAATATTGCACATGAAATATCTGAGATTTTCCTGCCTATGTTCTCCTCTAGAACTTTAATAGTGTCACAGCTTATATTTAAATCTTTTATCCACCTTGAATTTATTTTTGTGTATGGGATAAGTTGGTGCTCAAGTTTCATTTTTTTTGCATGTATCTGTCCATCTCTCCCAACACCATTTGTTGAAAAGGCTATTTTTACTCCATTTTATGTTGCTGCCCCATATGTTGAATATTAATTGACCATAGAGATTTGGGTTTATTTCTGGGCTCTCTGTTCTGTTCCATTGGTCCATGTGCCTGTTTTTATGCCAGTACCAGACTATTTTGATTACAGTGGCCTCATAATAATACAGTTTGGTATTAGGTATTGTGATCCCTCCTACTTTACTTTTCTTTCTCAAAATTGCAGCAGCTATTCGGGGTTGTTTATGGTTCCATGTAAATTTTTTAAGTGTTTGTTCTATGTCTGTGAAATATGCCATTGGTACTTTAATAGGTATTGCATTGAATGTGTAAATTGCTTTGGGTAGTATGGACATTTTGATGATGTTAATTCTTCCAATCCATGAACATGATACATGTTTCCATTTGTTTGTGTCTTCCTTGATTTCTTTCTTCAGTGTAGTGTAGTTTTCTGAATACAGGTCTTTTACCTCTTTGGTTAGGTTTATTCCTAGATATTTTATTTTTCTTTTTGCTATATCGAATGGGATTTTTTTCTTGATTTTTGCTTCTGCTGTTTCACTGTTGGTGTACAAAAATGCCTTTGATTTCTGCATATTGACTTTGTATCCCACTGTTTTGCCAAAATCATTTATTAGATTGAACAGTTTTTTTGGTTGGAGTCTGTAGAATTTTCTATGTATACTATCATGTCATCTGCAAACAGTGACAGTTTTTTTTCCTCCTTTCCAATTTGGATGCCTTTTATTTCTTTTTCTTGTCTGATCACTGTGGTTAAAACTCCCTATACTATGTTGAATAGAAGTGGTGAAAATGGATAACTTTGTCTTGTTCCTGACCTTAGTGGAAAAGATTTTAGTTTTTGCCCATTGAGTATGATGTTGGCTGTAGGTCTCTCATATATGGCCTGTATTATGTGGAAGAATGCTCCCTCTGTTCCCACTTTGCTGAGTGTTTTTCTCATAAACGGGCATTGTACCTCATCAAATGCTTTTCCTGAATCTATTAATATGATCATGTGATTTTTGTCTCTGCTTTTGTTTATGTGATGTATTACATTTACTGATTTGCGAATATTGTACTGTCCTTGCATCCCTGTAATGAATCCCACTTGGTCATGGTGTATGATCTTTCTAATGTATTGTTGAATGTGGTTTGCCAATACTCTGTTGAGGATTTTGGCGTCTATGTTCATCAGCGATATTGGCCTGAACTTTTCTTTCTTTGTTGTGTCTTTATCTGGTTTTGGTACTAGTATGATGTCGGCCTCATAAAAAGAGTTAGGGAGTCTTCCATCTTTTTGGATTTTTTGGAATAGTCTGTGAAGGATAGGGGTTATCTCTTCCTTAAATGCTTTGTAGAATTCTCCTAGGGACCATCCTGTCTAGGGCTTTTGTGTGTCAGGAATTTTTTGATTATTGCTTCGCTTTTTTTTGCTGTTATTGGTCTGTTTAGGTTTTCTGCTTCTTCTTCACTGAGTTTTGGAAGATTATATTTTTCTAGAAATTTGTCCATTTCACCTAGGTTTTCAAATTTCTTGGCATACAGTTCTTCGTAGTAATTTCTTACAATCCTTTGTATCTCTGTGGTATCAGTTGTAATCTCTCCTCTTTCATTTCTGATTGTGTTTATTTGGGTCCTCTCTCTTTTCATGGGTTCTTTATATATGTTCCTTCATGAACCTTCCCCTTCTTTCTCCTGGTATCTCCTCCCCACCTCCTCTCTGATCACTGTCATTTTGTTCTTTATTTCCATGCCTCTGGTTGTTTTTTGCTCACTTATTTGTTTTACTGATTAGGTTCTACTTGTAGGTGAAATCATATGGTATTTGTCTTTTACCACCTGGTTTATTTCTCTTTGTATAATGCTCTCTAACATTATGCAAAGAGAAGAGAAATGGTAGGAGCTCCTTCCTTCTTTCTGTTGTGTAGTATTCCATTGTGTAAATGCACCACAGTTTTTTGATTCACTCATTTATTGATGGGCACCTAGGTTGCTTCCAGCACTTGGCTATTGTAAATAATGCTTCTATGATCATTGGTGTGCACAGGTTCTTTTGAATTGGTGTTTTAGTATTCTTAGGGTATAAATCCCAGCAGTGGAATTGCCTGTTGAAAAGGCAGTCCATTTTTAGTTTTCTGAGAAAATTCCATACTGTTTTCCACAGTGGCTCCACCAGTGTATTCCCACCAACAGTGCACTAGGGTTCCTTTTTCTCCACAGCCTCTCTAGCACTTGTTGTTTGTTCATTTGGTTATGATGGCCATTCTGACCAGTGTGAAGTGTTATCTCATTGTAGTTTTAATTTACATCTCTCTGATGGCTGGTGATGCTGAGCATCTTTTCATGTGTCCCTGGGCTCTCTGTATGTTCTCCTTGAAGAAATGTCTGTTCAGGTCCTTTGCCCATTTTTTAATTAGATTGTTTGTCTTCCAGGTGTGAAATCCTTTGAGTTCTTTATACATTTTGTAGATCAAACCCTTTTCTGAGGAATCATTGGCAAATATATTTTGTGATATGGTGTTTCCCTTTTCATTTTGCTGAGCAGAAGCTTTTTTAATTTAATGAGGCCTTAGTTGTTTATTCTTTCCTTTTTATCCCTTGGTCTAGAAGACATATTGTTGAAAATATTGCTGCCTGGGATATCTGAAATTTTCCTGCCTTGTTCTCCTCTAGGACTTTTATGGTGTCATGACTTATATTTAATTCTTTTATCCATCTTGAGTTTATTTTTGTATATTGTGTAAGTTAGTGAATGAGTTTCATTCTTTTGTATGTAGCTGTCTAGATTTCCCAACACCATTTTATCTTCATTTTTTAAAAATTTCTCTTTTCTTTTTGCTGCTCTGATTGTGTGAGTATTTTCTACCTTGGCTTCCAAATCATTGATTTCATCTTCTGCTTCATCTGTCACATTGTTTACTGCTATCAATGTATTATTTATTTCAGAGATTAATTTTTTTACTTCTGACTGGCCTTTTCTATGGTTTCTATGTCATTTTTCATGCCATTGTGCATCTTTATAATCATTACTTTGAATTCTATGTCTGATAAATTGTTTACCTCCATTTCATTTAGTTCTTCTTATGGAGATTTCTTTTTTTTCTTTCATCTGGATTCTGTTATTTGTCTTCCCATTTTGGCTGCCTCTTTATGTTTTTTCTGGGTATTAGGTAGATCTGCAAATACCATTGTCCAGGCCTGTGTCAGATACTGCCTGTACCTGGCTCTTGGCAACATGTTTGTAGCTATCAGTGATTCATAGCTTGTGACTGCCTCTGCTGGACTTTGTTGCATGCAGAAATGACAAAGTTGGACATCCGGGTTGGCTTTTAGAAGGTTTCAGCCTTGGGAAAGATCAGCTAAAGTCTCAGAATATCCAGAGATCCACCTCTTACTACAGTTTGTCTGTCAGCCTTAATTACTGAAAGAGCCTGTAGCTCTACTTCTGTGCAGGGTTTAAGCTCCATGGGGTGAGCAAGAGCAATTCCCATGGGTGGGGCTATTGCTTACCCATAGGCTGATGCTGCTATAAGGGGAAGGCTGTGCCTAAGACAGACATCTTCTTTAGTGTGTGAACTGACTGAGCATAGCAGTCCTATTGACTGACCTTTCAGCTCTCTCCCTAGAGTCACCAACCCCAGATTCCCCTCCCGTGGTTCTAGTCTGCTCTGCCCTCCCTCAGCCCATGTCCAGGATAATTGGCTACAAACAAAGTTTTGTATGTTGGCCCTTTAAGAGATTGTCTGTATCTCTAGCTGTCTTTTCCTGGCAGACAGAAAACCCACTGCTTTTCACAACAAGATGTTATGTGGGCACCTTTCCTGGTTCTGGTGTTTAGATCCTACTCTTTTCAGGGGGAAACCCCAGCTCCTGAAATATCCCTCTGAAACTTCAGCTGCTGCCCATGAAGGGGTAGCCAGGCTTCTTGCACTTCTGCTCTTCCTGTCACTCTTGATGTGGTGGTGTGGTTTCTTCTGTATGTGCTGGGTTACAAGGCTTCTCTCCAGCTAGTCTTCAGCTGGTTGTTCAGGATGATATTTTCTATAATTTAATTATTATTTCAGTTTGGTCCTGGGAACAAGTCAGTGTAGCTTCTACCCACTGTGCCACCATTTTAGATCTTAACTTTGTATTATTATGAACATAATTACATTGTAAGTGAATGCCATTTTCTTTTGATGACAAAATTTGTGTTGTCTTAAATCGTATATATTGCATTTTACAGATAACTTAAGTTTAAATTAAAAATTAAACTCTTTGCCCTGACTGGTGTGGTTCAGTGGGTTGAGCCCAGTCACTGGTTCAGTTCCTGGTCAGGGCTCACACCTGGGTTGTGAGCTAAGTCCCTGGTTGAGGGTGTGCGAGAGGCAACCAATCAATATTTCTCTCACACTTTGATGTTTCTCTAGCTTTCTTTCTCCCTCCCTTCCCCTCTCCATAAATAAATAAATAAATAAATAAATAAATAAATAAATAAACTCTTTGGTTTAACTTCTTATCTGACACTGATATAAAAAATCATGTCACCCTCTGTTATTTAGGAAACAATAATAACTGCTTTCTAAAGTCAGTGGCTTCAGGATTTAATTTTCTTACCTTACTTTGGACTTTGTAGAGTCTTAGGATGGTTCAATTAATTTATAACAATGCAGATCACCATATGCTGAGGAAATATCAAAAGATATTCAAAACCTTTCATCTTTAGAGATTTCTACCAAAGTCATATGAGGTAGATATGATCTTTTTTGATTAAATCCAAACTAACCAATAGAACCTTAGCATGTTCATTTTATAGCTCATCAAATTAAAGATAAAACATTATTCCCCTTCAGTGGACAGAAATATATTGGTAACCTAGTATGGGGACAGGAGGGAGTAGGGATGGGGAGATAAGTTTACATTAATGCTGAAATCATAGTCAATTCAAAATGGCCACTGGTAGCAGTCAACTCAAATGAGCTAAAAGCTGATTTAAAATAATCTATATGTTCTTTGTGTATTAGAATATTGTCCTACTCAGGATTAAAATGATAATGACAGAAGGATTTTAACTTTCTTTTTAAGGAAATTATTGGAATAGACATACAGATTGTATATTTTGCTTATGTGCATATTTAAAAATGTATTTATATTTTATGGTGGTAAGTATAATAATGGGATGTAATACAGTTGACTCTCGAATAATGGGGCTAGAGCAGCTGACATCCACCCCCACTCACATAGCTGAAAACCCAGATATAACTTGACTCCCCCCAAACCAACTACAATAGGTCTTTCTCATCTGCAGATTCAAAGTGGTTGAATCTCTAAATGCGAAACCCTCAGATATAAAGGGCCAACTTTATTTATTTAAAAAATAGGTGGACTTGCACTGTTTAAACCCATGTTGTTCAAGCGTCACCTCTAATTGTCCATAATGTTTTAAGTGTAGAGTAAGCATATAATTTTAAGACTTCCTTATAGTTGCATGGAAGCAAAGTCCATTAAACTAAGGATGAAGAAGAGTTAAGAGATCAAAATAATGACAAAAAATTAGTAGCTTATGAAAGTGATCTATTTTTCTGCTTTTTTATTATTTTCTTAACATATATGTGATAGGGCAGAAACCAGACGGCCGTGCAGTGAGGATGACAAATCCGGTGCAGAAGTGGGGCTTACAGTGTGTACCGTTCCTTCTAATCACCAGACTGTAAAGCAGAGATAAGAGTAGGCTTGTTGATGGGAAGATAAATATTGTTTTGTCTCTGTTTTTTTAATGTAGGAGAGAGTAAACATATTTATATGCTGTAGGGATTAACCTTGATTGACTTTGTTTACAGAAAAAATTAGGTAGTTTTGAGAAGTTTCTGCATATGTGGTACAGAAGTTGGTAAAGTTTAACTTGTAACAGACTAAAATAATAGAAAACAAAAGGAAAGAATAGGAAGAAAGTGAGATTTTAGGGAAGTTGATTTTTAAAAAATGATAGAGCAAACCAGGGAAAGGGTACAGTATTAGCAAAAAGTTATAGTTAGGTTAGAAATACAAACATCATGGTTTGTTTTTTATAATGTAAGTAATTATTCTTTGTAGTCCTGAGATGGTGTTATAATATTGCTAAAATATTAAGTTGTGTACTTACTATTTCTCTTAATATATTGGCAAACCTCAATAGCACTCATTTTGCCCTAATCTTGGTTTGACCTACTAAGACATTTTTCTCCCTTTCACAAACCTCACTTCATTCATTTCTGACCCCACTGCTCTATAGCCACATCTCATTCAAAACTCACCAATGCCATCTTGATTGTCAAAGGGAATGACCTTTTGTCTATGCTCGTAATTGACAACTCTGTAGTAAGTGATACTTTTAGATATTTCACCAAGCCTAAGCATGTTTTTGTGTAACTTTTAAAGCAGTACATTTTCTGTTTTCCTTCCATGTATTTGACTTTATAATTATACTAAGTATCATCCCTTGGCCTCTCTTTGTGTATTAATAATTTATATTTTTCATGGTTCTACCATTATCCCCTTAATTTCTTATTCTATGTTCTAAACGTTACATTTGAGAGATTTTTGTCTCTAAATGTTGTATTTTTGAGGTTTTTGTCAACCATCCACTGCCATTTAAAAACTCTAAATCTTTATGTCTAGAAACAACTTGTCAATTGTTGGTCAGATCACTATCACCTAAAACTGAATTTTTTACGTTGTCTCTCAAATCTTTATAGTCTCTTCTTTCCTACCTGAATTTGTGATATTATAATATGTAATATAATGGACATAAGGGCAGAGATATTGTCAACAACAAGAGGAATGATTATGGATGAGGCCTTTAAACACAATACTTAATTGAACAAGCTGAGAGATCATTCTCAAAAGGGGATGGAGGAGAAGATTCACACAGTATTTTAAATTAGTAACTCAGGTAGGAAAGAGAAAGTAAAAAGAATGGAAGACATCATCTTTTAGAAGCACTGGTTTTGTAATTAGGATGATACTGGCTTCATAAAAACAGATTGGGAGTTTTCCTTCCTCTTGAATTTTTTGGAATAGATTGAGAAGGATAAGAGTTAGTTCTTTAAATGTTTGGTAAAATTCAACTGTGAAGCCATCTGATATACGATTTTTGTGTGCTAGAAGTTTTTTGATTACTGCTTCAATTTCTCTAGATGTTACGAGTCTCTTCAGGCTTTCTGCTTATTCTTGATTCAGTTTTGAAAGATTGTATGTTTCTAGAAGTTTATTCATTTCACCCAGGTTGTCCAATTTCTTGGCATATAGTTGTTCATAATGATTTCTTACAATCCTTTGCATTTCTGTGGTATTGGTTGTAACTTCTCGTCTTGCACTTCTGATTGTATTTATTTGAGTCCTCTCTCTTTTTTTCTTGATCAGTGTGTTTAAAGACTTGGTGATTTTGTTTATCTTTTCAGATAACCAGCTCCTGGATTTATTGATCCTTTGAATTGTTTTTTTTCTTTTAGTTTTTATGTCATTTAATTCTGCTCTGATGTTGATTATTTCCTTCCTTCTACTTGCTCTGAGCTTTGTTTGTTGTTCTTCCTCTGGTTCTTTTAGATGTAGAGTTAGGTTATTTATTTGAGATTTTTCTGTCTTCTTTAGGTAGGCCTGTATTGTTATGAACTTCCCTCTCAGGACTGCCTTCACGAGTCCCATAGGTTTTTGGTTGTTGTGTGTTCATTTTCATTTGTTTCCATATACTTTTTGATTTCTTCCTTGATCTCATTGTTAACCCATTCATTATTTAATAACATATTATTCAGTTTCCATATATTTCAATGTTTTCAGTTTTTTTCTTTGAGATTAGTTTCTAGTTTCAAGCCATGCAGTATTTACAGTAGCCAAGTGCTGGAAACAGCCTAAGTGCCCATCAGTAGATGAGTGGATAAAAAAACTATGATGCATTTATACAACAGAATATTGCACAACAGAAAGAAAGAATGAACTCTTACCTTTTGTGACAGCATGGATGGAACTGGACAGCATTATGCTAAGTGACACAAGCCAGTTGGTGAAAGACAAATACCATATGATGTCACTTATAAGAGGAATCTAATAAACAATATAAACTAATAAACAAAATAGAACCACAGGCTTGGAAACATGGAACAGATTGACAGTGACCAGAGTGGAATGGGGGAGAGGGATAATGGTGGAAAGAAGGGGAAGGGACTAGTTAAAGGGCATGTATGAATGACCCATGGACATGAACAACAAGGTGGGGATTGACTATGGGAACTGGGGTGGGCTGTGCAGAAAAGGGCAAAAGGGGGAAATTGGGACAACTGTAATAGAATAACAATGAAAAATTCAAAAAAGCACTAAACACTTGTGCTATATGAAAAATTATACCGTAAGCAGAAGAGACTAATTATTTCCAATACCTATTAGCTAAATATAAGATGTAGACAACTGAGAGGTGGCCCTGGCTGGTGTGGCTTAGTTGACTGGGCATCCTCCTGCAATGTGAAAAGTCACTGGTTTGATTCTGGGTTAGAGCATATGCCTGGGTTGTGGGTTTAGTCCCCAATTGTGGCACATTCAGGAGGCAACCAATTGATATTTGTCTCTCACGTTGATGTTTCTCTCCTCTTTCTCCTTCCCTCACCCTCTTTCTAAAAATGAAGTAAATAATGTTAAACAAAAGAAAACTGAAAAGCATTTTATGAAGGCATATAATCACTTAAACTGGTAGAACAATGGAAGGAAATGTGATCATTGTTATGTCTGTTTTAAGTGCTAAACTGAACAACTGCTAAGAAAATGTTGGTACATTACAGTGACGACTCTATTACCTCTGGCCATGGTTCAGCAGTAAGATGTGTGATGTCTTCTATCTGTATGTCTGTCTGTCTTTCTCCACAGAAGCTAGAGTGTGTGAGGGATGCTGGTGCAGGGTGGTTTACTGATTCCCTCACCAGGGTTTCTGAGAAGGTCTTGTGAGAATCCCTCTCTCCACACTACCTATCCCAGGAGATTTGTGACCTACACCAAGAACATAAGTTACCATGACCTACACTGGAAGAGTGGCAACATTTTACTGTCAACCTGAATTCCCAAAGAATAGTTAGATCAGTTATTTGAGGCATTTGCCAAAGTACAAAGCTTTTACAATTCTTAGAAGACAGGAAACTCCTAGTACTAAACCTATTACTGTCAAATAATGGTAGGTGCTTCAGGGACAGTGCCTGTTAGTGGAAAAAGCTTCTCCCTCAAAAACAGTTCTCTTCTAAGTCCTGACTCCCACAAAGCCCTCCATTATTTGGTTTCAGAGCCCCTCATCTTAAGCCTTTTCCACCTATGAGTTATGTAAGGCTCATAGAGATTACGAGATTACCTTTTATTTTAAAATCATCTTCTTTTACCTAGTTAACCAGAGTATAAACTTCGATACATCTTAAGTTTTTTCCCTTCACCTCCACATTCAGCCAACACTGAGTCTGCCTAACAAGATCTCTAACGTGGGTCTCCCTCCTCATCTCCATCCCCAGGACTATACATTCTCTCTCCTATGTCTAGAGACATGATGTCAAGGTGACAGAGTAGTATCAGTGTCAAGGTCCAGAACAAATTGTGAACTACATGGTCTATATTTTACTGTAGTTATTTCTCAAACGCTGCACACAGTCTTTTATAGATATACCTTTGAACACATCGTTTCTTCTCTCTGGAATGTCCTTTTCCTTTTGTTCCCACCACATGCATCTTTCCACACTACTTTAAATGTCACTGACTTTGTGAAACCTGTTAGAACCCTCCAGGCAGATTTCCTCATGTTCTGCTTTGTTCTTTTACAGCGCTTTTGACTGTCTTCTGCTAGCGTACCTATCCTGTTCAACTATAATCTTTTTTTCTCTTGTTTTTAGTAAATTGGACAGACCAAATAGGCTGTAACTAGAAGGCACAGTTCGTAGCACTAATTAATCTTCACGTCCCCAGAACACAGCCTTGTGTATGATCTATAGCAGTCGCTTAATAAATATATGCCTGAACGTCTGTATATGAGATAAAAGGCTGAAAATGCTCCTGGTGATTGCCACTAGAAAATAATTTATTTATATTCTTTTTCCAACAGAAGACAGACAGAATTTGGTTTAACTTTCAAAAATATATTCTAACAAGATAAGAAAATGTCTCTCTTTTGTCCTTTTAGGCTGAACTCTTGAACCCAAGCACAGCTTACTCAAAGGAGGTCGATGTGATTAGTGTTAGGAAAGATTTTATGTAATGCGATTTGGTATACTGCAAGCAAATTTGGATGAATATGAGTCTCATGCAATATTTTAACATTTTAATTTATTGCTGACTTTACAGGGCAAAGGAGATCATAACCCTTAGTCCAATTTTAGGATGATGAATTGAGACTTTTTCCGAAAAGGCAGAGGATAAAATACATCTTGCTTCAGACACAGTATGGCAAATTGCATTTATCTTTAAAGAGAGTAAATACAGTGGCACCATAGTTGATATTTAGCTAAAATAGGAGATTGGTGTCAAATAGTGATATTTCTTAAAACAAATGATAAATTAATTACTAAATACCTATTCTGTGCTTTGAATTATGTGATATGGGACAGATGCCAGTAAGAGATGCTTCTCTTGTCAAGGTACTAACTTAATAACAAGTAAGAATGGGAAGAAAATGAGCATAGCTGGGCAGTACAAAGCTCCCGGAAAAAAGAAAAGAAAAGCATTGCTAAGTAATTCAAGAAGGTGCCAGGAACATTGGTCCATATATCAGTCTGATAATTATAGATAAAGGGACATCATAAGCAAAGGCTCTTAAAAATTTTAGGGCTCCTTACCTTTACACTGATGTCAGGCTGATGTTATAGAGAAGTGGGAGTTCAGGTTGGATAGTAGAAGGACCCTTTACAGAGCCCCTAAATGGCATCTAGAGGGATATGGACTCTGAAATGTCATTGGAAGACATTATAGATTCTAAGGCAGGAAAAAGACACAAAGATAATAAAAATTCCAAGAGATTTTGGCAGTTGTAAGATTTCACGGATTTGACAGGGACCAGAGGCAGGATGGTGAATTGGGACAGTGTTTATTGGTCATGTTTAGAGCAATTACACTATTTTTATTGTTGATCTAGTTATGGTGCTATAACTATTTCATGAATAGTTTCTCAATCTTTTTTATTCCTGAAATCTAGTCTAGGTCTAGTGTGAGAGTCATTTGGAACTCTAGTTTAATTCTATCAGACATAGTTTTCACAACATGAAGTAATGAAAAGTCCAAATGACCACGGATTCTGGTCTTATTTAAGCCATACTAGCTGCAGACCTGTGGCCAGTTCACAATGTCAAAGGGGCAAAAAAAATAATTTTCTTTCTGACCTTCTAAATTATTCTGGCTGGTTTAATAATCAAATTGACATGAGACAGATTAGCAGGAAAAAATGACCAACTTTATTAGGTATGTACATATAAGGGTTCTATATGAACATGAGACCCCAGGACAGATCTGGAATTAAGGCTTACATGTCATCTTGAGCTAAGGAGAAGCATGGGAGTGTGGTTTGGGACTTCAAAGGGGAAGAAGGCAAGTACATGGAGATACAAAAGCAAAAGTTTGGTAAACAAAGGTTTGCAAGGAGATCCGTAACAATGGGCTACAGAGGAATCTTTGGTCAAATGGGGCCTTGCTAGCTCCTCCCTGTCAATCACCCACAGGCTCACATTACACTATAGTCACCTGTGGTGGTAGCGCCTCCCTGGGACAAGTCCTCCATCTAAGGTCCTTTAGGCAGTTAGAAGGTCAATGGATTTTCCTGAGGCTTTGTTTCTTAAAAACAACCAGCCTAAAATGATCATTATCCCACAAGGCATATTTTGGGATGGCAAGTCCTGCTTCCTTTCAGTGTCTTCAGACTTTACTTCCTAATGTGGAAATAAGAACATTGACCTGGATGAGCTCTAAGACCTTTTAGGCTGAGCTTTCTGCAGATCAAAGGAGTTAATGGAAGCTTCCAAAATGTTCAGTTTATCATTGAACAGCTGAAGTACTGAGCAGAGTATATATAAAACATTTTAATTTTGTTTTTCAGTTACAGTTGACATACAATATTATATTAGTTGGAGGTGTACGACGTAGTGATTAGACATTTATATACCTGAAAAGGGATCATCCCAACATTCTCACCACCATCTGGCATCTGGCACCACACATACTTACTACAGTATTATTGACCATACTCCCTATGCTGGACTTGATATCCCTGTGACCATTTTTGTAGCTAGAAACTCGTTCTTGTTAATCCCTTTCACTTTTACCCATTCCCCCCAACCTGAAGTCCTTAGAGTATATTTTAATGCATACTAGAAAAAATACATCTTCAACACTTAAAATATGGGAGAATCCTTCACCCTCCTATAAAATAGATGGTAGGTTCATGATTACAGTATATAGGCAATTACCTTTTCCAAGAATGTGTTAAAATGAAGAAGAAAAAGAGCATAAAATTAACCCTTGTAAATGAACACAATGTGCTGACTGTATAATTTAAATGGTTTAAATAAGCTACTTATTTGCATAATGATACTTTGGACAGATATATCTTAAAAATAGCAGTACTATTCATTGACTTGAAATTAAAACAAAAATAACAAGTGTAAATTAGTCTGGAAAGGATGTCATGTTACTACATAATTAGATCTATTAATAAACATGTGGGCCATCACTTATTAAGCGAAATTTGGCACAGAAATGTATTTCAAGGTAATGAATCTATATTTTCTATTTAACGATTTTCTATTTATGTTTTACAAGTATAGATTAATTGTCATCAGTTTGTTAATTTCTATAATATGTATGCAGCTATTTATTGTAAAATGAGTTACTCTCTAATATCACTTGTCTTAACTGAAGTTTAAATTTGATCACTGAAGGAAATGAGTTGAAGGAAATGTTGTATGAAATACATCAGGACACCAGAGAAACTCTGCAGATAAGGATTTCTAATGTCATAACACTAAACAAATTATTAGAGTGTCTAGACAGAGTTCAAAGACATGGTGGAAAATTTTTGATAAATTGATTTTGTTGAACAAAAAAACTGATTTCTTTAAGCACCATTTAGTTTTTTAAACTAGTGAAATGGTGCATAGTATGAAGTTTAGTTACTTAAAAAAATTGGTAAAAAAAGGATATTTTATCCATTGAAGTATTTTACTTTAGTCAACAAATATTTATAAGACCCAGAAAATCATTTCTGATAACCTGATCTAGGTAGCACTGTTATGTCATTATCGGGGATGTTTGGTGAAAATGCAGATTCTTGGGGTTTGCTGCACACATACAGTTCTCCGTGTGTGCCTCTGAGTTCCTGGACAGTTTACTGTGCATACCGAATGTAGGAAATACTGTTCTAGAAATACTCTTCATTCATATCCTACTGTTGGAAATTTTTACAGGTCATTTGATGCTGAGTATTGGAGAGTGGAATTCTGAATTTGAAAGTTGGAGAACAGGACTCTAATTGGGTATCCAGAAAGATATCAAAATTATCAGTTGTTTTTATTATTTATAAGTAGTTTTTCTATCTTTTAGTTTCTGTTTGAAATTGAGAAGGATAATATTAAAATATGTCCTTTTCTGTGATTAAAATCTATTTGTTCTATACATTTCCATCATATAAAACAAAGTATTACATAGTGGAATCTTTTTTTAAGTTTTCAGAACATAGATTTTCCCAGAAGTTTTTCCATAAGTTAGGCTTATAAAATTATTTTATCTCTTCCATAGAATCACCAAGTTTACTTTCAAATTCTATGGAATTAATGATCCTTTTAGAGTTAAAATAAAAATTTCAAACATGTGCACATTAATTTGTAAGCAATCACAGCCTCTATTAATACCACTGCTGTTTAGGCTGAGATTGCTACCAGGAAATTCTTGGCATCACTACTGTCTTTAACATGTCGGTATATATAGCCTTTCCACTGGCTTTTGATTAAGATGAGTTTCTCCTTCACTCCCAAACATATTATAAACAAAAACACTGCGCTCACAAAAGGGAATGATCTCCACTTTGCAGCTAGTAGATGATGGTAATCTCCTTGATGACGGGAAGTGTCTTATTATGTAAGTTTGTCATGACCTGAAGAGTTTTTGCATGTGGTGGCTTTGCCGTGATGTGTGAACCCATGAGAGCTAGTCAAGTTTTACTGACTTACATGGTCCTGAAATAGGAGAGAATTATTCATACTGGTCAGCTTCATGAGCACTAAGTCTCTTTTGAATAAGAATTTTATACTTAGGCTTCAATGATTTATTGACTTTGTCAGTGGCTCAATTCAATGATCATCATTTGCTCATATCAGTACAGGAGTCTATAAAAATTGAAAACTAAGTAAGTGTTCAGTTCCTGGTAATCAAATGTTTTCATTCCTTAGCTTCCTATTTGCACCAAAGGGCTTATAAAATTAGTAGAAAAATGACAGACTCTTCAATTCAAATTCCTTTTTTTTTCTTACCAACAGTCTCCTTTTGCAGTACCTAGTATTTGGACAACACCGTTTACTATATTAAAATTTGCATTTCAGAAAGGACGGGGACCTTGCACATTTTTGCAATCAAATTTTATCATGTGTTTTTGTAATGATGGAGATTTTCTGAGTTACCAGTTTTCTCTCACCACTTTATTCCCTCTTGACATATTCAGAATGTCTTGGTGACTTTTAAATAAATTCCAAGTTTTCTGTCCAGCAAAATTTTTAATCCTTCAGGGATTCTCAAGGTGTTAAGATTGATGGGTTTGATTCTGATAAATTCTAATAAGAATTGCTCTTACAATGAGGATGATTCATGGGAAGATAGTTTACTTACCTTTTTATGTATCTTGTCTCTCTTCCTGACTCAACAGCTCCCCCGACGGTTCGTATTGTCCATTCAGGCTTGGCCTGTAACATTGAGGAAGAGCGCTATTCTGAGAGAGTCTACACTATACGGGAAGGAGAAACCCTCGAATTGACCTGTCTGGTCACTGGACATCCACGTCCACAGGTGAGTCTGAACCGTGACATTGGGGAAAACTCTCTTTCAGTTTGTGTGTGTGTGAAATTCAGGTAGGGGCTGTAATACAGTATAAGGATGGTGACTGCTGAACATTCAACCTTGAAGTATTTGTGTGGATTAAAAAAAAGATTTTTGGTTTGGTATGATGAGAAATTTGGAAGGCATTTCTAAGAAAGCTGTTAAAAAGAAAAGTACAACAATATCTTAGTAAGATAACAATTCATATGGCAATTCGTTTATTTTAAAATGTGGAACATGACCTCATGACCTAATTTCTGTTGAGGAGGCATCTATTCTGAAAACTGTGATGCACCAGGTCACATGTACTTTCCTCACACCTAGTCATTATATCCATAGAAAATTTTGGAAAACAAATGTTTGTAGGTGTTATGTACATTCAGACACTCATAGTCGTGACTTACAGCTTTTTAAAGCTAATTTATTAGCAGGAGCAGATATTGACACTTTCAAAGGGCACTGAAATTAGAAACAATAAGCAAAGAAAAAGCTGGTAGGAGTCAAAGAAAGGGCGACTATAAGATAATATGGAAACCTATGTATCTATAATGAAATTTTTTTCAGGTAAAGAATATTCAGGATGTTTTATTCATGATTTGTCAATTTTTAGTTCTATGTTTAACCTGACTAGTTCAAAGCATGTATTAGTAAAAACACAAACACTATGATGGAAAAGTCTCATTTGGTAGGCAAAGTTACATATTTTAAGTTTTTGTGTTACAGAAAAAAATCCAGATAACGCAACTACATAGGGAAAAGTAAAGAGCAATGTGGAAAGGGAGATCAAATGGTGATGGAAGGAGACTTGACTCAGGGTAGTGAACGCACAATACACTGTACATCTGATGTGTTATGGAACCGTGCCCCTGAAGCCTGTGTCCTGCCAGCAAATCCTATTGCAAGGAGCAGTGTGGAGATTTCGTGACCCATTGCTGTGAGCTTGTCTTCTGCTCTGACCTTCCTTAGAGCTTAATACTCAAGAATGTTATGATTCTACCATTTTGACCCTGAAGAAAAATAAAAATAAGTATGGTAAAATATGTTTTATAAAACTCACGCTGTTGATAATATGGAAAACTAAAAAAGTAACCTAGAAAAAATGAAAAATTATTTGAAATATTGTAATTCATAATGGCTAAAATTGCAAATTATAATATTTGCTATTGATTGAAAGTTGGTTAAAGAATAAATTGTCTTAATAAAATTGATTTCTACAAATTTGACCCAATATAATCAGACTTGGTAAAAAAATTGCAAACCTGAACATGTAAGAATATAAATAATAGTTGTTAAAACTTGATATAGACAGAAAAGCTAACTTGAAAAGGATTTTTATTTTAAAATTTATACAGAAAACAATAGAGTCCAGTGAAAATAATTTTACTAAAATTAAAAAATAGCATTAACTTGAGAATATTATCTCAAAGAAAATTTAGTATGGTTATCATTTGATTATGTTCTTTGTTTTTATATATGTGTGTGTGTATGTGTGTGTGTGTGTGTGTGTGTGTATAAAATAAGAAAACCTGAAAGAAGCTGCAGCTGCTTAATGAGAGGACATTTATGGCAAGAGAAGACTCATTGGTGTTTGCATTGTTCCCACACCGAGTGTGCCAAACTCTGCATTCTGAACTCCACATTTTACTTACAAATGCAACTTCTTATCTCTGATTTTAAGTTATCCCAGCTGTTCTGCACCTTCTACCTCCATCCTTATGTTCCCTTAATATTAGAAATTTCTTATTTCCTCCGTACATCTTCCCTCTCATGCTAGGGTGTATCTTTGGTCTCTGACCTATCTAAAATAAGTTCTGATACAAAGGAGTAGAGAGTCGCCTTATTCATTTTTCCTAAGCGATTCCATTTTTGGAAATGTCTTAAGTGTGCTCTGAAATTCACAAAAATTGATTGTTTCAGTATTGTTACTTTTTCATTCCTAGAAGTAATCCATATGTTTGCAGGTGAATAAGTTTCAGCTCATATTACCAGTTTGAAAAATTACTTGGGCCTCTTCTTTGTCAACAAACCGTACAAGGAAGGCTGACAGAACAGCTGGGCCTTGGCAGCCTGGCCAAACACTGAAGGGCATGCTGTTGGCAGCTGGTCCCGAGGATGGTTTTTCTTGGCTGATACCATGAAGCTGGAATGGTTTTCTTGTTGCTTCATCAAATCTGAATATGATAAGAGTTGAAAATGCAGTGGAGGAGAGATTTCTTAATCTGTTGCATGTTCCTGGGGCAATGAGAGTCACAAAGATTTCCATTTTCAGAAATATTCAAAGCCAGCATTTTTAATTAAAAAGTATTTAAAAAATATATCGTTTAGTGGCCTGAGGATATTGATGAATCCAGGGGAAATAAAGTAAGTGAAGGAGAGGTCAATTCAATGCAATAGTTAAGAGTACAACATTGGAAGCAGACTGCCTGTGTATGCCCCTGGACTCTCCGTGACTACTAGTGTGACCTTGGGGAAGTTGCTTAACCTTTCTGCTCTCCGCACCTCAGTTTTATCTATATAATAGGGATGATGGTATTCATCATATTTTATCACAGATCCTTTTTGATACTTAAATGTATATTATGACTATATATAGTTATATAGTTACAATGTATGTACATATATTATGTATACATACATGTACATAATGTATACATACACATACATACATACTTGGCACATAATACACAATATATAATCACATAACAAAACATATTGGCTTTTATTATTTTTAAGTAATTTATGCTTAACCTCTGAGTTCTAGAATCGAATGTATAGGTGTGAAAATAAGTAGATTTAAAAAAATGGTTCTTAGCATTCTTATAGTCTAGAGTTATTTAAATAAATTTTAATATGTTTTCATTTTAATGATCTGCAAAGACTTTATATCTCTGTTTATTAGTTTTTTTTTTAGCTTGCAAGCAGTAAAACTACTTTCAGATTACCTTGTTTAATGAGGGCTTATTATAAATAAAGAAAGGAGGTGCTTGCCAGTAAATTTACCAACCTAATATTACCTTTAGACATCCATAATTTCAGGGTTCAGCTACTCACTCTCTTTTCATTTCCTTCCTTCCTTCCTCCCTCCCTCTCTCCCTCTCTCTCTCCCTCCCTCCCTCCATCTCTCCTTCTCCTCTTTCCTTTTCTCTCTTGCTCAATATTATCAAACTGAAAATAAGTAAGTTATGAATATAGTCTTCTTGTAAATGACTTTAATGATAGAATATTTGACACGAATATTCCCCTTCACTTTCCCACCCACCTCCCAGAGACAGATATGAAGTAGTTTGGTATATCATCTTCCTTTCCTGTTTGGTGATTTTGCATAAATATAATCATATATGTTTGTTCATGTTTTTATTTTTTAAGATTTTATTTATTTATTTTTAGAGAGAGAGGAAGGGAAGGAGAGAGAGCAGGAGGAAAACATTGATGTGCAAGAGATACATTGATTGGTTGCCTTTCCCTAGTTCCCAAATGGGGACCTGGCCTGCAACCCACACATGTGCCCTGACTGGGAATCCAACCAGTGACTTTCTGGTTCACAAGCCAACACTCTGTCCATTGAGCCACACCAACCAGGGCTGTCTGTTCATTTTTTAAAAAGAATAGATAATGAAAAGTATTATTCTATGAGTAGAAGTTTTTACTTGGCCGTGTGTTCAAATGAACAAGTACAGATCCAGCATAGTGGTTCTCAGTGTATGATCCCTGGAAAGAACTTGTTAAAATGAAAATTCTCAGGACCACATCTGAAACTCCTGTTTTAGGGCCAACAACAAGCTTGTGTTTTTGCAGGCCTTCCAGAAAATTCTGATGTACGCTAAATTTTGAGAGCCATTGATTTAGATCATTATCGTCACAAAGGCTGGATTGTACTTTGTATGGATGCACTGCATTCTACCGCATGGGTGCATTAAACATTTGTAATTACTGCCATGTTGTTTGACATCAAACTACTCAAAGATTTCACTATATCAAACAATAATTTAATGAACACTCTGTTATGTGTGTATGTTTATATACATGGTTTTAATACAGGTATATCAGCATTGCTGTGGGATAATTTCCTTTCTCAAAATAGAATTATTCAGACAAACTTGAAAATGACTTTTAGTTCCTTAGCACAAGTGAATCTTTTTAAGATTTTGTCACTTTGGTGTGTGAAAGTAAATTATACACTAGTACAGTTAAATTAGGGGGGAGGTGTTTTCAGGAACAACTAACTATAAAGGACACATGGACAAAACCAAGGGGCAGGGTGGAAGCAGGGGAGGGAAGAGGGATGACTGGGGCGTGGGAGGAGTGGTGGGGGTAAATGCAGACAACTGTAATTGAACAACAATAAAATAATTAAAAATAAATTTGCATTTTTTAAATCACTAGCCAATTTGAACATTTTCCCACACAAGTCCAAATATATCAATAATTTGCTCATCTTTTTTTCCTATTGATAGTTCTTATCTACTTCTATTTTCTTACTGGTTTGAAGCTTGTCTTCCTGTACACCTGTACTATGTTTTATTCCAAATTATATTACATAATTAAATTTAATATCTGATACATATGTTGCAAATTTTACCTTCCACTGTGTTGTCTTTTAATATTGTGTGCTATTTTTATTCAGGGTTTTAGTTTTTAAAAGATGAATTATGGATTGAGTGCTGGCCTGTGACCTGAAAGGTCCCTGGTTCGATTCCCAGTCTAGGGCACATGCCTGGGTTGGGGGCTGGGTTTCCAGTGGGGGATGTGAGTGAGAAGCAACCACACGCTGATGTTTCTGTCCCTCTGTTTCACCCACTCTTCCCTTCTGTCTAAAAATAAATAAATAAAATCTTTTTAAAAAGATGCATTATTTAATCATTTTATTATGGGCTTCTAAATTTTGTACTTATTTTAGGAAGTTCTCTTTCATTTGAATATACCTCACATTGTATGCTTTTTTAAACAGCTTATAGTCATTTTTATATTCAACGATTTAATCATTAGGAAATAGTTTTGTACATAATATGAAATATTAGTCTAATGTCGTCTCTATTTCTTGTCACTCTCTCACTCTGCCCTAATCTGTACAGGATGGTCAACATTACACACTACAGCCTTAAAATGCTACTTTTCTCTCTTTTTTTTAAATTGAGGTATAATCGATGTATAACTATATTATTTTCAGGTGTACAATGTAATGATTCAATATTTTTTCTTGTGATGAGACCTTTTTAAAAACATTTTAACACCACGTAGTTGACATTAGAGATTAAAATATGTTTAAAAGTTTTTATTTTTTATTTTATTTATTTTATTGTTCAATTACAGTTGTTCCCATGTTTCCCCCCATTTCTCTCCCCTGCTCTACCCACCCCCAGAGGGCACATTCAGTCCTCCCCCTCGCCCTATTGTCTTTGTCCATGGGTCATTAATACATGTTCTTTGTTGACCTTTCCCCTTCTTTCCTCCGTTAACTTCCTCCCCCCTCCCCTCTGGTCACTGTCAGTTTGTTTTTATTTCCATATTTCTGGTTCTGTTTTGCTTGCTTGTTTGGTTGGTTGGCTAGGTTCCACTTATAGGTGAGATTACAATATCATGTAATTGATATTAGACTTTAAAGCATATTTGAAAGATTTTACAAATTATTCTATTCTGTCATTCTAGTTACCCCTCTTTGTACTGTGTTATGCTATTTCAATTTACATACTCTTACAATATATTTTGATATATAGGAAAGCAAGTCACTTCTTTGTCATTATTGCCTTGATTAGCCTAAAATATTTTTCTCTTCTATATTAATTTGAAAATGAGATTTTTATATCCCCCCCCAAATAACTGTAGGGATTTTAATTACACTGCATTGTTCTTTCAGTGAGACCATGTGGTAGAAAGCATGACAAACTTTTACAAAGAACTTCTCAGTAGGACACTTCAAATATTTTGGACTTCTAAGAGAGAAATACTACTTTATTGTAACATGTATAATGTGAAGATCTTTGAATTTGTCTTAATAAAAAACATGGGTAAACATATCTGGGAAACTGGAAGTTATTGACCTTTCTTTCTCTCTCTCTTTTTTTAAAGATTTTATTTATTTATTTTTAGAGAGAGGGGAAGGGAAGGAGAAAGAGAGGGAGAGAAATATCAATGTGTGGTTGCCTCTCACATGCCTCCTACTGGAAACCTGGCCCACAACCCAGGCATGTGCCCTGACTGGGAATTGAACCCAGGACCCTTTGGTTTGCAGCCTGTGCTCAATCCACTGAGCTATACCAGCCAGGGCCTTTCCTTCTCTTTAAATCAAAATGAAACAAAAGAAAATTAAAGTGCATCAATCAAAACAGCTCCATTTTCATGAGTTGGCTTTCTGGATAAGATTTTTTCTGAATAATATATTTCATCACTAAAATATTTTTGAAAACCACTCTTTAAAAATACATATGTATATCCAAACACTAATCTAAGAAGTGTTAAAACTGTGTACTAATTTATTATAGTTCATCCTTATGGAGTATTTGCTTTTTGGGTAAAAAAACTAGTCGGCAAGTCCATTTTTCAATTTTATAATAGAATATATTCAGTCATTTAATCATTATCTGTCCTTGACTGTCAGGACTGTTGTAGATTTATTGATTTTTTATTCTTATTAATTTCTGTGTCAATTCTAAAGTGATGTTCATATAATGAAGATTTTAGCAAATTTTGGTAGTAAGTTCTTCAGTCTGAAACCATTAGTGCTAGCTATGTGTTGTCCTTTGCAAATATTTTCTATATCTTGCTTCATATTTCCATTTTTTCTAGTTCAGCTATTAAATTTTTAAAAATACTATTACTGCATGCACATGAAAAATAGACATTAGATTTATGTTCAATTAAATAGGCAGAATTAGGGTATGCTATCTAATCAGAGATAACCAAATATTACATTTGCTCCTTCTTGTGGTTTAAAGAATTTAAATAATTCACTTTTAAAAATATGTAATAAATCTATCTAGACTGGACCTGTCTGCTACATCACATGAGAGATTCCAAGTAAAAAAAAAAGAACTAATATTTTTTCAATGTACTTTTGGAAAGGATATGGAAAAGAGTTGTAGCCAAGCATTCAAAAATTAATTAATCACAACTTCCATTATCAATAGCTACTTTCACAGTCTCTCCCTCACACACATACTTGTCTCATCCCCTGACAAAATACAGCTTTCTTATGTTCTTGGTCACATGGGTAAATACACTCACCACAGTTTGCTGTGGAGGAAGCTCTTTCAGTCTTTCTGATGGTTTATGCCATGTATTCAAATAGTTTTGTTTTACTGAATTTTATATATAGAATATAGAAAACCTTTTTTGGTTCAAAACTTTAATATACTCTCAAACTGCTGATATTTACTCTTAGTCCATCAGCATTATTCAAAGATTTTTAAAATTTTAATGAAAATCCTCATAAATTTAGAGTCATTTTTGCTCCTTAGAAGATGTGAATTAACTTAGTTATGTCAGAGATGATCTTTTATTTAATTCCGTGGACAGTCTTATACTTACAAGAAACATTTCTTATACACATTAGACACTTGCTCCAAAAATGTTAATGTTGCCCTGGCCAGGTAGCTCAGGTGGTTAGAGGCCCATCCCCATATGAAATGGTTGCAGGTTTGATCCCAGGTCAGGACACAAACAAGAATCAACCAATGAGTGCATAAACAAGTGGAACAACACATCTCATTCTCTCTCTCTCTTTCTCTCTCTCTGTCAAATCAATAAATAAAAGTTAAAAAATGTTAATATACCTAATGAGATAATACATGTGGATTATTTAGTAGAGTGTTTAACAAAAAGTAACTGAGTAAATCATCATACTTGTGATTAAGTGGTTGATAAAAATATTTTCTTTTATAAAATCAATAATTCTAAGTATTACTGCCATCACTACACAAAGCAGGTAACCTAATATAGTAGGTAGAGTATTCCTGTCTCTCCCATTGAAGTTGGTCTTGGTCATATGCCTAACTTTAGCTCATGGATCTTGTGCTATCTCTGATACGTATGAGTCTAGATTTTGAGTGTTGTGCTAGGGAGAATTTCTGGTGGAAGCACTTGTCCATGACTTGATTTTGATTGTCTGTAAGGCAGACCTAGTATGTTGTTATGATGGCTCTTTGAAATTTAGACACCCACAATGATGACTTGCAGTAAGTTAGTAGAAATATGGGAATTGCCTTTGCAAAATATTGAAGAAGGCCTCAGAAGACTCAGAAGAGGTGGGGATGTTAGCATAGATTCATTATATGAGATTTGTTTTTAAAGATTTCCCGAAGGACAAACCTGCCACAATACAAAATGCATTGGTCAGATGGGCTCTGGCATCTTCATGAAGCTCAGGGGTGACTCTCTTCTGCAGACTGGGGCTTAAGGAAGGGAAGCTGCTGTGGGAATAAGATCTCTAAACTCAGCAGGATGATAGGAATCTGAAATGGAAGAGACTGGTTGGTAACACTTCACCAGCAGATTCAGTGTAGACATGAACAGTGCAATGATCAGCAGTGTCAGAATGATGACCAGATTGCCTTTCCCTACAAGGCTGTGTGGTAATGGATAATACATTATGGTGTCCTTAGTGATAAAATATAAGGGTACCTGACTAAAGTGGTATGCAACTTTAAAAATGGACAAAAATGACATCTGGTGGAGATGATGTTGACATTTTCCACTGCAATAAAAAATCATAACTTCCAGCTTCCAGATTGAAACTCGTTCACAGAGACCACACTCATTGTTTGAAAGGAAAACCAGGCTTCTTTGTGGAAAGACCCAGTAAGATCACAAAGATAACATAACATAATTTGAATTATTCCCCAAAGGGATCTGTGGCCATTTGACATAATAATTTTTACTGAAGAAAGAGGAATACCAAGACACTTGGAGGTTCATTGAAGATAAAGAGTATGCGATGGCCCCAAAATCAATGGACTTGTAATGCCAACAGTCAGAGTTAAGTGATGCAGACCCTGGCTCGTGGAGTCCGTGACATTGTGGATGGGGGAGAGACATTCGCACAGACTACTGAGTCCTATGGAGGAAAAGGGCAGGTGTCTTCGCTCTCAAGAGGAGCCAAAAGCCCCAGCCTCTGCCATGACAGGCCTTTATTTCTTTTTCTCTGGTCACCTTACATGATGGTCCTCATTTTCTGTGCATAGGTTGGCTTTAGGTGGCTACCTTTTACAGAAAACAAAGAAGCCAATGCTGCTAATCACATCACAGAAGAAGGATATTTGCAAATGAAAAGGGAAAAATAATTGAACCTGTTACACTCATCCTTGGAAGATTTAGTATGGATTTTAGGAAGTTACTCTGCAGTAAATGATTGCTGCAAATTCGGGTGAGGGAGTTTTTAGCAAAAGCAAGACTCAAAGTGGTCTAGGCACATTGCAGGCCTGATTCCTCACAGGAGAATCTATCCGTGGGCATGGGTCCTGTGCATCGGACCTTGCTTTCCACTGGGAGCTGGGCCCACACCACACAGAATGGTCTCCTACAGTTAGGGTTCATGGAATCACGTGATAAATGGAGCTCTGGACCAGGTAAGTGGGTCTATAGTTATTTCTCCAGACTCCCAAGTAACTAATTGGGATGGATGTATTTGGAAGCTGGCAGGATCCTCACATCCCTTGTCTGGCCAGTGGGGTAAGTTAGAGTCATTATGGTAGGACGGATCCAGTGGAATCTTATAAAATGGTATCTCTCAATCCAAATATTAGATCAGAAATAATACCTGATATCAAACTATATCACAAGGCCACTGTAATCAGAATAGTCTGGTACTGGCATAAGAACAGACAACATAGATCAACGGAACATAATAGAGGGCCCAGAAATAAGCCCATGTCTCTATGGCCAATTAATATTTGACAAAGGGGGCAGGAGCATACAATGGGGTAAAGATAGACTCTTCAATAACTAGTGTTGGGAGAGCTGGACCGGTACATGCAAAAAAATGAAACTAGACCACCAATTTATATCTTACATCAGAATAAACTCAAAATGGATAAAAGACTTAAATATAAGCCATGACACCATCAAAGTCCTAGAGTAAAACAAAGGCATGAAATTTTCAGATATCCCACGTAACAATATTTTTGCCAATATATCCCCTAGAGCAAGGAATATAAAGGAAAGAATAAACAAATGGGACTACATCAAATTTAAAAACCTCTGCACAGCTAAAGAAAAACATCATCAAAATGAAAAAGGGACTGAACATATTGGAGACTATATTTGCCAATGATACATTGGACAAGGATTTGATCTCCAAAATATATGAAGAACTCATATGACTCAACATCAGGAAGACAAGCAATCCAATTAAAAAATGGGCAAAGGACCTGAACAGACACTTCTCCAAGGAGGACATATAGAGGGCCCAGAGACATATGAAAAGATGCTCAGCAGCTCTATCCATCAGAGAGATGCAAATTAAAACCACAATGAGATTATAACCATTATTTTATTACAGCAGTTGACATGAAATAAACTTTTTAAAATTGTCAGAACATTTAAAGAGAAGGAAATCAATACCACATATTAATGTATAATTGAGAATCTATTGGATATATTGTTCATAGTTAAACATATCATTTTAAGGTGAACATTTACAATTTTAATTTACAAATTCTACTGGTATACATAGATGTTGATGGATTGGATTTTGTATTTTGATTATTAGAAGAATACTTCTATTGACATAGTTTTAGGTATGTTATTTAACTGGTAGATATCTGGAAGTGGTAGATATTCCACAATATAGGTATTTTTTTCTCAACTATTTAACTTTTTTTCCTAGTAGTTATTGAGCTGACAACAAAATCTAAATACATGCATTTTAACATTGTCTAAAGTGAATTTTTTCTTGATGGAGTGATAAATTAATTGATCTATTTTTAAGTCCATATTACATACACACATATAAAGATGTGTATATTTACTTACATAGATCTACTTAAAACATCTGCATATAAAGTTAAATCCATAAAGTATGAGTATCTGGCCACATTTACATGTTGTAAATGATTATTTATAGTTATATTAATTCCTAGTACCTTAGTGTTCCCTTATCCATACATCCCAAACCCCTAGAGGATCTCTGAAATGTAAAAAAGCACCAAATACTGTATATTAGAAAAATATGATTTCCTAACAGTATGATTTTTTCTAACAGTAAAATAGAATGATTATAACATAATATGCCATAATGAGAGCTATATGAATGTGTTCTCTCTCTCTCTCTCTCTCTCTCAGATGGCTACCAAGTGACGTGGGCAGGTACTGTATACAGCATGTACATGCTGGACAAAGGGACAATTCACGTCCCAGGCAGGACAGAGCAAAAGGGCAGAAGATTTTATCACACTGCTCAGTGCAGTGTGCAATTTAAAACTTATGAATTATTTATTTGTAGATTTTTCCACTTAATATTTTCAGATCATGGTTGACTACATGTAACTGAAACTATGGAAAGTGAAACCTCAGATCAGAGGGAACTACTGTATTTTGAAAAGGAAGCATGAAAACAAGTGTAGTAGTGATCTACTTGTGATCCTATTGAGTTAGATTTATCCTCTTCATTTATGGCCAGTACATTAAAGATCCAATTAAGAAAACTGGATTTGTTTGTGTTTTCAAACTTCAATCTAATGGAACATTCCTTAGATTGGCTTCAAAATATTGAGGTTTGCTATTTACATTTAATAATTTCAATTACAATTATAGAAAGTACTACCTATCTACTTCTATGCTACATAATATTCTGTCAGTGTAATTAATAATCTACACCAATGCTGGTTTAAACACCACCTACTTGTTTCATATTAGTCTCATCATAGTTTTTCCCTGGAATGCTCAGAGATGCTTCAAACAAAATCAATAAGTAATAAAAACCTTTCCACGACCTGGAAAAGTTAACTTATGCTACACAAGGAAAGTACTTGTAAAATGGACTGAAAAAGGAGAAAATGGTTATTAAGAATGACTCAATCAATTCATTTATAGGAATAGTTAATCTTTTATTTTGATTTTTCTCTTAGCGCCAAGATCCTAACAAAAACCTAAAAATAACATTTATTTCTCTGACAGTTTTACTTTTTTCCATCAGCAAACATTGATTTCCTCCTTTTTCTGCTTCTCTTGGTACACGAGGAAGCACCAAACTGGCTCCTTCTTGTATACTTACTTGCCTTTGGCAGAAATCATTAAATGATGCTGGATAAGCTGGAACAGAACAGAATCCTTAGTTAATTAGTGCCTTCTCTGTTGGGAGTCATAGGAATTCTGTATTATTAAGATTAACTTTTAGGCATCTAGGTTTGCAGTATGGTACCAAATGTAAGTGGTCTTTTGCATTGCAAATATGTATAATCAGAACAACTGATCATTTTTGAATAACTCTTCACAGTGTTATCAAGAAGATGGATGATATTCAGTAATTTTGGAGTTTCCTAAAATTGCACAGAGGCATTATTTGTGTTATATAAAATTCTTGTTAACACAGTTCACCAGATGTATAAATTCTGTATCAGCTAATGCATAATATTAGCCTAAAGGGTTCCTGATTCCACAATAGCACAAGTGCCTGCATTGATGTTTGTATTGCATTAGTTTTCTAGCACTACTGTAACAAAGTACCACAAACTGAGTAGCACAGAACAACCAAGACTTATTCTCACACAGTTTTGAAGGCTAGAATTCTGAAATCAATGCATCATAAGGGCCACGCTTCCTCTGAGATTCTGGCTAGGATCTTTCCTTGCCTCTTCTCAGCTTCAGGTGGTAGCCAGCCATCCCTGGTGTTCCTAGGCTTTCAGCTGGTCCTTCCAAGTTGTGCTTCAGTCATAGTGTGTGTGTGTGTGTGTGTGTGTGTGTGTGGTAGAAAGGCATTTTCCTTTTCTTATAAGGACACTAGTCATACTGAATTGCAGGCCTACTTTATTTCAGCCTGACCTCGTCTTACCTATATATACTGCTGTGTGTCTTTTTTTTTTAAGAATTTATTGATTTATTTTTAGAGAGAGGAAGGGAAGGAGAAGGAGAGAGAGAGAAACATCAATGTGTGGTTGCCTCTCATGTGGTCCCCACTGGGGACCTGGCCTGCAACCCAGGCATGTGCCCTGACTGGGAATCGAACCTGCGATGCTTTGGTTCGCAGCCCGCGCTCAATCCACTGAGCTACACCAGCCAGGGCCCTGCTGTGTGTCTTAACTTTGGAGGAAGTTATAGTGCTTTGACTACTGATTTTGTTTGTTATCCCTTCCACTTGTCCACACCGTTTTCCTCTTGGCTAATTAAGTAAATGGCTTGTTTGTCACCTCTTTCTGAAAGTGCTAGTTGGTCAAAAACACCTGTTTAAGTACTCTTTCTGTGAGATCCCAGAATACTTGTCCATTTCTTACCATAATAGATCATAGGATCCTGCTTCGGGGAGTGAAAGATATTTTAGGCCCTGTGGTTAAACTGCATGGTTTCATGTTCTACCTTCTGCACTTTCTAGCCCTGTCAATGAGGGTAATTTATTGAACCTCCTTCTCATTTGTTTTCCTCATATATAAAATGACAATAGTAGTGATTATATAATAAGGTTATTTCATGATTATTAAAATTGTTCAAGGGAAGACAAAAACTGGAATAATAATAATGATGATAAGAATAATAAAGCAGAACAATCACATTGTTTTTTTACAATTATGTCTTTCTTAATGGACTGTAAACTCCTAGAAAACAAAGGCCTGGGTCTTGCATTCCCATTTTCTATCACATCAGAGTGAACATATGTCATGATGTGCCTGGACAGTCCTGGCTTGTGGCTATTCTGGTATCCTAGTAAGTGTTATCTAATCTCAGTTCCCAAAAGTGCCCTGCTTTGGAGGATAAAACACAGGAGACCATAAATACAAAAGCTTTACACATAGAAGGTTTCAATTATTTATTGAATAAGTGAATACAATAGGCATTATCACTTTATGCTAATTGTTTAATATTTTAATGAATTTTGTTCCTTTTTAAAAATACTGAATTGTGTTTGCTTGTGCCTATATCACTTACCTCTTAGAATTAAGCATTTAAGGAAACCTGCAGACACACTGTGTAGGCACTGTCAGAAGCTGTATACCTCAATGCTGGCAGGAATTCATTAAATGTCACTTTGGTTGTCTTGAAGACTTAATGTGTCTTCTTATTTTACTACCCAGAAAGCATCTAAAGAAATAGGACTTGATAACGTGAAGCTATTAAAGGCCTTTAGTCAGAGAAGACTCCACTCTAAACCCTGCATGCCACTTTTAACAATGGCAGACATTTTTAATGACAGATATAACATTGCAACATGGGGATCTTAAGTGACTGGAACATGTTTACAAATATCAGACAAAAATCCTGGTAACTCGTTGCTTGAAATTTGTTGGTTTATATCAAACTACAAAGTCATAATCCTATGTTTAAATAATATAGATGATGGAAACCTCATTTTCACCTGAAAAAGTACAAAATCACTATCAATCAGAAAGGAGAACACAGAGTTTGAAAGAGTGCATGCTAAGACATGTTCAACTTTATATAGACAGCTAGCCCTAATTAATTTTGCTAGAAGCGTCTGTTATCCATATGGTGCAAAACAGAAACCCCAGAGGTAGAGTTAGTCCCTTCCCAAGCACCGGGAACTCAGATGCATGCAACAGCACCCGTGCTTCATTGGTCCTTGTGCTCACATGTCTTTGCATCTCCTGCTGGGAGGCCAGGCATGCTGCGTGGGCTGGCATCTTAGTTCACAAAATCGGTAATGCTCCAGTATTGTGATGACATCCTGTAAAAATCATGTTTATAAGTCTGAATAGTCTGAATATTGCTAAACAGTATAGATTAGCTCACTAGTGATTTGATGTGTTCATAGATTAAACTGAAAACTACATTTAATTTGTTATTAGATAAACACATAACGTAAGTCTACAACGGCCCTCACAACCATTTATTTGTCTGCTTGAGATTTGTGATTTCCTCTGAGTAGTCTTGACATTCACAATAAGTCACATTCTTGGATATTATTTACCAAAAAAAGTACAAATCAAAATGTTTATTGGTTTATATAATTTTATAAATGTGTGTGTCCTTACTTAATACTTCTTGAACAGGTGGTTGCACTGACTACTGGGCTTTTATGTCATATGGTAATCAGGGTTGGACAAGCACAATAAAAACCATTTTGATTGTTTAAAACCATGGGTTTAAAACTGAAGATATTTAATGTAGGAAATGAGCTACACTGGGGATGGAAGAGGCTGAGGAGAGGGAGAAATGCTTGACTTTTCCTTTTCTTGTTCTTCAGTCTCACGCTAGTGTCAATCCATTGGTTGCAACTGATGAAAGTCTGGGAAACACAGTTAGCAAGTATTTGCCCCCCCCCAATGATAAAGAACAGAGCAGAGGAAGGCTTAATCAATGGCTTTATAAAAATAATAAAAATAAAAATGGATTTGTAGGCAAACTGGCCACAACTAACCCTCACAGCGAGGAGAGAGGCGCCTTCTGGGGATTGCTGGCTCCTCACCAGGCAGTCAGCCTCAAAGGGGCACTTCCTTGGTAAGTAAGGCCACTTCAGCTTCTAATACTCATTTTTCAGGTTCATAAACCTGGTTTTGTTAGTATAATGAAAGCAGATTAGGAGTGAGTTTGCATTTTTCATAAAGACTGATACACATAAAAACAATGCAAAAATCAGGTCAGGTTTTTATAATGAGAAATACAATTCAGATTACAGCAGATTGTGCCACTTGTAAATCAGTGTAGGTTAGCTACAGATAAAGCCAGATTGTGATAAAAATGCCCATTATTTTAAACTTGTAGTGGTGAATTGATTGGACATTGCTCTTGTCTATCAGGATCACCTTCCTTATAAGCAAGTCAATTGAGAAGCCAAACAGAAGTCATGCTGGCAAACAAGGACTTTAAACCAATGTGGCTAAAAGCCATCTCATCTCTTAGGGCATAGGAAATAGTAAGGCTGGAGACCAATAGTAAAGAATAGGTAAAACTTACCAATTTGTCTTTCTGAGAGCTTATTTTTCCATTCCCAACGCTGACCAATTCTAGTTTTTAATGGCACACTCTTTCTTTATATATGTTAATATTAATCCATTCAATCATATTTGTAGTCAAGTCCCAGAGCTGCATTAACAATTTGCCTTCATTATGCTGACTTTACATACTTCTATTCTGAATTGTTTTGCTTAATTGTAACTGCCTTCTCTGGGGAGAGTCTTAGTTCTTATATTTCTAATTTCTTTTTTTTATTGTTGGTCAAGTGCAGTTGTCTCCATTTTCACTTCACCACACTGCCCCACCCCACCCATCCCCGCCTCCCACCCTCAAACTCACCCCGGCTTGGCTTAATTTCTTATATCTTATTGGATTCCTAAAACTCTGCTGGAACTTTGAATATATCTTATCTTTTCTTCTGAAGTCCACACACATACAGACTGAGGCTGGAGAAGTTAAGTGACTAAGCCAAAACTACCCAGACTATTAGGGACAGAGACTACATTACGAGGTGGCTGCCAGACTGCTGACCCCATACCACTTTCACTGGAACACTCTGAATTTCCAAACATTTGTACCCATTCTTTTCCCTTTCTTAGGAATTACACACTTTTCAGCCGGGAGGCCTGAAAATGATCTTACTTGATCATTACTTTGATCAGGTTTTATTACTGTCACCTATTTTAGTCATAGCCCTTCTGGCTTAAATTGTGGTCTCTTACACAACAGCATCAACATCACCTGTGAACTTGTTAGAAACACAGATTCCCAGGTCCCAATCCAGGCTTACTGAATCCGAAGCTCTAGGGGTGGGACCCAGCAATATATGTTTAAGAAGCCTTTTGAATGATGCTGATGTATTTTTAGGTTTAAGGCCCATTTATTTAATAAATTTATACAGTGACACACCCCAGAAAATCTCCAGAGATGCTCTTATGTGTTACCAGAGTATCCCTTCGGCCCCAGGCATATGTGGATCCTAGATATTTACGTATAAGAGTCACGGGATGTCACTGCCAGCATGCTTTCCATTTACACAGACTCGCAATTCGTCCGCAGGCCACTCTTTCACAGAGGTCCTCCTACTGAGCATGCTCACTGGTCCTTTGGAGACAGTTTTCTGTCAAAGCACAGTTAATACAGGATCATACTTAATAGATTGCTTTAGACTTACTTCCTTGAGCACAGTGGAATGCAATGGTTCTTGAGAGGATATAGGGAAACTAGATTTACATTCTAGTTTTGACTTTGCCCCTTAAAGGTTTTCATGAGGATTAAATCACATAAGGCAGGTGAGGAGTTCGAGCACAATGCCAAGCTCTAATGTAGGTGCTGCTGTATCATGACTGCCATCATTACTCACATCGCACAGAGCACAGAGCTGCTCCCTGCTGCCTGAAACAGCGGCTGTCTCTGACACCTGCACACGCTCTCCCGCCTGAGTCACTGATACCATTCCTTTTTGTCCTCGTGACCCCTGAGGATGATCCCAGGAGCCTGTTCTCTTGAACATTTTTAAGATTATGATCCAAATAAAACATCAAGAGAATTTTTTTTAAATTAGGCCTGTTCTAAAATTTGTATCAAAATAAATAAGAAAAAACATAGCTAGACATTTCTAAAAGAGAGAATTAATTTGAGAGGTTAAGATGTCATGTGTTAAAACATATTATAAAAAATAGTAATTAAAAGAGCATGATATTGTTTTATGAATAGACTGACCAATCAGCAGATTATTGTAAGGAGCAAGGAAAACTTAGCAAGAACAAAGGATTGTAAAACAGATGCAACCTAACATGTTTGGTTTGTAAAGTTACTACTGTGGAGCCAATCCCCAACCCTGTTCCCGCCTACGGACTTTGTAAGCGAATAGCTAACTGCCACGTCTGCTTCTGTATAACTCTTGCTTCCCTGCCCATATATAAGCACTTAGCTGTAAGCGTTCGGCGCGACTCTTGTCAGCAGCCCTTGCGGGTACCGTGTCTCCGGACACTTTGAGAGTCCGCCCCTGCGCAGGTAAAACTTGGCCAATAAAGTAACATCTCTGAAACCCTGAAAGTCTCTGGCATCTGTTCTCGAGGTTGCTGAATGCAACAATTATAAAGCCCTTAAAAAGAACCATAGATATAAACAAGCAATGTAAAATAGAGGCACTATTCAAACCACTAGAGAAAAGATTTTATTTAAAGTAGTTTGGTAGAAAATGTTGTCTTTCTAAAAGAAAATACTTTTGAATCTTTATTTAAATTTCACACTTTTGGATAAGATATATCCATTCAATGGAACTCTAAGCATCTGTGAAAGAAATGAGGACATTCTAGATATGCTACAATGGAATGATCTATGGTTGAGATCTCTTTATCATCTATCTATCTATCTATCTATCTATCTATCATCATCATCTATTGGCCTATCTATCATCTCTCTGCCTTTATATTTACCTCTATACAGATGTTTGATGTTTTTGGAAATAAATAATAGAAGAAAAAAATCAATGAAAACAGTTACCTTTAAGGAATGGAGGGGAAGAGGGATAAAGGGACAGAGATTAACCTAGACATCTTTCAATTCACCTTAGTTGATGTTGAAACCATATATTTTCATGTATCTCCAAAACAAAATAAATAATTGTAAATTCCAAAAAAGTGCAGAAAAGTGGAAACAAATTAACCAATGTCAGTGTCAGGCCGATAGAATCAATACACAAAGGCAAATTATGTCAACTGATTTTAAAACAGTCTTTTGGTTAAAATTTAGTGAGATATATCCTAAATAGAGGCAAGGAAGAACTGCCAAGAAAAAAAAAGACTAAATTGCAGGCTATTAATAGTGTTTCTTAGTTATATTGTTGTTATTTTGATTGTTGCTTTGAAGCTATTTATATACATAATAGGTATGGTAGGCTGAATAATGGCCCCAAAGATGACCAAGTTCTATCTCTGGAACCTGAGAATGTTAGCTTTACATAGGGAAAGAAACTATGCAGATGTAATTTAGATCGTGAGATAAAAGATTACCCTGGATTATCTGAATGGGCTCTCTGCAATCAAAAGGGTCCTTACAAGAAGGAAACAGAAGGTCTGAAAACAGAGATGATATACTAATTGGAAGACAGAGAAAAGTAGCCAGGATACAAAGGATGTAGGGAGTTACAGGAAGCTGGAAAACAAACAACCCCAAACACCCCAGATTCTTCTCTCCCTGGAAACTTAAAACAATGCAGCCTTGGGAACCCATTTTAGACCTTTTAGACTGTTAAAGCTGTAAAATGATAAATCCGCATGGTTTTTAGCTTCCTAACTTAGGGCATTTTGTTATATCAGCAATAGGACAATATAAATTCGAGAAATGATAAGTATATATCCAAACAATTTAAATGAAAACGTTGTAATTTTCATTATAGTTGGAAATATCAATATAAATTTAGAAATCATTTTTCTCTTTCTAAAATACATGCAGTTCCTTGCTCAGTGTATTGAAAAGTTCTAGAAGCAATGTAGCAAAGAGCACTCATAGCACCTGGATTTTGATCTCTAAATACAATTTTCCAGTAAATGGGACCACTTCTCCTTGGAAGAATGGTTGGTTCCTGTCTTAGGGCAGGAAACACAAAAAGTTGAGTCTAGACTTTTATTCTGTTCATAAAACAAGAAAACAATCAAAGATGACTTAGGGGCATTTCTAAAAGACACAAAAGCCAAAGAAAAAGGACTGCCACTGGTCAAGGAAGAAACTATTTGATTCTAAAAATGACTGTATCAATATCAAAGATATCAAAATCTATGAGCATATAAATGATACCAGCATGACAAAACAACAGCAAAATGAAAGAACTAAACTGACAAAACTTAGTGCCTGCTAAAACCATTAAGTGAAATGGGTTAAGAAAATCTAAAGTGGGTAGGTCAGTATGACAACACCTGGACGCTTTGATCAGTCTTAACGTAACTTGGAACAATCAGGTATTATTTGCTTCTTGAAGAGGAGCACTAGGAAGTGTACAGTGTCTATGAATAATTCTTATCCTGTTCCCAAATAAATTTTTAAAATAAACGTAAATAGAAGGAAACCTCTGGCATTAACTAACAATTTCCAGAAAATATGAGGTTAGAGAACAATGTGAAATGGTGCCAGGATGCAATTACCTAATTACACAATGTAAAAAAATGTACAGGGCAGGTGACCTAGTTTGCTGCTGTCCAAAATACCCGTGAGGCATCTGGGCCACACCAAAAGGTCCTTGAATTTTGATCCTGTCACAAATACCTGTGAACATGTTTGGTCCATGCCAAATGGCCCTTGTGTTTTGGTCCTGTCCACGTTCATGTTCAGAAAACATTTGTGGGTTCAAACAGTCCATAACATTTATTTGCATATGTTGGTTTACAGGAATTTTATATATATATATATATAATTTTATATGCATGTAATGGTTTTCTTGGTCCAATAATTGTGTTGTTGTTGTAATACCTAAAATAACCATTCTTGCTTCTGTAGTCCCTGTGATAGATGGTTCTGTACAAACCAAACGTCTCCACAGATGTTTTGAACAGGACCAAATGTTTGCTAATCCACTGAGTAGATGACATGGGTTGGAGGGAGAGGGAGAAATGCTACAGATCAAGATATTTAAGGGTCATGTCATATTTATTCAATGGATAGACTTTTTCCAGATTCTGACTGAAAAAAAATATATTTAAAAGGATGTTTTGAGACAATCAAGGGATATTAAACACAATCTTGTCATTTAATATTCTATTAAGGGAATTTTGTTAACATCACAAGGAGTAATTAATGGTATTATGGTTATGTTTTTTATTGTGCTGTCCGGTAGAGATAATATGAAGCATTTATAGAGGATATGATACAATGTCTGGAATTTACTTCAGGCACTAAAGGACAAAGAAAGTGAGTTTTTTTATCCTTACCCAAGGACATGCTTATAGAGAGAGGGGAAGGAAGGGAGAAAGAGAGAGAAATATGGATTGGTTGCTTCCTCCACAAACCCTGACTGGGACCGAACCCACAACCTAGGCATGTGCCCTGACCAGGGCTGAATCCGCAGCCTTTCAGCTTACAGGGCATGCTCCAGCCAGCTGTGCTGCACCAGCCAGGGTGAGAGTTCATTGTTTTTTTCCGAAACATGAGAGGAAGGATAGGGCAAAAAATGAATGGCAAATATGTGGGCTCATTAAATCATTCTCTACTTGTATGTAGATTTAATATTTTCCAGGAAATTATGGTAAACTTTAAAGCTGATATGAAATGTACTCCAGTACACAGATGATGGCTGAGCCTACAGAGCCCCATAATTCAGAGCTTGGCAGTCATAGTTTTCTCCTGGGAAACATTTTAAAACAGATAAAGTTAAATACCTAGAAAATATTTTTTCTAAAATAATATTGTGATGTAATTGACATATAACAGTGTAAGTTTAAGGTGCACAGCCTGTTGATTTGACACATTTACATGTTGCAGTATGATTACATCCATAGTATGAGTTTAACACCTTCATTAGTCACATACTTATCATTTTTTGTGGTGAGAATATTTAATATCTAGTCCCTTAGCAACTTTGAAATATATAATTCAAACACTGTACTGGGCATCAGATCTCCAGAACTTATTCATCAAGTCACAGGTTCATACCTTCTAACCACATCTCCCAATTTCCCCCGCTCCCAGCCCCTGGTAATCACATTCTATTCTCTGTTTTTATGAGTTTGCCTTTTTTAGATTTTACATATTAGCAGCATCACTTATCTCACTTAGCATAATGCCCTCATGGCCCAACCGATGTGTAGGAAATGTCAGGATTTCTCTCTTTCTCATGACTGAATTTTGCACATATATATATATATATATATGTATAAAATATTCTATCTCTGTTCATTCTTTGACACTTAGATTATTTCTTTGTCTTGGCTCCTGTGAATAATTCTTAGCAGTAAACAAGGAAGTGCAGATATATTTTTGTTATTCTGTTTTGAAAATAGTTTTAAACTCAGTGAAATGCTCATAAATTTTTAACCTTAAACATAATTTTTTGTTATATCATCATAAAATGGATTATACAATATATAATAAATTATATACAAGAATTAACTTGCTTTTTTGGTAAGTAAATAGATAAATGTCTGAAAATGTGTTTAAGAAAACAACTAGGACTTTAGATTTAGAAATATTACTCTCTAGTTCTTCTTATTACTAGTAATGAAATATCAGGACCAGTTATCTGAATTTAAGAGGAAAAAAAAGAAGAGCCCTAGCTGAAGTGGCTCAGTTGGTTGGAGTGTTGTCCTGTAGACCAAAATGTCGCAGGTTCAAATACCAGTCACGGTACACACCCAGGTTAAGGAGGTTTGATTCCCAGGTCAGGGCATGTACGAGAAGGCAACCAATAGATGTTTCTTTCTCACATCCATGGCTCTCTCTCTCCCTCCTCTCTCAATCTTTCCCTTGCTTTCTATTCCCCACTCCTCTCTTTCAAAGCAATGAAAAAAATGTCCTTGAGTGAGAATTAAAAAAAGAAAAGATGCGTGTGTGTGTTCTGGAGGGATCTAATAATTAAATATAAAAAAAGAAACAAAAGTATTAGAGGAACATTGTTATTTTTATTTTTAATGAAAAAAATTTTTATTGTTGTTCAATTGCAGTTGTCCCATTTCCCCCACTACTCTCCCCTGTCCTACCCAATCCTCACCTCCCACCCTAAATCCTACCCTGCTTTGGCTTTGTCCCTGGGTCCTTTATACATGTTCCTTGATGACCCTTCCCCTTCTTTCCCCTATTATCCCCCCACCCCTTCCCCTCTGGTCACTGTCAGTTTGTTCTTAATTTCAAGGTCTCTGGTTATATTTTGCCTACTTATTTGTTTTGTTGATTAGGTTGCACTTATAAGTGAGATCATATGGTATTTGTCTTTCACTGCCTGGCTTATTTCACTTAGCATAATGCTTTCCTGATCCATCCATGCTGCTGCCAAAGGGTAGGAGCTCCTTCTTTTTTTCTGCTGCTAGTATTCCATTGTGTAAATGTACCATAGTCTTTTGATGCCCTCACTTACTGATGGGCACTTAGGCTGTTTCCAGCACTTGGCTATTGTAAATAATGCTGCTATGAACATTGAGGTGCATAGGTTCTTTTGAACTGGTGGCTTGGGATTCTTAGGAAATAATCCCAGTAGTGGAATTGCTGGGTCAAAAGGCAGTTCCATTCATAGCAGGGAAGTCTTTTTAAGGATGCTAGGAAACCCTGAAGCTGTTAAAAAAGACTAATATGTTTGACTACACTAAAGAATAATAATAATAATAATAATAATAATAATAATAATAATAATAATACAAACTACCTGTAAGTCTTGGGGAAATCCTAAATTAAATTAGAAGCAAATATCAAACTGGAAAACAATATTAAAATATTTTAATTTATATCCAAAACCAAGTTAATGTTTTCAATAAAAGAAAAGCACAGGATACCTAAGAAAAAAAGTACCACAGCTCAAGAAAAGCATGGTCAAAGAATGTGAGTGGGCAAAAAAAACACACAAAATTAGCTTACTGTGATACGTAGAATTAGCTTGATGGAAATTAAAACTGGAAACTTAAGAGAATCTGTTAAATTGGCAAAAGTAAAAATCAATTGATAATACACCATCTGAGAGTATGTGGCAGAACAGACAATCTCATGAATCACCAGGGGGAACATAAACTTAAATTTGTTGTCAATTTGGACATGTACATAGAAATAATGCACCTAGAATTTGACATAAATTTTAATGTACTCATTGTGCAAACATGCATATGCATCTGATATTAAATACTACATATGCCTGTGTATATTGAGGATTTCACTGGAACATTTTTATAGTAGCCAGAAGATAGAAACAACCTCAGTGAGGAATAGTGGAGAACTGGGTAAATGCATCAAAACAATGCCCAACAACCATGAAATGGAATGCTCTGCAGTTATTTAAAACAACAAGGTCCTCCTATAGGTTCTGATTTCAAACCTTCCCGTAAGTATATTGTTAAATGAGGTGGGGGGATGGGGAATAACAAGTGGAAAAACAGAGTGCTAGCGTTTGTCAGAAAAGTACATGGAACAGCCCCGAAATAACATACAAAAATAACTAATAGTAATGTGTACCACCTTAAGCAGGATATCTCGGGGATGGAGGATAGGAGGAACATATTGATTTTTAACTGTATATATTTGTTTCTTTTGATTCATGTACAATTCATATACTAAATATTCCATAACTTAAAAATGAAATAGTATTTCTAATGGGTTGCTGAGGGTTAGAAAAAGAAAAAAATCAAACATTACCTCCTTCAGTAATCTCACTACTTATTGCAGGTGTTTAGATGACTGGAATGTAGTTTGGGACCCAGTGTGAGGTTCACTGGGCATCTTGGGTGCTTGGCTAACCTGAGTCTGTTGCTGGGCTCCTGGACAAAGCTGGTCTCTCTGCTTCCACAGAGGACCTCTGGGGGGCAGTGTTTCCTAACGCCAATGCCAGCCATGCAACATCAGTTCTGGCCTTAATCAAAACATCCTCTGAGTCATATTTTCATTATTACTATTATTATTTTACATATTCAATTCACTCTCTATTGTTTTGGCTACCTTTCTGGTTTTCTGTGTTCATTCTTCTAGCTTTGTAAATTTTCAACCTGAGGGTTTTTAGAGGTTTTTTGATCCCTTCTCTGTCCTTTACCACCCTCTGTAGCTACTTGAGCTTTTCCTCCCTAACACTTTCCGCTTTTCCCCTCTGCTGGCTGCTGGTTTCTGGCTGCAATCCTCCTGCCTGTTGTTTTCTTCATCTTCACTTCAATTTCTGCTTACTTTCTTACACAGCAGCATGAATATAGAGAAATTCCTTACTTAGGGTACGGTTCATGGTTATCAGCATTTCCAGGAAAAGTGAGGGGATAGGATTGTCAGCATGTTCAGGGTTATCAAATTCCTGTTGCCAAGACATTCAGGAATGGTCCATGAACAATTTAGCTTTTAATTCATCTTTGTCTACTTCCCACTGTGTTTCTTGCTGCTCTCATTTCTGTTGAAGAAACATTTCATAGTACTGGCAGAATAAGCTGCAAGTGACTTATATACTTTTTCCTAATTGATACACCCAATTTCCACTTTATAGTATTAACCCTATTATCTGCAATTGTGTAGATTTCTTCTTTGAAATCCCTCTCTGGTCCATATTGCCCAATCAGAGGTATCAGTCAATGGGTATAGGTGTTCTACATTTGTTGGTTAATGTAGTTATTCATAGTTTTTCTCCCAATACATATTTACAGAGCATCTACTAGTGTGGTGCTGGTAAAACCAAATCTGAATCTGCAATTAGTTATTGAAGTTTGGCTTCCTTGAAGGATGTAAGTCTATCTTGTTCATTGCTCGTTCTCATTGCATATCATTTTTGTTGTTTATCTTCTACCATATTGCCGAGATCAAATACCTTGAAAGCAGTTCCTGAGATGGAGATTGGTGTGTAAGAGATTTGTTAAGGAAATGCTCTTAGGAGAGGCTGGTAAAGGAGTGGGGGAGCAGAGCAGAGCAGGAAGAAACTCGTGGATGGATGTGATATCAGGCAAAAGGCCTTGGAGTGTGGCTTCAGCCTGATCCTGAAGGCAGCTCAGTAGCATCTTGTAGCTCAAAGTTCTCCTGTCCTTGTGGCTCTCAGTCTGCCCGTGTACCCTACACACGGTGATGTGGACCTCATAAACAGACATTTGTGAAATAAATGAATGGGAAATAGAAGTGGTAGGGAATGTCACGGAGCTGACACTCTAATCATAGGTAAGATAAGGAGGAGTGTGATCAAAGTTGTGAGAGCAGTGAAAATAAAGTGCTGTTGAGTTCAGAAGAAGAACAAATTTATTTTCTATCATTTTTTCATAGAATTATAGTAGTATTAGAAAAAGTTCTCAAAATATGCTTGACAATCTCATAGATACAATTCAGAATCCAGAATAATATCTAGGACATGTCAACTGGACTTTGCATAAGGGTCTCTGAATTAGAAAACACAAATTTTTGAATTATTTAAGGGAATGTGGGTATTTTTAAGTGTTTACATGATGTGAACCTTTTTTAGCACATACACTTTAACTGAGTTTAACTTGCAGCTAGCAATATGATAGTGAGAACTACCTTTCTGAGAACTACATTGTGCATTAAAATACTGAAACAATGGTTTCAGTGGTTGCTGAAACAATGGTGCCGTGGTTGCTAAGATGGCTCAGAGAGAATAGCCCCGGCTCTAAGCAAAGAGAAGAAGATTTCTCAGTGTATCGTGCTTCATGCCATTGCTGTTCTGTTACCTCTGAACTGCAGTGAGCTTCTGCTATTCTTAACCTGGTTCTGCTTTACCCATCATTCAAGGCCTATGCTCTGATGTTTTCTTGCATATGACATCAAAAGCACAAAGCAGTACTAACAACAACAATAGATAATTGTTACCTACATTAAAATTAGACACATTTGTGCAAGAAATAAGACCAAGAAAGTGAAGTGACAATCAATAGAATGGGTAAAAATATTTGTAAATCATATATCTGATGCGGAACATGTATACAGAGTATATAAGTAACTCTTATGACTCAATAATAAAAAGACAAATATATAATTTAAAATGGCTAACGAACATGAATAGACATTTCTCCAAAGAAGATATACAAATAGCCCGAAGCACAAGATGTATATGTTCAATGTTGATAGTCATCAGGGGAGTGCACATCAAAACTACAGCTTCACAACCACTAAGTTGCTTATAAACAAAGAGAAGGATGATAACAAATGTTGGTGAAGGGGTAGAGAAATTGGAACTCTCTGTCATTGCCAGCGAGGATGTGAAGTGGTGCAGCCACCTTGGAAAACGGTTTGACAATTCCTTAAAAAATTAAACATAGTGTTACCTTAAGGTCCAGAAATTTCATTCTTAGCTATACACTTAAAAAAACAAAAACACATTCATACAAAAACTAGTACATAGAAATAAATGTTCTCAAAGCATTAGTCAGAACAGACCCAAAGTGAAATAACCCAAATATCCATCAACTGATGAATGAACAGATAAAATAGAGTATCTCTATACAATGGAAAAGTTCCTCAGCAGTAAAAATAAATAATAATACACATTGCAACAGAATGGATCTTGAAAGCACTATGCTAAGGAAAGAAGTCATTCAGAAAAAATTCACACATTGTGTACTTCCATTTATATGGAATTTCTGGAATAGGCAGGTTGATAGACACCAAAAGCAGATTTGTGATGCTTGGCGGGGTAGAGTGAAAGGTGGTGGAAGGAGAGGATGAGTGACAGCTAATGGCAATGGGTACCTTTTAGAGGAGACCAAAACATTCTGAAATTTGATTTTGATGATTGGTCACACAACCATGCAAATATAGTAAACATTGAATTGTAAACTATTTTTTATTTTATTTATTTATTTTTAGAGAGAGGGGAAAGAAAAGAGAGAGAGCGAAACATCAGTGTGTGGTTTCCTCTCACGTACCCCCCACTGGGGACCTGGCCCGCAACCCAGGCATGTGCCCTGACTGGGAATCGAATGAGTGACCGTTTGATTCACAGGCCCATGCTCAGTCCACTGAGCTACACCAGCCAGGGCTGAATTGTAAACTTTAAATGAGTAGATTGTATGGCATGTCAATTATACCTCAATAATGTCTCAATAAAGCTGTTTAGAAAAAAAAAAAGCACTAAGCTTAAATGTGGCCTCTAGAAAGATTTCCCTGAAACCTCTATCTGAGCTCATTACCTTTTCCTCAGGTTGCTGGTGCATGTATTTATGTTATCAGTCAATTGCATTAAAAGTCTTCATATGAGTACCTTTACCAGTAACCCTAAAGTTCCTCAAGATCAGATATTCTCCTCCTCCTCCTCCTCCCGCTTGTCATCGTCATCATCTTCTTCTTCTTCTTCTTCTTCTTCTTATTATTATTATTATTATTATTTGCCAGGCTCTAGCATAGTTCCTAATGTACAAGAAAGAAATTGAACCTAACTACAAGGTGGAGCAAAGGTAGGATTACAGTTGTTCTTATGGAAAATAATAACACTGTGTGCTTCATGTGCACACAACTGTAAAACTACTTGTGCCCACACTGTATATTATTCCTTACATTTATACAGCCTTTGAAGCTATTTCAAATTTTATGGTGTTAAAAACAATTGTGAAATACTTAAGAAAAGAAAAAATTCCTCCCTAAGCATTAGGAAATTTCATGTGCAGTTCTTTTTCTATTTGTTTGTTTAATGGGGGAAAGGTTTTCCCTTGGATGACGAAGATGAGTTAGAAGAGCAGATAATCAATACTTGCATATAAAAAGCAACAGAACATACTGGGCCATTAATATCATGATTTTTCAAAAATATTTTATTTTTAGACGGCAAAGGAGGAAGAGAGAAACATCAACATGTGGTTGCCTCTCATGCGCTCCCCACGGGAGCTAGCCCACAACCCAGGCACGTGTCCTGACTGGGAATCAAACCGGTGACCCTTTGCTTCACAAGCCAGCACTCAATCCACTGAGCCACACCAGCCAGGGCAATATCATGATTTTATGAAGAAAAAAAATCAGACTACACTCATTTTACTTTCTTGTCATAATATAGACCTTATACATGTAAAAAAAAACCCTTAAAATTATTTTATCTTTGTTAAGCACCATTAAGCTTTTCAAATATTATTAATTTGCCCTGGCTTTTTGTTGCATCAGTATACTTGAGTGAAAGAGATAGATTACTCAAATAATTATATGGTTTTACTGAAAGGTTTCATTGTCATCCTAGTTTTATTAATAACACTAGAATATAATTTGATATGAGTTTTCAAGACAGCTTTAAGTAACAATAATAAATTGGTTTTATATTCATAATGATGCTTGAAGAAAATAGAAGGCCTTTACCTCTTTGATTTTCAAGAGTTTTTGAACTGAACTTTTTTTAACCAAATTCTTATTCAAAATCCAGTGTATAAATAATATAAAAATAGAGTTGCTCTGCTTGTTGGAGATTGGAAAAGAGGGTCAAGAGATCCAACCTCTAGCCACATTGGTCCCCTGGCGCACCTCCAAAGATTGCTCAAGGCTCCTTAGAGTAAAAACTACTGCCTTAGTTGGGTGGAAAGTAGGTCTATGCATGTCCCTGCACCTGGGAATTATATTTTTATAGTAACTAATTACCTTGAACTCGGCTAAGTTAATGGCATTTTGCTAACTGATTATCAAACCCTGGCACCTACCTCATATGCATAATGTTTTTTGAAGGCATTCCATTTTTTATTGTTACTCTATTACAGTTGTCCTGATTTTTCCCCCTTTGCCCTTCTCTACCCAGCCCACCACCCTGATCCACAGTCAATTCCACACCGTTGTCCGTGTCCATGGGTGACTCATACATGTTCTTTGACTAGTCCCTTCCCATTCTTTCCATCATATCTCCCTCCCCCACTCTTCTGGCAGCTGTCAATCTGTTCCTTGTTTCTATGTCTCTGGTTTTATGTTTCTCCTTAGTTTATTTTGTTCATGAGATTCCTCTCATAGGTGAGATCATATGGTGTTTGTCTTTCCTCAACTGGCTTATTTCACTTACATAATATTCTCCAGTTCCATCCATGCTGCCACAAAAAGGTAACAACTGCCTTTTGACTCAGTGATTCCAATGTTGGGAATATACCCTAAGAATCCCAAAACACCAATTCAAAAGAACCTATGTACCCCAGTGTTCATAGCAGCACAATTTATAATAGCCAAGTGCTCGAAACAGCCTAAGTGCCCATCAGTAGATGAGTGGATCCAAAATTTGTAGTATACACAATGGAATACTATGCATCAGAAAGAAGGAAGGAACTTATATATATAATGTTTTTATAGTCTACTCAGTAATATACTGGGGTGGTACAAACATACATGATACGGGTTGCATGAAATTTGTGGCTAGTAATATTTAAAGAGTCAATTTTTGCAAATGATTGACTTGAAAAAAAAGAAAATTCACATACAATTATTGTTATTCCTTTAGTTTTTCTTCATTGAAAGCCCTAATTAGAGAACTGAGAAAGGAGTGGAGTAACAGCTGACATGAGGATTGCTTATAACCCGAATATGACTGGGAGTGGGTGAAGAGAGCGAGCAGTGCCCATCCACTTATTCTTACGACCTTCATCTCCATCTCGACCTCTGCCTTATCTCTCAATTTTTCTTCTGGATTACATACTAATGTATCTGTCAGAGCTCTTCTAGTTACCCACAATACAATCTTCAACAGAACCTTTTGCTTTCACTTCTTTCTTCATCTAGACAATACAAATAATTGTGCTGCCTTCGTCATGGGGTCCTTTGATGACTAAATAGTACAGTCTATGTTAAGGACTTAGCAGAATGTCTGGCTTGTAGTTAGGATTCAATAAATATTAATGTTTGATCTTTTAATTAGCTGTTTCCTTTTTATTTTTTCTCCCTACTTCCTTATGTTTCATTTTAACATTTTTTATTTATACTTATAAAAATATTAAGCATTTTTTTCCTTTTCAGGGTTTTGGTTTGGATGTGTTTTAATACAATAATAGTTTATAAGGGAAAAACAAAACATGATTATTATAAGTATCTATATTATAAAACTAGGGTGCAAAAATAGCAAAATATCAACACAAATTAACAAACAATGATTTTCTGTGTACTGTGACTTTACACTTTAAAGTCCTGGATTAAACCATTTTTATATCAATCACCTTAAATGGAGAAGGAAAATTGTTTTAGAAATCAAGGGAAAATAAGGACCTAATATTTGCTTTGGGGGAATGATGTATAAACAAAATTTCATTAATAATTAAAAAGTTCTAATTTTAGTAAGTTTTTAATACTTATCTTCTAACATTATTGGTGTTGCTGAAAAACTAAAGGGAAAAGTAATGCTCTTTTCTGACTAATTTATTCAAAATTAGGAGGTGCAGAGCCATCCACAGGGATGAGGTGGGAACTTTGCTTTCATTCCTGCTATACTGGATGCCTCTTTCCCAGGCAAGACTTCCAGGGCCTGTTCAGATCACAGTCCCTGTATTTTCCCAAGTTTTACTTGTGCTCTGGCTCATTCTCTTCCACAGACAACCCTTCGCAAAAGGACCTAGAACCACATTGTAGACTTTTTAAATATTTCATCAACATTTCTATCACTAAAAAAGCACACTAGCTTTTAAATCAAAAATTTTATTGTATTTTTTCATTATAATTTTTCCCCCTTATACCCTCCTTCACTTCCACCCTGACCTTCACTGCAGTCACCACACTGTTGCCCATGTCCATGAGTCCTTTTTCTTTTTTGCTTGATTCCCTCCACCTTAAGCCAACATGCTTGATCACATAATTTCCTTTAATTTTGTAAGGTATTTTTTTAAAGAAAACAACATTTCAAAATCAATAAGATGGGGCAGACTTACATTAGAGATTTTTAAGTGTGCTTAAAAGATTAGAAATAAAGGAAGGAAAGAATTTAGAGGTTAAGAATTAGAGAATTAGAGGCTAATATCAGTGAAGATTGAAAGGGTGGTAGAGCCAAGCCTTTGGGGGAAGGAGAAGGTTAGAGGTGCAGATGTTGAGCTTTGGAACAATTTTAAGTTTATCTCTCTGATAATGAGGATCCCAAAACTTGCACTGGCCACTGGCCAAGGATATGTCTTCATGTCTAAAGTGAGGAATCCTACAGGAAATAAAATGGCAATACAGGTCAGAGGAGGAACAGCTATTTCCTATTCAACTCAAGAAAGCTTCTAAGGATGGCTTTAATCCTGCTATACATAGATTTTCTCCACAAGATTATTATAGAGGAAATCACAGGAGTAAACAGAGCTCTGTGGTTGTGAAAACCAAATCAAGTATCAGATCTTTCCTAGGTATTTCTGTTATTTTGGGTGCATATTTCCATACACACATGTAACATACATATATACACACTCACATGTACACATATATGCAATCTGCCCCAAACAATAAATATAAATAGTTTATAGTTGTAAATATATATAATGTGTAGTTTTCTTGCAGTGACAATCATTGTTCTGTGAAATACTGAAGTAGTTTAATCTCTTTCCTTCACTGGATTTTGTTATAAAAGGACTGTAAGAGCCTGTGAAAATCTTTTGCTCTGAGGTTGGTCTCGTGTAGACAGCACTTGTGTGGATCATGTTTTGTTATCCATTCAGCTCTTCTATATCTTTTGACTGGAAAACTTAATCCATTTACATTTAAGCTTTTTTATAGATGCATACTTATTTATTGCAATTTTTATATTGTACCTATGGTTTCTCTCTCTCTATTTCTTCTTCTTACAGAAGGTTCTTTAACATTTCATGCAATGCTGGTTTGGTTGTGATGAATTCCTTTAACCTTTGCCTGGGAAGCTCTTTATTTGGCCTTCAATTTCAAATAATAGCCTTGCTGGGTAGAGCAATCTAGGCTGCATGTTCTTGGCTTTCATTACTCTGAATATTTTCTGTCAATTTCTTCAGGCCTGTATTGTTTCTGTTGAGAAATCAGCCAAGATTCTAATGGGGGTTCCCTTGCATGTAATTGACTGTCTCTCTCTTGCTGCCTTTAATATTCTCTCTTTGTATTCAAGTTTTACCATTTTAATTGTAATGTGCCTTGGTGTAGGTCTCTTTGGGTTTATCTTTTGACCCAGTGATTCTACTTCTAGGAATATAGCCCATGGATCCCAAAACACCAACACAAAAAATGTATATGCACCCCTATATTTATAGGAGTGCTATTTATAATAGCTAAGATTTGGAAACAGCCTAAGTGCCCATCAGTGGAGGAGTGGCTAAAAAATCTGTGCTACATTTACACAATGGAATACTATGCAGCTTAAAGAAAGAACGTACTCCTACCCTTTGCGATAGCATGGATTGATCTGGAGAAAATTTTGCTAAGCGAAGTAAGCCAGTCAGTGAAAAAAAAAATACCACATGATCTCACTTATATGTGGAATCTGATGAACACAATAAATTAATGAACAAGATGGTAACAGAAGCTTAGATACATAGAACAGCTGCTAGAGTGGAAGCGAGGGGGAATGGGATGGAAGATGGTGAAGGAATTAACCAAAGAATATGTATGCACAACCCATGGTCATGGACAACAGTATGGTGACTGGCGTGGAGTGGTGAGAGGGTGGGACTGGGTGGAAGTAGGGATAGGGAAGAATGCGAACAAATGTAAGAGTATAAACAATAAAAATAAAAACCAACTAAATAAATTTTAAAAATACACTGAAAGAACATCATCATACTTCACTTCTCATCCCAGGCCACCTTGTCATTTGAGTGACACATCAACTGAGAATAGATGCAGAATGGTATCACAATTTCCTTTCTCCATTAACATTAATCTATATGCTTTAAATATATCCAGCTATTTTTGGGCCAGTTAAATTATAGAAACTAAAGCCCCTTTTTCTCTGATTTCTTAAATGGCATATGCCCATATTACCAGCATGAATATTAATGTTTTTCTCCTAGTCATGCCACTTCAACATGCCTGATGTTCTCTAATTTATGTAACCACTTAGTCTGTTCTATTAGACAAGGTCAAGATTGACTATATGTAGTGGAAAATTCTGGAAATAGAGTAGAATAAAAATTATATTGCCTTTTTTTAGAGCATGAGTAATCTCAAGAATGTTAAGTGTCTAATATTGCTTAATGGAAAAATCCATGGTACAGTTCAAACTGAATGAAATCAGGATGTAAGTTAGGGTGCTCCTTCAAGATAGCATCTTAAGTAGATACTTAGGCATTTTGGAGCTCAACCCATGGCACCATGCAGCCTCAGAGTTTGTTACACAATTTTGTACTCCTTGAAAGGAAATGGCCCCATGCTGCGCTTTCACTTTTCCAGCTGTGGTGGTACTAGTTAGTAATCCAGTCATAATGTAATAACCACAACTACAGGGAAATGGGAAACTCTGGCTGACATAACAGGTTGCAAGGAGGAAAAAGTATGAGTATTTTTCCAGACTTCATTTCATCATGCTTTTTGTTTTATATTGAAAGAATATAAGTTTATAGGTAAAAAAACAGCCCCTCAAAAGTGTCTACATAGATAAGGCTATATCACTTGTGTAATCCTGTTGAGTTTTTGTTATCAGGGTACTCACAAAGAGTCACAAACTTGAGGATTTTATGTTGAAATCTGAGAAAAGCATTATGCTCTGAGCAAGAGCCTAGAGCATTACTAATTCCAGCATCCCTCCCATATTTAACTGATATTTTAATGAAGCATGCATTAAAGAAACATTTCTGTTCTGTATCTTGCAATTATCTTACTCCTTTCAAAAACTAATTATTTATAGTGTTTCAGGAATTTTCATTAAACATGCTTCTTGCAGCTCAGAAAGAGTTATTACTACTGCTTCTTATATTATGGTCCCCTAAATCATCTCAATGGAGCTACTAAGTCTTTTAATTTAGAAATGTCAATTATACACTCATTCTGTAAAAACTACCTGGTCCATTATTTTCATTTTTTGGAAACTTGTCCCTGGGAAGTTAACCAACTTTCTCCAAGTTCTTTACCTATAGAGTGATATAAATGGATATGGTTAATGATAACAGATCATTTCAAATGGATTATAACTTCTCTTACAATGACATAGTCCAGCCAAAGAAAATGTTTATGCAAGGTCCCTTGAATTCCAACTAGTGTTTCTAGTATTAGGCAGCTATCTTAAAGATTAAAACACATTTAACTTAAATATCATTTAGCCAACTCCAACTATTCAATTGCATGAAGTTATCTTCTCGTTGGATGTCTCCTTGATATATAAGGAATTCTTTCTTCCTCAGTTTTACCTGGTGTTATTAAGGAAGAGGTCTCTGTTTAAAGAAGCAAGCCTTGCTTTGAAGACCTCTGTGAAAACCATATAATCCAAATGGTGATAAGAATGATGAAAAAAACTTAGTAATTTAAATCATATTTTTTATTGTTGCTATTGGCTATGCTGATTCCCATTAACTCTGCCAATAGCTTATCTACACCTAGAGTTTACCCCTCACGAATGCTGAGAATGTTTCGTGGAGTTTGAAGAAGAGTTATTATGGCAAGAGTCTCAAATCACTACAAGATAGACAGAAATGTATAGCCTAAATTGTATCCCTGTTTCTAAAGAATAAATAATTATTGTTTTGCATTAAAAAGATTAGGACTGTATCCAGGCTTTGACAAAGAAAAGTTTAAATTTTAAGGATGGAAGATTTGGAACTATTTACCATTTTGCCCTGATTTGTTACTAGGTTTCAGGATGAAATGTCCCTGAATTCTACTTCTGACCATTGCTGCTGTATTCCCTTACTGTTCTTTAAATACCTGAGATAGTCCAGTCATTGTTCTTATAGTATTTTTATATTATTTTTTCAAAATTCCTTCATGATGAAGTTGCCTACATATAAAAGGGAAATAAAATGTGTTTTTGAGGATACGTGAATAGGTGAGGCCATAGTCATACTGTGCTAAGTACCTAATCACAAAAACAAAATGATGTTTAAAATTCAAGGAAAATAGGAAAAAAAGTTGTTTAATGAATTTAATAAATATTTGTAAATCAAACCACAACATTTTGGTCCTAATGCTGAACACCCCAAAAGTATAACTTTGACCTACCAAAGGGCTCTGAATTATTTTAAAAGCTTTAAATTTTGCTTCTAGAAATAAATTATTAGTTATCTGTATCATTCATAATAAATACCACTTTTTTGAAAAGCACAAAATGAAACCAACAATGGATAAAATGGAACAGTTTAAAATTTGTAAAGAAAAAATAATGAAAGATTTAGTTCTCTGTTATTTTAAAAATTATGGGTGTATGTGTTAGAAATAATCTAGGAAACACTGACATTGGTTAGATATGCCTATCTGAAAAACATCTACAGAAAATAATGGCAAAAGAAAATCGTCCTGGCAAAATTTCTATTTGCCAAGTTTGACCTCAGAAATTTGGAATCAATACGCACAGTGACCTCAAAAGGAAACAACAGAAATCACAATTAAAGTTTGATGTGGACAAAATCGAATGGCTGAATTAAATCCTTTTCATATAATTAACATTAGAAATGATGAATCCAAATGAAAATATTCAATTACATGAATGATAATGGAATTTAAAATCATTTAATATTCTTTCCAGTGAGTTAAATTGTTTTTGCAATTTTTATTTTAAGGAGTATTTTCTCACTTAGAATACATCCAAATTGGTATATTTATGATTAAAAGATTTATATTCATCAAAAAGGATCACCATTGGGGCTCACAGTGGAGAAGTCGAAATATCCTGTACTCTTTGCCATCTTCCTCTCCCTTTTGTCTTTGTATTTGTATGCCCAGGTCTTAAAAAGGACAGTGTGACCAAGTACTTTACATCATTATCCCTTTTTAATCCACAAAACAAACTCATCAATTCATTCAACAAATGCTTATTGATTATCTTTACTTTTTAAGCCACTGTATTCAGGCTTGTGTATATAGAGATAAATAAGACTGATGTAGTTTTTGACCTCCAAGAATTAGCAGAACAGTGCATTGTGGTGAGTGTTTTGAATTGGGAAGTTAGGAATAGCACAAAGGCAGGACACCTCTCCTGGACTTTGAGAGTCCAAAAAGCCTTTCAATAGCAAGTGACTTTGAAGTTAGAGTTAAGTAATTAACCAGAGCAAAATAGAAGTGTTGGAGAAGTGTAGGAGAAGTACAAGCACCTCAGGCAGAAGAAAGTACTTGTCCAAAATTTAGCTGTTGAGAGGCTGGCACCTGCAATGCCAGATCCAGGGAGATCATAAAGCTCTTGGGGAAATCCTTTTAGGGACTTTTGGCTTACCTTGAGCCCTCACTGAAATATTTCAGTTAAGATAGTAACAGAATCACATCCAATTTACCTACATGCTAAAGATTGAGCAGTGGGGAGCAGGAAATAGTAGCAAGATGGAAGGAAAGAAGACCAATTCAGAGACTCTTGCGATTACCTACACCATAGGTGATGGTGACCTGGAGTAGAACCTGTAGGTTTTAGTGATGAACTAAGTGTAAGGGATGAAAGACTATGCAGCGTTAAATAAGTTTAGGGTTTCTGTTTTGAACACTGAGTAGATGTAGTTCAATGAGATAGGAATCATGGGTGTAATAAACACAGTGAAGTCAAGACAGCATTTGGAGTTTAGGCAGATCAGGGTTTGGGCTCCAGCTTTATCCCTATTATCATTAGGCCTAGTTATTTAATTTATTTAAACCTCACCTGTTTGCTCACCCATAAAGTGGGGATAACAGAGGCACTTCATCCATATGGTTGTGAGGAATAAATGAGGTAATATTTGTAACAACTAGAGCAGTGTCTTGCAGTAGTGTTTGCTATTAATAGCTTTGGTTGTAATAATAGTAGTAAAGATTTTTGGATGGTAGAGATTATGATTTCTGTATAATTTATGCTGAAGTCATTGTGATTTATGATTTTCTTCTTAAAGGCCTGAAAATGCTTCATTAGAAAAATGTGTGTGTATATATATATATATATATATATATATATATATATAACAAAAAGAATAAAAAAGTAGAACAAATAAAAATGTATATATGTATTTTAGTTTTAACGTTTTTTTGTTTTTAAATTATAGTAGATGTACAATATTATATTAGTCTCAGGTATACCACCCCGTGATTAGACATTTATATACTTACCATGTGATCACTCTGATAAATCTAGTACCCATCTGACACCATGAATAGTTCTTAAAATGTTATTGACTATATTCCCTATGCTGTTCTTTATATTTCTGCAACTGTTCTGTAACTATCAATTTGTATTTTTAAATCCCTTCAGACCTTTGGTACCCATTACTCCAAACCATCATCCCAACTGGTAACCATCAAAATTTTCTCATATTTGTGAGTCTGTTTGTGATCTGCTTGCTTGTTTATTTTGTTTTTTAGATTCCACATGTAAATGAAATCACCCAGGATTTGCTGCCCACTGTCTGACTTATTTCACTCAGAACAATGCCTTCCATGTTCATTTATGTTGTTGCAGATTTCATTTTTTTTATGGCTGAATTATATTCCATTGTATATATGCACAAGTTCTTTATTCACTCATCTATTGGTGGACACTTAGGTTGCTTCCATATCTTAGCTATTATAATAATGCTGCAATAAACATATGGATGTATTTGTCTTTTTATTTAGTGTTTTGGGTTTCTTCAGAAATGGAATTGCTAGATCCTTCTTTGTCCCTTGTTATTAGCCCTTTTTAAAGTAATTTTTTTCTGGAATAAGTATTACTACCCCAGCTTTTTTGTTTTTGTTTCCATTTTTATGAACTATCTCTTCCAATCCCTTTACTTTCAGTCTCTTCATGTCTTTGATCTGAAGTGAGTCTTGTAGACATCAAATATAAGGGTCTTGTTTTGTTATCCATTCAGCAACCATATGTCTTTGACTGAAGCATTTAATTCATTAGCATTTTAAGGAATTGTTGATAGATATGTATTAATGGCCATTTTATTATTCATATTTTTATCTTGTTTTCTTCTTCTTAAAGAAGACCCTTTAACATTTCTTATAATACTGGTTTGGTGATGATGAGCTCCTTTTTTTTTTGTCTGGGAAGTTCTTTATCTGTCCTTTGATTCTAAATGATAGCTTTGCTGGGTAGAGTAATCTTGGTTGTATAGATCCTTGCTTTTCCTCAATTTGACTATTTTGTGCCAATCTTTTCTGGCCTGCAAAGTTTCTGATGAGAAATCTACTGACAGTCTTATGGGAGCTCATTTGTTGGTAACTTATGACTTTTTTCTGCTTGTTTTAAGATTCTCTTTTTGTCTTTAATTTTTTGCATTTTAATTATGATGTATTTTGTTGTGGGCTTCTTTGGGTTCATCTTGTTTGGGATTCTCTGTGCTTCCTGGACTTGTACACTTATTTCCTTCACTAGGTTAGAGAAGTTTTCCATCATTATTTTTTCCAATAAGTTTAATTCCTTGCCTGCTCTTTGTTCCTTCCAGCACACCCATGATGTGAAGTATACTTGAAGTTGTCCCAGAGGTTCCTTACAATATCTTCCCTTTTTTTGGACTGTTTTTTTTTTTCTTTTCACTATTCTTTTTGGGTATTTTCTGCTTCTTTGTCTTCCAAATCTCTGATTTGATCCTCTGCTTCATCTATTCTACTGTTGCTTCCCTGTGATATATTCATTTCAGTTATTGTGTTCTTTATTTCTGACTGTTTATTTTATGTTTTTGTCACCATTTTTATGATTCCTATCTCTTTGTTGAAGTCCTCTGTAAGTTCCTCTACTCTTTCATTAAGTTCATTGAGCATCCTTATAACCAGTGTTTTGAACTCTTGTGTGTGGTAGATTGCTTGTTTGGTTTAGTTCTTTTTCTGGAGTTCTAGTCTGTTTTTTCATTCGGGCCATGTTTCCTTGTCTTCTCATTTTGGCAGCCTCCCTGTGTTTGTTTCAATGTATTAGGTAGAGCTGCTATGTCTTTCAGTCTTGATATAGTGGCCTAATATAGTAGGTGCCCTATAAGGTCCAGTGGCACAGCATCCTCAGTCTCCAAGATTGGCACTCTAGGTGCACCCCTCATGTAGGTTGTATGTACCCTCATGTTGTAATTGAATCTTAGTTGCTGTAGACATGTCAATGCCAGCGATTTACCCCCATGCTGATGGGCTGCATGGGCTGGCTGTGAACACTGTGGAGGATCTGCTATGCAGGGTTGACCCCACAAAGCAGAACTTGCTTTCATGGGCCTGGTGCACGTTGAGTCTGCCCCTTGAGCATGTTGCTCCTTAGGTACTTTGCTGTTGTCTGAAGCTGTCCACCATGTATGCTGGGTCTGGGGACTGGTGGGAGGTATAGGCCAATGTCTGCTGCCACCTGTGCACTTCTTAGAGCCACCTGGTAGGAGCTACAGAGAAATCTGAAGATGCTGCTACTTTTGCTGAGCTTGGAATTGCCTGGGAGATGTGAATCAAGTTCAGCTGCCACTAGTGCCAGGCCTGGGGCTGCTTAACAAGAGATACAGTTATACTCAGGCAAGATGATGCTTGTCTGAGAAACTTTTAAAAAGTTTGCAGCATAAACCAAGCCAGGCTTTTGGTATGGAAAAGTCACTGGGAAAGGGTTTGGGTGGGCCTGAAAGTTGGGTGGGGATATCAAGGAATCTTTAAGGCAGGTTAGCAGCGTTAGCCAGGTTGATGGAGATTCAGATATGGTGCCCACCCACTGGCTCTCTGTGGAGAGGGCTCAGCAAATGAACAATGGCCTCTGCCAGCACTTCTGTCTGGGAGAAGACTACTCCTATGGTTCTCACCCTGGTGCCAAACAATTCAGTTCCTCCCTGTATGTCCCTGGCACCTTTCAAGCTGCTACCCCAATGCTTGAGCTCAGAGCCAGTCTGAATGAGACACTGTAAGAGGAATACCTCAGACTCCAGAAGCTTCCATCTCACTCAGCCACAACCTCTGTTGGTTTTCACAGCTAGAAATATGGGAAATTCTCTCCCTGGCACTAAAACCCTATCCTGGGGGTTCTGGTGTGAGGCTGAAGCCCCTTGTTCTTCAGGGTAGGTACACTTCTGTAGTCAAGATAGCACTCCAGATTTTTAACCCACAAGTGTGTGTGGGACCAGCTCATTCTGCATTGCCACTCCTCCTACCAGTCTCAACGTGGCTACTTTTTTGTATCCTTGGTTTTAGAACTTCTGTTCAGCTAGATTACAAGTGGTCCCGAATAATGGTTATTCTGTAGTTATAATTTTAATGTGGTTATGGGACGTTCCCAGTACCACTTTTACCTATGCCACCATCTTGACTGAAAGCTTGATTAGAAAATGCTGAACTTCTGGGTTATTAGGAGCTTAGCCTCATTAGTTTAGTTGGTATTAACATGGAAGGTCCCTAAGGTAAGAAAATGCTGTATCAATGTTACTGGTCTTCATAGTAACATTGTGATTTCTCTGGGAGTTCTGAGATTTGCTCAGCCAGTTTTTACAAAAACAATTTTATCATAACTTAGTCGGTTTAAAAAGAATGTTCAGCAAATAAAACAGTGACCTCCACGTTATTGTCAAGTTTATGCCACTACATTTAGTTTTTCCAGTATGAGCTTAAAAGCAACTCTAACTACCTTGAGTAGAAAATACAGCAACCAATAAAAGAAAACTGTAGGACATGTTTAGATGGATCTTGAAAATGTGGATTTTACTATCATGAAGATACATATCAGTCTTAACTAATGGCTGCACAGGCATTGGTGTGCTGGCATCATTTCTGAATGGCTTGTAAGAGATGCTTGTTAAACACGTGATAATTAAAAAGTAAACAACATGGTCTTATAATTAAATAAATTACATTAAAACCAAAGATAATGTGTCATCAAAACTAATTACTCCATATTTATTATACCACATCTTGTTGTTATTGATGCTCTTGGAGTTATATGTCTGTTTTATCTCTATGGTGAGAATGTAACAACATGCATCTCTTCTTAACCCTGCCTCCAATACCATTACATCGGTGACTTCAAATCCGCCCTGTTGGAAGTGTTTACACCACAGAAATTGGAAAATGTTACAGACTGAGGATTTTTGTTTGTCAGTTGGCTGTTAAACACTTATGAACATACCCCACTGAACAAAGGGTATCCTCTTGAAGCAACATTCAAAAGAAAACAATCATAATGTTTTGGAGGAAAAATCTCAAGTATTTTCCAAAATTTATCTGAAAGATACTAAGTAGGGATGAGATATGGAAAGCACTGATCACTAAGAAAATTTTTTTAAAATTCCTTGGAGTTTCCTTAGAAAGTAACACTTGGAATGTAGAAAACTCCTGTGCTCTAAGTAAAGTGGAAAATGTATTAGACATCAAAAAAATTTTTAAGGTACTCTCTTTCAGTGATGCCACAGAAAGCAAATTTTATTGTGCTTAAAATCATGCTTTAAGAAATGATCAAAACTTCAGTGAACCCAATTTTTAAACCTACTTGGAAGAAAGAGTTAAGAATTTTAATAATGGCTGTTTTATTGTTTTTGTTCACTACCTTTTAATTATGATGTCTAAAAGGACACATTAATTTGCCAAAGATTTGAAAGCAGCAAAAGTGGTGAAGAAATGTTTTGAAAGACATATTTTTAGTTAATACAATGAAGATGATGCTCATAAACACAGATATAAAGTATTCAGAAATAAGACCTCTCTGCTTCTTGAAAAAAAAAAACTGCATTTATTTTATTATTTCCCAAGGACATTTTAACTGAAAGAGCTTGCTTCTTGATTTTCTTCATGGGTTCAAGGAATGATAACAATAGTAAATCCCATGAAATAAAAAGTGGTTTGAGTGAGTACCATTGCTTCAGATAAATCTATTGCAAAATGTAACATGACTTTGAGAGCTTACACTACTCCACAGAGGCGGGTGGGCTTAGTCAGGAGTTAGTGATTCTTAGGATTTTTGGACTCAGTATTGAATTGTTATTTTTCTTTATGAAGGAGAAAAAAAGACATCATGGCAATGACAAATCATAAAATTTAGGATAAGGTGAATTCATTTATCATTGGTCATAAAGTAAACAATGGCTCACAACGGTGACTTGTAAGTGGACATTTGTCAAGGCAAATCACCTGCATACAACTGCAAAGCAAATGTGAATGTTCTTGCTGTGGGGATTTAGTCACTGCAATGATGGGAAGTCTGAGAGAGTTTAATATGGGACCTGTAAGCCCGCTGAAGTTCTCTAGCTCTTTAGCCTGTGGTGACAGTCCCAGTGGTAGTCCTGAAATAAAGATCATCATCAGTCATTGTATTCTATATGTTTTTAAATGAAGACCTCACTGAAACACTAATAACTGGGAGAAGATCAGAGATCTTTCTAATACAATAATTACCTCTCACAAGAAAATATGTCAATTACTTTTCGAGAGAGCTTGAAAGTATTGCTCCATACCACTACTTAGCTGTGCCTCTGCACATTCTTTGACAGCTCTCCATTGAGATTATAAGGCTATAAGGGGAAAAATTGTAATTTAAGTCCACATACCTAAATAAATTTAGTTCTTAATATTATGTTTCAAGATTTAAGACAACACCATGTCAGTTCTTTGTGATTCAACATAAAGAAATTTAAAGTGATAGTATCTGAGTAGCTGAAATGTCCCCAGGAGATGCATCCTGGCTGGCAAGCAAGAGCCATATGGAGAGAAGTTATCCTGGTGGATTTGCCTTCATTTAGGGTTTGCTGCCAGCCTAGCAGGCCTGAAAACTTAAACTTTTCATTGAACTTGGGAAGCTGCCTCATGCTAACAAAACCCACAATAATTTTAAGTTCACACATAGAATGATCGTATATGTTATGAGGAAATGAACTGTTAAGGAGGTAGTTTTATTATTAGTCTAAAATATGCCTTACTTGTTAGAAGGCTGTAAGGAAAGTCAAATTTAAATAAAGAGAAATAGCCTTATGATTCTTTACAAAGTGGCTTTAGGTTTCAAAATATGTTCTGTTCCTCTTCATGAGCGTGAAGGCCGAGATGCCAGGTTCTGCCAGGACAGATACTAGGAGCTTTTTGTTCTCTCTCCAGGTCTGTGCTTGAACAGGCACTGCCATCTTTGTCTTTAAATTCCAGTTTGTTCAAAACTTACCCTATTGAACTTCTGTCCTTCAGATTGATGTTATAAGTGGGTTGTGCAAGCAAATTCTTGGGGCAAGGGAGGATAATATTAGAATTTCCATTTGTGCTTATCATCATTTTTCTATTTTATATAAACTTTATATGTACTTAATATATAATGAAAATATAAAACAGTATATTGTGCAAATTTTGTGTTGGTCACTGTTCCAAGGGCTTAAATGCATTATCTCATTTGAAATTTAGAACAGCCTTGTGAGAAAATTGCCCAGATTTGTCACATAATTTGTCTAGAGTAGAGGAGCAGTGACTCAACCCTAGTTGTCTGGCTTCAGATTTTATGCTTTTAACCATTGCACCACACTGCTTTGCCAAGGTGGTCCCTACATATAATTTATAGATGAGTGAATCTGCACACTTCAGTGAGTGATGTTTATTATAGGGCCATACAAGCCAGTGCTTCCATAAATCTCAGCCTGTTCTTTCCAATTTAGGAGAGTCTTTCACACGTCTTTGAACACACCATGCTCTCATCTGCTGGTTTTGCAGTTGAAACGTCTGTGGGAAATTACAGCTCACAGATATCGACCACCATGTGTGCCCACCGACTTAAAGTGTCTTTCTGGCATCACCTTTAATAATCATACAGTTGTCCTGGCCAGCATGGCTCAGTCTGGTGGGCGTTGTACTGCAATGCAAAAGGACTCCAGATCAATTCTTGGTGAGGGCACATGCCTGGGTTGTGGGCCTGGTCCCCGGTTGGGGGTGTGCGAGAGGCAGCTGAGCAATGTTTCTCTCTCACATTGATGTTTCTGTTTCTCTCTCTTTCTCCTTCCCTTCTGCTCCCTCTAAATAAAAAAATAGAAAATCTTAAAAAAATAATCATAAGGTCACTCTAGCAACACTCACTGTCATCAGAGTTAATGAAAAGCCCTTTCTTCATAACTCATTCAAAGGCCAGAGAATTCCCCACTCAGCTTGTTTAACGTGCAAAATAATGTCCGCAAGAGTATGCAGTATGACACTCTCCTCCTAAGTACTCTTATTTATCTCCATCACAGGTAGGCTCATAAGACGAGAAGCCTCATTGAGAGGAGAGGTTAGTTTCCTTCATTTGAAAATGGCAAACACCCAGATGCTTAAACATATGCAACAGATCAAAAGTAATTCAGAAAATAGCACCAAGTGCAAGGAGGAAAAACGTTTTTTTGAAGTGAGATTCTCCCTAAAGGTGTTTTTTGCTGCTGTACTTGGCATCTTGTTAATGAAACTATTACTTGGGCTATTTTAGTTCTAGTCTCCATACTTACGTGATGTAGCATTGCGACTTCAGCCATCTGTTTTAACATCTTACAAGATACCACTCTTTGCTGCTTTTAGCAGATGGATCTTTCAAACAGCAGTTCATGAAACCTGTCTGTTTCTTCCTTAATGCATTATCTTTTTCCTCATTAAAATATTCTGGGTATCCTAAAGCTAACTTTTCATTCTACTCTTGATTATGTACTTTGGATGAAAGAAGGAACAATTAGTGAGATGGAGACCATGTGGTTGTGAAAGATTTTGGCTAAATATCAATCTTTCTATTACAATTTTACTTTTTTGTTTTGTTTAAATCCTGACCTTAGAATTTTAAGAAGCTCGAAGAGCATGATAGGGAGGAGACACAATGATGTGCTGCCAGTACTTAGAGTTGCTGATGGATTTTTCCTTTCAACTGCATTTCCCCAAACTCTCTGAGCCTTCTTAAACTTTCCCAGCTTCACTGTCATTGCTCTGTGATGCAACATTGAAGTAATTTGCTTTTGCTCAACTTCTACGTCATTCTTGTCCATATTATTAACTCAGTGGGCTAGAATGCTAATAACTTTAAATAGCCCACTGGTTGTCATAGTAACTGATATTAAAGGGCAATATAAGCCTGTCTCTTGGATTCACATTTAAATCATTTCTGGCATTACATTCTTTAGGAACTCTGTGGATTGAACATTGGATTCTGTAGAAAAGGGGCCTTGAACATCTGTGTCTGAACGAGAAGTTGATGCCGTGCCATTTATTTTCAGCTCCCAGTTGGTGTTTTGATACTCAGTCCAGTTTTATCACATCTTGGGGTTTTCAGAGAATCCCAAGAAGGATGCTCATCTAAACAGAGGTTATATAGACAAAGTTGTACTTTTTTCCTTTTTTGTATAGTATGTATTTTATTAGTTTGTGCTAATACATTCTCATGTTACAAAACCAATTTAGTACAATACTCCTTCTTTTGATATTTGAATCATCTAAAATAACTCAGAACTGTACATCAAAAAATTCTCATTTAGATAACAACAACAAAAAAAGACAAGTTAAACAACAAAAACTTTTCCTTTCTTACAGGCAGACATTGAAGTGGACCTAATTCCATTTTCTTTTTAAAAGTCTCCAAAGACAAAAGCAGCTGAAAAGTTAATTAAAATGATTTAAAATTTTGTTTATTAAACTACTGGTGACTGGCATCATTTTCTTTTCTCTGTTGTTTTGATGCAGGTTCTTCTTTGTCTATTTATTCTGCTCTTTGTTCTGGTCCAGAGGCACCATTCATCACTTTCAGATTTAGTTTTCTTGCCCTGAAACGGTCCTTTAGCAGAGTTAGCAGAGTTAGTCTGGGCAGCTTTATTTCCTGTTCTCTTTCCTTTACATCTGCAACCCTTTGATTTCCATTTGTTTAGGGATTCTTATTGATCTATAATTTTTCTCAGTGCTTCTTTTCCACACCTCCATCTTGCTGTCACTTCTTTGTTCCTTAATTTACCATTGCTTGCATCTTTGCCTTTATCCAGTGCTTCCTTAGCTTATTCTTTCTTTTTTAAAGGTTTTATTTATTTATTTTTAGAGAGGGGAGGGGAGGGAGAAAGAGAGGGAGAGAAGCATCAATGTGTGGTTGCCTCTCAAGTGCCTCCTATTGGAGACCTGCCTCATAACCCAGGCATTTACCCTTACTGGGAATTGAACTGGCGATCCTTTGGTTCATAGTCCAGCACTCAATCCACTCAGCTATGCCAGCTAGGACTTTTTAGCCTTTTCAATGCTATCAAACACAGCAAATATTTATCCCTTAAATGCTTTGTGCAGTGTTGTTGTTATCTGAATTTTTATACTTGACCTTCATCATCTAGCCATTCAGTAGGGAAGCCTTTAAAATATAAACATCTATCTCTTTTTTACACAATTTTTGTACTCATCTGTCACTTCAGGGAGGGGTTTGTTTGGATATCGTCTGATTTTAGTTTTACCTTCAATTATTCCCATGAGTTCTGCCTTTGAACTGCTTAATGCTGCTACAATTACATTCCAATCTGTGGTTAGATGGTTTAACCTGTTGAATTTTATCCTTATTTCCAAAGATACCCAGCCTTCATCTGGTTTGATTTGTTCCTTAAAAAATTTTTCCCATGGCAAATTGAAGAAACCAAAATAATGCTGAATTTGCTAACAGATTTTGGCCTCCAGAAAAGCCATTTCTTCATCACCATTCTCAGCCATCATGGGTATCCTTAAGGTGCCCGACCCCAGAGCCAGGCCATGGGTCATTAACAGCAACTGCAGCATCTTCATTTCCCAGTGCTGCTGGCTGGCCTAAGTTTTACTTTTTTCAATTGTATTTATTCACTGTGGGTATTTTCTATGCTTCCCCCCCATACTTATCTTTATGATGATTTCTCCTATACCTCTAAACTATTTTTAAAGTCACACTGTGATTATTGAGAAAAAAGAAGGCACATTCAAAGAAGCCTTTTAGAAGATGACTTCCAGATACATCTTATGCTCTGTGTCTTGGGTGATTTCCATTCCTCCTGTCTAGGGGCTCAGTAAAGATTTCACCTCCTGCTTAAAGCCTGACTGTCATCTTTCACACCTCTTGTGTCACCCTTTTCCCCAAATATGTGCATACATTGAGCACACAAATTTAATTATAGTTCTATGCAATCTCTGAGAGAAAGCTGACTATGATTTAAACTTAAATTTTCCCATTATCTGGATATTAATTTGTGTGGCATTCATTTAAATAATTCATTGCTCTATCTGGACTTTTAAATCTTTCTTGCAGGTAGTTCAGCTCCATATAGAATTATGTTTGGGGCCATAGTACCCTTTTCTCTCCTAAATTACCATTTTCCCTTTAGCACCAGTTAAGGCTGAAAGAATTTTCTCCCTTTATCTCTGGAGATGCAGTTATTTTCTGTCTCAACTCCCACCCCCAACTTCCAGAAGAAAGAACACTCTATTATCAGCAACATCTTATCTGTTGAATATGTATGAAGTGTCCTAGATGTTAGACAGTCTTGTCAGTCTCTTATATAATAATTTGATGGTGACATTGAGTCCCCTCCCTTCCCCCATATGTCTTAAACTAGACCCTTTTCTGTTCTGAATATACAATATCCTACTCAGCTCAGGTGTTCTTCTATACTCTCTCATTCCTTAGTTTTCACAATTCTGTCCTATGACAAGTCTTTATTTTCTAAAGCCATTTTCTTCAGAAAACAATTAATATTGTGGATCTCTTGTGAGAAGAAGAAAAAGCAGTATTTTTGAAACATGCCTACCTTGTCAAATATTTCAGGATCCTCATTTATGAGCACCCCCACTTTAAGGGACAACCTTCAAACAAGGGTCTGTAAGTAGAGGAATAGTGTTAAGGTAATCAACCTTAATATTTTCAATCTCTATGTGTATATTTTCCTAAAATTGATATGATTGATAAAGGGTTGGTGGGATTTAAGTTTTTTCTTCCACCCATGATAAACACTCTTACTCTTCTATACAAAAGGAAAAAAATACCATAGATACACTTCATTATTTTACTGGTGCATTACCTCAAGGTGATAAAACTTCCAGGGCACCAAACAAATAGAAATTATTATTGTTGTTGAAAAAGTGAATGACTTATGTTTGGGTAACAAATTATTTTGCAGCTAGTGTAGTTTCCAATTCCTTTTGCTTTCAACAAAATTGAAGAGGGACCTAATAGAGTTGTCAGTTGATAGGTGACAGGAAATAACTTTTGATGATGTAGCATGGCAATATGAATATTCTTCCCAAAGCTTGGAAGAATTTCAAAGAATTAAAATTTCCATATTCTTATTTATATGAGCAAGTTTCTGAGTTTTAATTAGGAAAATGAAATATAGAAATGAGTGATGTGAACCCTCAGTTTTATTCTAGCAATAAGTCATGACCACTCAGTATACATGAATTAATTGAGAAAAAAATAGGCCCATCCATATGATTAAGAGATGCATTTCCAATAAATACTTTTCAAGAAATATGACATATTTATATTGTTTATATCAATTATGTACTAATATACTTTTAGTGATGACTCAAAGAACTTCAATCTCAACCTCAAATATACTCACATTTCCCCCACAGGTAATATAAAATATTGACCAATTAATGACTTCCATCATTAAACATATTGCATCAAGATAAAATTTCTACAGAGAAAAGCAGAATGGAACATGATTCAAGGAGAAAAAGAAGTGAGGAAAAATTTCTATTAAAGGAGACCCTGTTTTTGTTTTTTTAATAGATGATATTGAGAATCAAATTGTTGTATATTCCATGGATCCATTTTTCAAATGTCAAAGCCTTTTAATAAGCAAAAAGATATTACAAAAATTTTTCCATCTCATCTAGAAGAATGCATGCTGCTAAATGAACAATACCACAGATGTTATTGTTAAAAGCAGTTATTAGAAAGAGGGAAGAATACAAACATAAATGTTCAATTTTAGTCCTGGGTGAATTTATTTAATCTCAAGTCAGAGCTAGCTCGTGGTTGCAGATTTTAACTTTGGAGGAAGGCCCAACACTCTTGCTTCCTTTCCTTTTATTTTTATTGGTAAACATTTTGAAATTAGACATATTTCACACACCATAAACCTCACCATTTTAACATGTACAGTTCAATGATTTGAGTATCTTCACAAATCATGGATTCATTTAAAAGAATTGTATAACTATGTTATTTTCTAAGCTCAATGGTTACAATGCTTCTTTGCAATTAAACTTATGAGAAAAAAATAGATGTTAAGCTAAAAATATGTGAGGGTTACTTGGTTTTTCAAAAGTGTTTTAGGAGCTATATGGGCAGTAAATTGTCAAAGTCCACAATTCTACTTAACACTTATTGAGAAGCATAGATCTAATGAGGCATCAGGTTCTTGTTCTGGTTCTCATCCATATTCATCCCTCTTCTCAGACTATGGGCTCCTTCTCAGGGAAGATCTTGAAGAACTATAAAGGGTTAATTATGCACTTAGTTTAGAGAACTGGAAATAGTTTTGGGGTTCAATCATTATAACAATTTTAATGAGCAACTCTACGTACCAGACACAATTCCAGGCACTGGAAAAAACAGCAGTGAATGGAACAACCAAAAATTCCTGTTCTCATGGATATGACAAGGAGATATGGATATCTCTTGTTCTGACAAGGGAATGCAGACAATGGGCAAATATATACATCAAATACAAGAGTGATAGATGGGGAGAGCTGAGAGGAAGTCTAGGATGATTTAAAATTTCAAGGAAATGTTTTGGGAAAACTTCAGTGAAAATCAAATATTTGCATAAATACCTGAAGAAGGTATAGGAGTGTGGCAAAAACTTTCTATAAGGGGAAACAGCAAGGACAAGGTCCCTGGGATAAGATCACACCAAGTATTTTGAGGAAGAGGTCAGTGTGGCTGGACTGGTGTGAGCTATGAAGAGTGAGAGAGATGAGGCCTGAAAGATCTAATAGAAATGTCCCATGCTGTTGTGGAAAAGAGTGTGAAGATTGCTCAAAAAATTAAAATATATCTAAGATAATTTAAAGCAGGACCTCAAAGAGATATTCATTTTAGCAGCATTATTTCCAATAGCCAAGAGGTGAAAGAATCCCATTGTCCATCAACAGATGAATGGATAAACAAAATGTGGTACATATGTAAAATGAAAAAGTATTCAGTCCTTTAAAAAAGGAAGGAATGCTTGTCACATGCTACAACATGGATGAAACTTAAGGATATTATGCTAAGTGAAATAAGCCAGTCACAAAAATATGAATACTATGTGATTTCACTTATATGAGGTATCTAAAGTAATCAAATTCATAGAAACAGAAAATATAAAGGTGATTGCCAAGGACTGGGGAGAGGTGGAAATGGGGAGTTGTTAAGTTGGTATAAATTTCAGTTTTGCAAGGTGCAAAAGTTCTGGAGATCTGTTGCACAACAATGTGAATATACTTAACACAACTGAATTGTACAATTAAAAATGATTAAGATGGTTAAAAAAATATTTTTATTGAGACTTTACACTTACCTTGTCTTTATCCCAACCCCTTTATAACCAAGATTAGAGCAGAATTAAATGATGTAGAGACCAAAACAACAATCCAAAGGATCAATAAATCCAAGAGCTGGTTCTTTGAAAAGATAAACAAAACTGACAAGCTTTTAAGCAGACTCATCAAGAAAAAAAAAAGAAAGGACCCAAATAAATAAAATCAGAAACAAAAGAGGAGAAATTACAACTGATCCCACAGAAATACAAAGGATTGTAAGAAATTACTACAACTATATGCCAAGAAATTTGAAAATGTGGGTGAAATGGACAAATTTCTAGAAAAATATAATCTCCTGAAACTGAATGAAGAAGAAAGCCTGAACAGACCAATAGAGCTGATGAAATTGAAGCAGTAATTGAAAAACTCCTGGCACACAAAAGCCCTGGACCAGATGGTTTCACAGGAGAATTTTCCAAAACTTTAAAGGAATTGCTAATCCCTTTTCTTCTGAGACTATTCTAAAAAATCCAAGAAGAAGGAAGACTCCCAAACTCTCTTTACAAAGCCAGCATCATCCTAATTCCAAAACCAGATAAAAACACAACAAAGAAAGAAAACTACAGGCCAATATCTCTGATGAACATAGACAGTAAAATCCTCAACAAAATATTGGCAAACCACATCCAGCAATACATTAAAAAGATCATACACCATAATCAAGTGGGATTCATCCCAGGAATACAAGGATGGTACAATCTTTGCAAATCAATAAATGTAATACATAACATAAACAAAAGGAAAGGCAAAAATCACATGATTATATCAATAGATGCAGAAAAAGTATTTGATAAGGTACAACACCAATTTATGATAACAACACTCAGCAAAGTGGGAGTATAGGGAGCATTCCTCAATGTGATAAAGACCATATACAAGAAACTTACAGCCAACATCATACTCAATGGACAAAAACTAAAAACTTTTTCACCAAGATCAGGAACAAGGCAAGGCTTTCACCACTTCTATTCGATGTAGTATTGGAAGGCCTAACCACAGTGATCAGACATGAAAAGGAAATAAAAGGCACCCAAATTGGAAAGGAGAAAGTAAATCTGTCATTGTTGCAGATGACATGATAGTGTACATAGAAAACCCTATAGATTCCACCAAAAAACTACTTGATCTAATAAGTGAATTTGGCAAAACTCACTTCAAAGCAGGGTTCAAAGTCAATATTTCAGAAAACAAACGCATTTTATACACCAAAAATGAAAGATCAGAATCAGAAATCAGAAAAAAGTCCCATTTGCTGTAGCAACAAGAAAAATAAAGTACCTAAGAATAAAGTTTACCAAGGAGGTGAAAGACCTGCACTCAGAAAACTACACAACACTGAAGAAAGAAATTAAGGAAGACACAAATAAATGGAAGCATATACCATTTTCATGAATTGGAAAAATTAACATCATCAAAATGTCCATACTACCCAAAGCAATTTATAGATTCAATGCAATCCCTATTAAAATACTGATGACATATTTCATGGATGTAGAACAAACATTTCAAAAATTTATATGGAACTATAAATGACCTGAAATAGCTGCGGCAATTTTTAGAAAGAAGAACAAGGTAGAAGGGATCACAATACTTGATATCAAACTATATTAGAAGACCACTGTAATAAAAACAGTCTGGTACTGGCATGAGAACAGGTACCTGGGTCAATGGAACAGAATAGAGAGAACAAAAATAAACCCAAGTCATTATGGTCAATTAATATTCAACAATGGGGACAGCAGCATAAAATGGAGTAAAAATAGCCTCTTCAACAAATGGTGTTGGGACATCTGGACAGCTACATGCAAACAAATAAAATTCAATCACCAACTTACACCATATGCAAAAATAAATTAAATGGGGATAAAAGACATAAATATAGGTCATGACACCATAAAAGTCCTAGAGGAGAACATAGGCAGGAAAATCTCAGATATTTCATGCAGCAATATTTTCACTGACATGTCCCCTAGAGCAAGGGACATAAAGGAAAGAATAAACAAATGGAATCTCATCAAAATAAAAAGTTCCTGCATGGCTAAAAATAAACAGCATTAAAATGAAAAAAGAACCAACTGTATGGGAAAACATATTTGCCAATGATACCTCAGAAAAGGGTTTGATCTCCAAAATATATAAGGACTCACACAATTTCACTCTAAGAAGACAAGCAACCCAATTAAAAAATGGGCAAAGGACTTGAACAGACACTTCTCCCAGGAGGACATACAGAGGGTCCAGAGACATGTGAAAAGATGCTCAGTATCGCTAGCTATCAGAAAGGTGCAAATTAAAACCACAATGAGATATCACCTCACACCATTGAGAATGGCCATCATAAACAAAGTAACAACAAATGTTGGAGAAGTTATGGAGAAAAGGGAACCCTTGTGCACTGTTGGTGGGTTTGCAGACTGGTGCAACTGCTATGGAAAACATTATGGAACTTCCTCAAAAAACTAAAAATAGAACTGCCTTTTGACCCAGCAATTCCATTGCTAGGATTATATCCTAAGAACCCTGAAACACCAATCCAAAAGAACCTATACACCCAATGTTCATAGCAGCACAATTTAAGATAGCCAAGTGCTGAAAGCAATCTAAGTGCCCATTGGTAAATGAGTGAATCAAAAACCTGTGGTACACTTACACAATGGAATACTATGCAGCAGAAAGTAAGAAAGAGCTCCTATCCTTCACAACAGCATGGATAGAACTGGAAAGCATTATGCTAAGTGAAATAAGCCAGGTGGTGAAAGACAAATACCATAGGATCTCACCTATAAATGAAATCTAATCAACCCACCAAACAAGCAAGCAAAATACAATCAGAGACATTGAAATAAAGAACAAACTGACCGTAACCAGAGAGGAAAGAGTAGAAGGATAATAAAGAATAATAGGGAAAGGACCATCAGTGGACACGTATAAAGGACATATTAACAAAGCCAAAGGGGATAGGTTCAAGGGTGGGAGGCAGGGGTAGGAGGTGGTGTGGTGGAGTGAAAATGGAGATGATTGTTCTTGAAGACCAATAAAAATAAATACTTTAATAATTGTTTTAAGTGCAAAAATATTTTATTTTATGCCATTACAGTTGTCCCACATTTCCCCCTTCACTCCCTCCACCCAGCCCACTCCCCTTCCATAATCAGTCCCTGCACTGGGACTGATTCGTGTTCATGTTCGTGTTCATGGGTCCTTTTATACGTTCTTTGATTAATCCCTTTCAACTTATTTCCATCGTTCCCCACTTCTAATAGCAATTGTCCCATTGTATAATACTAATAGTTGCCTCTTCACATGTTTGTCTTTCCCACAAGAATGTATGCTCCCTGAAGGCAAAATTGGAGTACTATTCTTCCTTGCCTCTCCATAGCTTAGGAATAAAAGAACTGTAACCTGTGCCTAATACATCTTGCTGACCAAATGAATGTGTAAAGCATAAAAACTTTGGACACTTGCTACATCACCCATTTTTGTCAACCCAGCATATCAATCTATATCTATATCTATATCTATATCTATATCTATATCTATATCTATATCTATATCTATATCTATATCTATATCTATCTATCTATCTATCTATCTATCTATCTATCTATCATCTATCTATATTCAAATGGGGAACAAGACACAACACAATCAAAGGACTCGGAAGTACACAGACATCATATTTCTTAGACAGGAGGGCTCTACTGTGCCAGTGTGAATTTTTCATCCATTAATTGTGTTGTAAATAGAAGACATTTTAACTTTAATTTTCGTGAAAATTACTCACAGGTGGCTGAGCTTGAATAGCAAGTTATTTTCTCAGTTTCATAAAGTGAAGCTGCCAAAGAATTATTGACTGAGATATTGACCATATGTTAGATTTTTCCTATTTCAAGCGTTTCTGTTTTTCATAAGATCTTACTGTTAGAAGTGTTTTCTTGCAAAATTAAAATATGTGAAATGTCACACATAAATGTTATTTTCTTACTTTATTGAGACAACACTCTCACCCTGTCCCTCTCCTTTACCATCTGACTAATTTTTTCTGTATTCTAACCTACAGAAATTTTTAGTATTTTGATATCCATTTAGCTTTGGATTCAGGTGTCACTTCTACACTGTGTGCCTGTTAACACTGATGTTTTATCGCTAAAATAGAATAATGATGTTATGTCTCAATTTGCAGGAAAAACACAGCATGTTAACAGATTAAATGTTCTTTCTTTGCTTTTTTGAAAGAAAGAAATAGTGTGAATTTATTGAAATGTTTTAGTAAAGTGTTGGAAGATCTTAAAATCTTATATTCTAATCTAATATAAGCATTTCCAATTATATATTCCTTGAATTTGGTTGACATCTTATCTAACAAAGGACAGTTATTATATAAATATCTGTAAGTTGATTGGTAGAAGTTAAGTTGGAGACTGATTTCAGTATGTTCATATTCTCTGGCTCCCATTTCTGCAAGATATATAACAAGTCTGCCAGATTAAATTTTCTTTTCTTTCTTTCTTTTTATTGCTAAATGCTCACTTGAAGATGTTTTTATTGATTTTAGAGAGAGAAGTAGAAGGAGAGGGTGAAGAGAGAGAGAGAGCAATGTGCAAGAGAAACATCGATTGGTTACCTATCATAGGCACCCAGGTGTACACAGTAGGCAACCTGCAACCTAAGCATGTGCCCTGACCAGGAATCGAACCCACAACCTTTTGGTGCATAGTGTGATGCTCCAATTAACTGAGCCACCCAGCCAGGGCTGTTTTCTTAATTGTACATATTTCATGAATAAATAATTTTAATCCTTTAGTGTTATTATTAACTCACTAGATTATGAAAAAGTAAGTAGCTAACCCATATTAGTAGAAATATGCAATATTGTGATTGAATATTTTTATTTTTTGAGACAGAAATGGTCTATGTATACTGTCATTGCATTTTACATAAAAATACTGATGTCTTCCACAATGAAATATATCACAACTGTATTCCATTCTCAAAGTTATCTGTCTATATAAGCTTGAGAATTTGTTATTATAAGAATATCTCATTTTTAACAATGTTCTTATACTTCATGAGATTCCACTAGTTAGGACTCTGTATTTCTAAATTTTTACCTGTACTTTTCATGAAAGTATGTTCCCTCTCCTCATTCTCTTTATGTGTGAAAGGGCCTGATCAAGTAAGACGTGACCCCATCCGACCATTTCACAAGTCTGCATTGAGAATGAGGCCATGTGGGTCATGGTGCTGCCGCGGGCGGGAGTAAGGTTCCTGGTGAGGGAAGAGTGGTGTTGGTGCTGAGGCACAGCCCTGGGCACTACAGCCACTCCCTTATTCCTAATGGCCTCTTCCCTCCCAACTACCATGAAATGGAATATTAAGATTCATAATAATAATGACAAGAGAAAGCACCCTGATCTATGAGTCAGGTACTTTTCATTTCTCTTGGCAGGTGAAACTAACTTAAAGACAGGTTAAAATACCTGTTTAAAGCACCCTACTAATAAATGGAGGTAGATAAAAATTGAGCCCAGATAATCTTTTTGTTTGTCTTGATCATGTTTTAAAGCTTGATGTTTTTTTTTCTTTTTAAGTAAGTATATGTTGTCTTGTTTTGAGTAATATTGCTTTATTTTCAAGCAGCTTTCAAATGATTACTGTGCAGGTGTGGAAGCCTTAATGGTTCACGTGGACCTGAAATAGCTTGGTGCCCTTTCTGTGGAAACAATGAACAAGTGATGTTCACTCGTGGCAGCCATAATTTTACTGACGGAAAATAAGAATGACTTGTATGATAGTTTCTTTATCTTTAGTACAACAATGTTCAAGATATAGCATACATACTACAGGGCTAGTGAGTCATAGTAGACAAAGCCCAATATTCCTTTCATTCATATAATAAATATTATTTAGTACCTACAATGTAATGAGACTATTCTAACATCTGTGAGTACAATAGTGCACAAGACTGAAGCTTATATATTTTTAGTGGAAGAAACAATGAATAATGAACAAATAAAATACATGCCATAACTTCTCTTTTATTAAAGATTTTATTTATTTCCAGAGAGGGGAAGAGGGGGAGAAAGAGGAGGAGAGAAACATCAATGTGTGATTGCCTCTTAAGCGCACCCTACAGAGGACCTAGCCTGCAACCCAGGCATGTGCCCTGACTGGGAATCAAACTGGCGACTCTTTGGTTTGTAGTCTGGTGCTCAATCTGAGCCACACCAGCCAGGGCTAAATGACATAACTTCTAATGGTGGTAAGTGCAATGGACGGAAAAAAGCAGGACTGTAGAGAGAGACTGGGTAGGAGATAGGATGGTTAAAGAAGGCTTTCAGATATCTTGCTGAGGTATCTAAATGATGACAAACTGCTAAGCCACGTGAAGAACTTGGTAGGGTGTATGAGGCAAGAGGTGGAAGGGAAACTTTTAGGTATATGAAAGAGTCAATGGAAAGGCCCTGAGGCAGGGACCAGCATGAAGAATTTTTTTTAATTTTCAGATCAGAAAACCAAACGTGGTATAGGTACTTTAAAGCTAAGTAATAGGTAGGAGTGATGAGAAGGCTTTTAAGCAAGCCTGTAATTAATATGTTTTCATCTGTGTTTAAAATGATGATGATGATTTTTTGTAAGAAGAATGGATCACAAGGAAGAAATAATTAAGCAAAGAAACATGTTAAGAGGCAATTGATACATTTCAGGTGAGATGATAATAGTGGCCTAGACTGGGATGATATTATCTGAGATATTGCAAAAGTTTAGTTTGGGATATATTTTGGAACTTTAATAAACAGGATTCCTGATAGACTCAGGAAAAGGATAAAAAAATGACTCCTATAATTTTATAACTTACTGGATGTTTGGATTATTAAATAAAATAGCAAGCTAGACTAGGCACTTTTTTTTTCATTTTTTTATTTTAGATTATTCAGTACAGTTTCTATCGTTCATTCCCATTCCAGCCCACCCACCC
>CM052538.1:107993116-108132021 GCA_028533065.1 Trachops cirrhosus
ATACTATATAAGTAAAAGGTGTAGGAATAATGAAATAATGATTATACTATTATGCAATTCCTTGTAGGTTCAAAAAAAAAAATAGGAATGAACCAAGCAGAAGATGGAAGGAAGAAGAGATAAATTTGGAAAGCAAGAGAGAAGGGTCAACACTAGGGTGACAGAAAGAGAAGCATAAAGAATCGTTAGATCAAAACATAATACAGATTGAAAGATAAAAGCTTACTTATAGATAATTAAAAGAAAACACAAAAAACCAACAAACAGCAAAAAAAAGAAAACACACACACACACACAAACACATACACCTATTATTGATTTCAGACTGGCCCAACCGGTTTTTCCAGCTGGCTTCCGCCCACTGAGGGGTAACTGGAGACAGGTTTTCTCCGTTCCCCCCATTCAGGACTCAGTCAGCCTCTGACGTACTGTTCTTTGTGCAGGCGCGCACCTTCTCCCCCAGCTGGTGATGTCTCCCGGAAGGGACCTGTGTGTGGGGGCTGGGTACAACTATGTGCGAGCTTGGGAGTTCACTGCAGTGTGCTCCGATGTCCGTGGAGCGCCCGCCCCTCTTCCGGGTTCCTGCGTTCTGGATCCCAAAGGGCACCCACTTGCCCCCAATTCTCAGTTTAGGTATCGTAGGTCCTGGGAAGCACCTGTGCCTTTTCATTTTTCAATGCTGTGGTTTCTGAGATTTTCACCAAACCACGCTCTCTCTCCTGCTTGGGGGCGCAGGCGTAGAGGCAGTGCCTTTGGATGCAGGGGGTGAGGTGCGCACCTTCACCAGGGCTTTGCGTAGGTGCTTACAGACCCTGTGTGGGTGCCTCTTTGTCCTCACTCCTCTCTCTGTGCCGTCTGGTAAACTGGCCTCCCCGGGTGCTGCTCAGTCCTTGTTTGGCTAGGGAGGGAACGGATGACCCAGCTCTCTCCCGGGGAGCCCAACGGGCCGACCCAGGCGTGCTGCCGGGTCTGGAGCTGCAACCCCCCTGGTCCCCTCGCTGATCCACGTAGTCTCCTTACCCTCGGGTTTTTCAATGTCCGCTGCAATTTTTGATCTCCTATTCTCAGTTATGTCGTGACAATGTTGAGTCCCTGCTCAGTTCCTACCCAGACTGGCGATTATTTTTCCCTCCCTGGGTGTGGGAGATGCAAAATCTGCTCCTTCCTACCACGTCGCCATCTTCCAGCCTCTAGACTGGGCACTTTTTGCAAGATGTTTGTTTTCATCTTAGCTTTTACTGCTTAGTTTATTGAAATTTTTGAAAAAGTTATTTAATTTTTTTTATATTTGTTTCATCACATGCAAGGTGAGGGAACTATAGTACAAGAAATTTAAATAGTGATGAAATGAGCTAATGTGAAAATATTTAGCACAGTACATGGCATTTATTTTGTTTTTAATAAATTTTTAATATACGCAAAAGTTTGTATCCTTTAACACAATGAATTCTCCCCATACACCTCACATTAAATGTTTAAAATGTTATTATTATTTATATTGTCATTATCTTTGTTATTATCTTATATTGCATAGTAATACAATGATAAGCTGCATAATGGGCAGCCAATAAACATCATATTCAACATTAATTGACAAATAAATTGAAGAAAATAATAAAAATAATAAAAATATTTAAAAGTTATACCATGAAGGAAATAATTCATTTTTCTGAAAATTCATTTGGATCCAGAACCCAGTCAGAAATTTTGGAATTATACCCAACTAAAGCCCATCAGAGACCTCTTTTTAAAGATATAAATTCTTTCTGATCTTGGTGGTCATGCATGAATATCTTACAAATGATCTTCAAAATAATTTATAATAATTTATGTCACTGGAGTAGGCATTTAATCACTCATTCATTTGGGCCTTCAGGTAAATTGATAAATTTTCGAAGATGAATCCAGACCCTCTCCACAGACATCCTTTCCTTTGGTGCAGGACTTTTGTTTTCTCCTAAGGCATGGACCTTCCTGCACTCTGCTTTGTTTCTTAAAGAATGCCAAACAATGTGTTGGCTCATGTTAAAATCCTACATGTTAAAGTGCGTAAGACCATATTTATTGGGTTGGCCAAAAAGTCTGTTTAGTTTATTTCCATAAATTAAAAGGCACATTTTTCATTTTCACCAATAATTTTATTGATTTGGATAGTTTGAACATGTTGGCTATCTCCTGCTTTTGGCTTCTAGTGGATAGAAACCATGGGTGCTGCTAAACAGCTTCCAATGCATAAGGCAGCCCCAAAGCAAAGAATTATTTGGCCAAAATGTCAATAGTACCAAGAAGTTTCACAAACCATTTTTGACAGATATGATCAGTCATAGCACCTTCTCCTTACACTGCAAAAATCCTTTTTTGTGTTTCAGTTGTGTTTTTACCTTTCTTGAAATAAAGCAAAATATGCTGAAAATGTTGCTTATTTTCTTCCATCTTCAATACCAAAATGCCTCACAAAAATTCACCAAGTTTGATTTTTTAAAAAATGCACACTGATATGACAGCTGTCACAATACAATCTAACAAAATTGTTTTGAATGAAGTTAAAGACAGCTAAGTGCTACTAGAGCTGCTGTCCTGAAAAAAACTGAACAAGCTTTTAATCTGACCTAATAGCTTCCAACATTAAAGAGGTGTATACTGGGCCTTTGTCAGGGAAATAAAATTGAACGCACTGTACCTTGCCACTACCCAATACAATATTTATCAAAAGTTGAATGAGAAAACTATTTTTAAGGTAGTGTTTAAGGACTTACTTGCATCTTCAATCAACACAGTTATTCCTTTAAAATGTATGAATTAAATAGATATTATGTACAGACACTGCACTAAATGTTGAGGACACAGTAACAAATATGTTGGATATGACCCTGACACTGAAGGATCTTCGAGTCAGTCGAGGCATATAAGAGTCAGGCCATTGTTTGGAGATTTCTCCATGAGTCTGTCATATTCCTGCATGTCTTAGAAGCAGAGAAACTGACTCCATTTGTTTTGGATGATCTTTACAAAGGAGTTAACATAGCAAATGGCCTTGAGAGATAGAAACAGAGTCTCTGTCTAGAAGAAGAGTCAGGCATGCTTACTGTCCAGTATAAAAATTCTGGGTTCCTTGGGACAGGAAAACTCTCCAGATCAGGGAGTTTCTCCCCCACAAACCTGATTGAAACCTGGAGAAAGTGTGGTTTCTGCATCAGAGTATTTATGTGGGTCCAGTCCACAAAACAAGTACCCAAAGAGACATCCCTCCAGTTGAACCCCCAACAGGCAGGCCACAGAATATTGAATGCCCACAGAAACTGCCCAGTGGGTAGCTGCGTTGCACCAGCAGGACAACTCACAGCACCTGTTTGCTATTGGTCAAAGCCAGCATTACATCCCAACATTCAAACGGCGAGGACATAGACCTCATCTTCCTTCTGTTGTTGTTAGTTTTCCCTAAGCCTTTGAGTTTAACTTAAAATTTTTACTAGATCAGTTTTCATTTTTTAATTTAATTTAATTTTTATTTAAGTTTATTTATCAAATTTATTGGGGTGATATTAGCCAATAAAATTATATAGGTTTCAGATGTACAGTTTGATAATACATGGTCCGTGTATTGCGATGTGTGGTCACCACCCAAAATCAGTCACTCTTCGGTCGCCATTTATCTTCTTTACCCTCTTCTACCTCTCCCGACCCTGCTTTCCTCCTGCAGTTGCCACACTGTTGTCTGTGTCTATGAAGAGATTAAGAAAACAAAGAAACAACTCAGACCTCACTTTTCAGTGGGTTGGGGAGAAGCAAGGAATTTATAACTATGTTTTAAAGTTTCCACGATATCTTAAGTACTATTTTTATGAAATATTAATTTGTATGGAAGGGTGCATTAATTTATTCAATGGTGGATAAGTAGGTAAATAAGGAAATAAGACAACTTAAAAATACAATGCCATACAGAATTCACTGATATAGTCCTGTTCCTTGGATACAGCATGGCCTGCTCCACGTTATCTGTTGCAGATAACTGAGTACTCTGCTGCCCAAAAGTCCAGAGAATTGTTCTGGATTCAGCAGTGAAGCATCCCATGAAAGGGTCCAGACTGAGCTTGCATTCTTTGCTCTAGTCTAAGGGTAGGAATGTAGTGACTCAATGTCTAATCTAATGTAAAGCTCTGTCATACTACAGGGACTGAGACACTCCCTTTCTGCCCCAGAATTTCCCTTCAGAACCCTGTATCTCTGACAGTCCTCCTGAGACTTTTAAGGCATCTCTGAGGCCCTACAAATACAACTACAATAGACTGAGAATTCTCATAGCTTTTCCTGCAGTGTGAATGTTTCCCTGTTATAGAGGTACCAAGTTACTGCTCAATTGTCTCCCATTACCTTCTCTAGTCATCAGTTCTTCGGGAATAGGATCTGCTTACACAAAGGGAAATAAGAAAACTGACTTCTTTTTTTTTAATTGTTGTTCAATTACAGTTGCCCCACCTTTTTCCCCATTGCTCACCCCTATCCCATCCTCCCCCACCCCACAATCAATCACCACCCATTTTCCATGCCCATGAGTCCTCTATTTGTGTTCCTTGGCTTAACCTTTCCCATTCTTTCCTCCATTATACCCCTTCTCCCTCCCCTCTAGTCACTGTCAGTTTGTTCTTTATTTCTAAGTTTCTGGTTCTATTTTTCACATTTGTTTGTTTTGTTGATTAGGTTCCACTTATAGGTGAGATCATATGGTATTTTTCTTTCATCCCATGGCTTATTTCACTTAGCATAATACTCTCTAGTTCCATCCATGCTGTCGAGAAGGGTAGGAGTTCCTTCTTTCTTTCTGTTGCATAGTATTCCATTGTGTAAATATACCACAGTTTTTTGGACCATCCTTTTACTGATGGGCACTTAGGCTCTTTCCAGCACTTGGCTATTATAAATTGTGCTGCTATGAACATTGGGATGCATAAATTTTTTTTGAATTGATGATTCAGGGTTCTTAGGGTACAGTCCCCACAGTGGGATCACTGGATGAAAAGGCAGGTCCATCTTTAGTTTTTGAGGAAATTCCATACTCTTTTCCATAGTGGCTGCACCAGTCTGCATTCCCACCAACAGTACACTAGGGGTACTTTTCTCCTCAACCTCATCAGCACTTGCTGTTTGTTTATTCATGATAGTCACTTTGACTGGTGTGAAGTGATATCACATTGTGATTTTAATTTGTATCTCTCTAATGACTAGTGATGTTGAGCATTTTTTCATGTGTCTATGGGCCCTCCATATGTCCTCCTTGGAGAAGTGTCTGTTCAGGTCCTTTGCCCATTTTTTAACTGGATTGCTTGTCTTCCTGGTATAGAGTTGTATGACTTCTTTATGTATTTTGGAGACCAAACCCTTTTTCTGAGGCATCATTGGCAAATATATTTTCCCATATAGTTGGTTCCCTTTCCACTTTTAAGCATATTTTATTGATTACGTTATTACAGTTGTCACATTTTTTTCTTCCCTTGATCTCCTTCTGCCCTATACCCCCCACCCTCCAGCATTCTTCCCACCTTAGTTCATGTGTATGGGTCACACATATAAGTTCTTTGACTTCTCCATTTCCTATGCTATTCTTAACCTCCCCCTGTCTATTTTATGCCTGCCAATTATGTTTCTTATTCCCTGTACCTTCCCCCCCATTCTCTCCCACCCTTTCCCCACTGATAACCTTCCATATGATCTCCATTTCTGTGATTCTCTTCCTGTTCTAGTTGCTTCCTTAGTTTTTGTTTTTTAGGTTAAGTTGTCGATAGTTGTGAGTTTGTTGCACTTTTTCTGTGCATAGTTTTGATCTTCTTCTTTAATTTTTAGGTAAGTCCCTTTAATATTTCATATAATAAGGGCTTGGTGATGATGAACTCTTTTAACTTGACCTTATCTGGGAAGCTCTTTATCTGCCTTTCCATTCTAAATGAGAGCTTTGCTGGATAGAGTAATCTCGGATGTAGGTCCTTGCCTTTTATGACTTGGAATACTTCTTTCCAGCCCCTTCTTGCCTGAAAGGTTTCTTTTGAAAAATCAGCTGATAATCTTGTGGGAACTCCTTTGTAGGTAACTGTCTCCTTTTCTCTCACTGCTTTTAAGATTCTCTCCTTATCTTTAATCTTGGGTAACTTAATGATGATGTGCTTTGGTGTATTTCTTCTTGGGTCCAATTTCTTTGGGACACTCTGAGCTTCCTGGATTTCCTGGAAATCTATTTCCTTTGACAGATTAAGGAAGTTTTCCTTCATTATTTGTTCACATAAGTTTTTAATTTCTTGCTCTTGCTCTTCTCCTTCTGGCACCCCAGTGATTTGGACTTTGGAACATTTAAAGTTGTCTCAGAGGTTCCTAAGCCTCTCCTCATTATTTTGAATTCTTGTTTCTTCATTCTGTTCTTGTTGGATGTTTATATCTTCCTTCTGTTCCAAACTGTTGATTTGAGTCCAGGTTTCCTTTTCTTCACTGTTGGTTCCCTCTATATTTTTCTTTATTTCACTTTGTATAGCCTTCATTTCTTCCTTCATTTTGTGATCAAACTCAATCATTTCTGTGAGTATCCTGATTACCAGTGTTTCGACCTCTGTATCTGATAGGTTGTCTATCACCTCTTTCTTTCATTGATCTATCCTTTCATGATCTATTCTTTCATTTGGACCATATTTCTTTGTCTGGATGCATATGTTATGTAGTAAGGGTGCAGGGCCTTAGGTATTTACCAGGGTGAGGTGATCATCTTGCTGCATTGTGGTGCTGTCTGTGCGGGAAGAGTCAGAGAGGGAATAATGCCACTTGCTAGTCTCTTCCCCACTTTGTCACTTTCCTCACTTCCCACAAGCAGATTCTGCCCTTTCAGGTACTGATTCCCAAGTAGGTGGGTTTGTATATGTTCTAGGACTCCATGAACCTCTGCAACAGACTCTCTTGTGACACTGGGAGTTTCTCCCACTTCTACAACCCCACAGATGTTTACAGCCAGAGGTTTTGAGTCTTTAATTTCATGGTCTGTCTTGTTCCCCAGTTGTTCCTCCCAGCTTATCTGCATGCAAATGTGGGACTACCTAGTCAGCCAACACCCACCTTGCCTGGATGGTCCACAGCCTTGCCATGCTTCCTCTCTGTCCAGCTGCCCATCTCTGCCCCTCCTACCAGTCTGGATGAATGTTTCTTTATCTCCTTGGTTCTCAGAGTTCCATGCAGTTTGAATTTCTGACAGTTCTGGTTGTTTTTTGTTTTTAAATTGGTTGTTATCCTTCTTTTAGTTGTGCAAGGAATCAAAGCGTTTCTACCTATGCCTCCATCTTGGCTGGAACTATGATTCCCTTTCAATTTTGTTGATGCTTTCTTTATCCATGCAGAAGCTTTTTTAATTTGATGTAGTCCCATTTGTTTATTCTTTCCTTTATATCTCTTGCCCCAGGGGATATGTCAATGAAAATACTGCAGTGTAGGATATCTGAAATTTTCCTGCCTATGTGTTCCTCTAAGATTTTTATGGTGTCACAACATATTTAAGTCTTTAATTCATTTTGAGTTTATTTTGGTGTATGGTATAAGTTGGTGGTCTAGTTTCATTTTTTTTTTTTGCATGTACTAGAAAAAGAACAGACTTTAAAAAATTTGTATTTCAGTCAGTGAGTGTCTTACCCACGAGCCTCTTGGCTCTTCCCTGTCCTACTTTTTATACAAATACATACAACTTTTTCTTGAGAAAAGAAATAAGATAGTCAATGATTAATCTCTGTATTGTCTTAACAACAAACTTGGAAGAAGGTTCAATTAGCAAAAGAATTTTAGTAGAAAAGATTAATAAAAACATTAATTTAACTTTAGGGTTTCAAATATTCTAATTTTTGTAACTTATAACAGTATCAATTAAAATTATTTTACCAGGCTAATTGAACTTATTTATCAGCCATTATAGAACTAAGCCAAGATTTTATCTCTTTGATAACCATAGTAGTATGTTGCTGGTAAGCAAAATGTTTTCTTTTCCAGCCACTAAGATTTACAATTATTCTGATGGTCAAGAATTATATTCTTTAAAAAAAGCAAAGGAAAGCTAACAGAAGTAAATGAAACCAAGACACTATAGTTTGCTTGATGCCAACCACCTGCCAATTTTAAGACTCATTTTGTTACTATAAAACTGTATAACTTCAATAAAGCAGTATGGATTTGTCATATATCTTTTAAAATATAATCTTTTTTTGATTTTAAGTGCTATCTTGTCTGAATCACTTCCTTGTAGCTACTATGTAGTAACAATTTTCTGCAAATTCATAGAGAAAATTATCTTTTTCCATTATTTTTCTAAATTTTCTAAAATGACCTTGTCTCTATCTCTTCTGTACAAATTATGTATGATGCAGAAATAGGTCTGCTTTTTATACTATGTTTTATTATTGCTATTATCCACCTTATGATTATATTTTTAGGATGAATTCATCCATTTGTTCTCTTGCACCCCTTGCATAATATATATTTATTTATTCATGTATTTATTTACACTTTCATCAGTTTAACAAATATTTATTGACTCTATTATCTGATGCTCTACAAGGCTCTCTGAAGTATACACACATTCACTTCTGTCCCCCTCCCTCTCTGGAAGGGCACCACTGTGTGCTCCTTTGCTTAAATGCTACCCTTCTCCCTCCAGTCTAAGGTAAACAGATGCAGAGCTTCTTGTCTGCATGGCTTTTATTTTCTTTGTGGCCAAGTTGGTCCTAGCACCAACAAACCAGTTCAGGTATAGCCTGAAGAATAATCTCAACATTAGAAACATAAAGTAATTTTAATCAGTAGGAAATACATCAACAACAAAAAATCTGCGCTATGTATTTATTAACTAAGGATCCCACAAAGTTGCAAAACTAACCTCTTCTAGTACTGCCCTTCTACTAGCAGGAGGTACTAGCAGATTGGGAATATTCCTGTACTCTGAACCCAGGACTGGGGCCCTGCTTTTTGCTGGGGATTACACTCTCAGAGGCCCTCTGGTTTTTCATTTATATATTGGAAGTTTTATTTTTAATCATCTATTTCTAGATTCATGAGTTTCTAGTTTTTTTCTTGTTGCCTTTCTTTTTGTTTTTCTTGGAAATCCTTGAAATAAAAATGGAGGGTCCTGCCCTTGCAATTTGCTGAAAATATTACCAGACCTTATTTCTGGGAAAAATATTATTTAAAGGCCAGAGAGCTATTAAGTAACTGGCTCATTCCACAATTATTTTAATAAACTTTAGAAGTTATTTAGCTCAACCTTCCAGGTCTGTGAGCAGTTCCTTCTAACATTTCACCATAGATACTTATATAGTACTGTTGTGACAGTTGAACGTTTTTAGTTGCATGAAGGGAGTTTGGAAAATTGTGGTCTTTTGGAATTTATTGAATAGGTGTTTCTACATGTCTCAGAGTAGCCTTTGAATGCCTCTATTTTTCTGCCAATTGTGGTAATTTAGAAAAAGGTGTGATATGATTGGACCAGGACCTTAGAGAGGACTGATAAATTTTGGGCTAGCTGGTAGGGAAGCAAACTGAAAAACTAGACTCACCACTTACTGGAAGTAGAGACTATCGAGCAATATTTTGCACATAATTGATGCTTAATGTATGTTGTAAAATAAATGGGCAGAAAGTGAATATAAAATCAGATTGCTGTCAGCATGAGCATAAGTTAACATTCTGAATGTGCAGTCGATTGAAGAGCATAGAGCAGCTCAGTGTAATGGGAGCCTTGGGTTAAAGTCCAGCTCCACTCATCATTAGCTCTGTGTGACTATGAACAAGACACTTGACCTCACTTGACCTCAATTTCCTCATCTGCACTTTAGGGGCAATAATGGCAACTGCTTGGTAATGTTGTTATGAGTATTAAATGATTTAATGTTTGTAAAGCTCTTCGAAAAATATTCTTTGTGGCATTAGCACTGTATACAAGATTGCTGTTATTATTTTCTTTAAGCAAATGATTGCAAACAAGGGTAGGATAATGTTTGATGGTACTGTTTACCAGGTAATGAGCTATTTTAATATTTTGTAGAAGTATTTTTATATTGGGAATAAGAATACATTTAAATTTCTGTATATTTACAAAAATGCAACTACTCTGTACCTACAGTTTTACAATTTTTTCACTGAAACTATTTGGATATTTTTCCATATTAGGACATATAAAATTTTCTCTATTTTCATCATTGTAAGAAGTAGGAAGGAACTTTGAAATAATTTATTCTACCCTCTTTCCACCATATCATGGATTGATTGACTGTACTTCTTGGAAGAAACAGTTTCTTAGATTCATTGATGCAATATGTGATTTGCAACGCTATACAATGCCCCATAGTAAATACCTGGTTCTTTTGTTCTTTAGGGTGACTTTTCTCTCCCCCAAAAGAAAATAGCTCTTGCTATTAATAAAAACTGAATTCTTTGCAGTGGGTAGAGCTTAAATCTGTGTGATCACCTGAATGAAACATAGCACACAGAACGGTGTCAAAATAAAAGTGGAGTAATAGATCTTTTAAAATCCAGTTAAAAATAATGCATTAAACACATATGTTAAGATAGTTTTGTTATAAAGTTATAAAAATAACAATCGGAATGGGAAAGGAGACTTCAACAATTATTGGAATATAAACAGCATCTTGTCAGCTGAAAGGGGAAAATAAAACTGAATTCTGAGCCAATACCCTTAAAACCGAGTAGAAATGTGATTTACATCGCAAAATCCCCCCTTCCCAACACCAAAAGCTTAAGAACTTGTTCTGTCAGATACCTGTGGATATGGGAGAGAAGGCAAAACTAAAAAAACTAGGAGAACTGGCTGAAAGTGTGTTTGAAATGCATTGAGACCCTGATTCTTTTTCCTTGATTCTGCATAATGGAATGGTAATCCCTCTCACACTCCAACAGAAGATGAAGGTTTTATATTTTGGGAAAGGTGAATGAGAGGATCCCTGCCCAGGTAAATAAATTAGAGGGACAGTAAGTTAAAACAGGGTGTATAAGTGACCATTGATTTGATAAAACTGAAACACCTAGTGCCTGGCCGGACTCTCCTGCCACCACAGTCCCAAGATGCTGGAAACATAGTGCATATCCTCCAGCCATGAAAATGAAAGATACGTTGCCAGGGAACCTGGGGTTGGTAGGGAGATAATCCTAAAACTACTGACATCAGAGATCCCCAAGCAAATGGCCAGGAGACCATCATACAATAAAGATCACAGTTAACAAATCCAACCCACAGGCATGGAGTTTCCAAACAATTTTTAGTGCTCAGTGCTCCACTCTTAACATGAGCAGACAGCTGTGGCTCAATACCTATGTGTGGAAGGCCTCCAAGATGAAAGATGGACGGGAAGAAATAGGAAAACCATAGGGAAAAAAAGATGCTAAAGAAGGAGTAAAGTAATCTTCAAAACTTTTCATTAGTAATCTTAGAGTGTTAAATGCACTATTGCATCCAAGAAACAAGAATAGTTTTATATTAAAAATAGCTTAGCATAATGAACTCTTGGCCTTTAACAATCAGATAGTTGTGAGGGAAACTCAACAGGAGGTTTGGAAATTTAAGAAATGTCTCAGAAAGTAGAGCAAAAAGATCATGCAAAAAAAATTAGGAGACCAAAAGAAAAATAGAGAATTATTCCAGGAGACTTGTCCTTTGAATAATGGGTCCCAAAAAAAGTGAAGAGTAAAAATGGATAAAAATAATTATCAAAGAATTAAGATAAGAAACATTTTCAGAATGTAAGGAGAGAATGCAGGAGAGAAGCTAGTGGAAGTTGATGAGGGTCCAGGGATAGTTAGCGATTACCGCAGGGAGCACATTCAGAGAGAAGCCTGCGCAGACTGGAAAGCTAGAAGCTCTTGGCAGGGATTTCTTTCATAAGGGGAAATGAATGAAATATTTCATGTATTTGTACATCCTGAGACAGAGAAGCACTCTCGTGGGTTGAAAAATGAATTAATGATAACACTATTAAAAAGGGATCAGACAAAAATTACTGTTTTTCAAGGAAAACCAAAAGAGGTACAAAAAAGGAAAAATTACCTGGTATACTATATGGTTCAGCAGTGGAAATATTCACAGGGTTCACGGGGTAACAATATTATAAACATGGAGTAGTGATTAAACTAAAATGATGACATAACTGCTTTGGCCACTAAGAGGATCGGAAGTGTGTCATGTGTCTGTGTGTCTGTGTGTCTGTGTGGTGCCGGTGAGTGAGGGGGCAATGCTGGGAGCACATCCCCAGGTTCCACCATGGAAGGTCACTGCAGAATGCCCTAAACAGAAAAACGTGGAAGCAAAATATAAATATGTTATTTAGATTTATGAACATGTAAAAATATGCTTAACTGGTTGGAAACAATTCCCTCTGATAAGCAGAAAATGAATTTACAGGGTTTTGGGTGGCATTTGTGTTTCTGAAACAAATCTCTTAACATCTTTTGATGATAAAGTATAGATACGATTTTTATAAAACAAGATTATAAGGGAAAAGTGGATGGTTTTCTACAACTTTACATTATTTATAAATTACTCGTAACTAAACTAAATTTTAAGAACTAAATCATAGGGAGGCATCCTTTATTTTTTATTCTTTTAAAGCTTTTATTTATTTATTTTTTAGAGAGAGAGGAAGGGAGGGAGGAAGAGAGAGAGAATCAATGTGAGAAATATTGATCGGTTGCCTCTCACATGTGCTGCAACTGGGGACCAGGGCTGCAACCCAGGCACGTGCCCTGACTGGGAATCAAATGGGTGACCTTTTCACTTTGCAGGACAATGCCCAACCAAATCATGACAGCCAGGGCTGAAAATCCTTTTCACTTACAAAGATTGTCTTCATGTTTGTTGGTTTCTTCAGGAATTGAAGAAATACAGGACAAAATTACAAGAATTATATATAGCATTATTCTTAGCACGATTTGTCCCAGAATTAATTTCTTTAGGAAGTGAAGGTGAGAAACACAGTGTGGTAATAGTTCACCTGCCAATTTCACCTCACTTTCAAATGCAAACACAAGAATGAGCATGTGGAGAGCAAAATATTTATATTAATATTACTGCTTAAATAAGCAAAATAAATTCATCTATTAAATATGTCTTTAAATCTGCATCTGCCAATAACACATTTTTATGTAAAAGTTAGCTAAAAACTATCAGCTCATATCTTGCAGCCAGTTTTCCCCTGTTCATTATCTTCATCTTAATGGTGAGGAGACCGTTCGTGCTTATTCTGTGTTGTTATTAAGACACCAAGGGAACCAAAACTGTACGTACAAACACAGACACGTAGCCTATGTTTTCAGTGACCTCTCACTGAGGTCACTGAAAGAAGACGAGATATCGTCTTCTGCATCTTTAATCAAGGGGGCATGTTATTGAAAACCACTAGTTGGTCTGTGTGCTCCAAACTAGACCGCAGTATGTTTACAGAGAAGGCTTGGCTCTACTTTCTAGAAGTTTGAAAATCAGTATTGACATTAATATAAGAATTAAACTGAAAGGATAGAAGGAAAATGATTCTAAACAACGAAGATAATTATATTTGTAAAGATGTAAATAGGATTTTTAATGGACATTTATTGAGTATTATATATAACCAAAAATGTTAGCTACTGGAGGCCAGAGATAGGCCTTCAAAGAGCTTAAGACAGAATAGTAGAAAAGGTTAACATATAAATTAAAAAAACAACTGTATAAAAGCATATGTAGAGCCTATTTTATTTCTAGAAGGTTCATAACTTCTTTGAAAATACATTGCTTTGTGGCAATTAAAAAATATCACATTGAAATTGACAGATTTATTATTTTCTCTACTTCAGTATACTGAACATTATTCATTAAACTAATTGATTATGATTCCACAGGTAGTTTTTAAAAGCCCACTATGTATCAGGCATTCTGCTAGCTGCTGAGGAAAAATAATTAAGCAGAGAGATAAATTTTGCCCTCAAAGGTAGAATCTCAGGTGAGAGAAAGATAAAGAAAGAAACATTTATCATAGGATGCTAAATGTCATCAAGGGAAAGTGACCAGAACAGGAATTTTAGAATTTTGCAACTGTGAAGGTAGAAAGAACCACTGTGGCCACTTAATTCTCCACAGACCAGTAAACTGAAACCCAGAGTGAGTAACAGTGGAGACAGAGACAGAGACAAAAAAAAAACACACATGTCCCGATACCCCTGCCATGTGATCTCCAGTTACCACTCAAAATGGTTGGAGTGTTTGGCTACACAGGAATTTAATATCTTCAACACCAGGCAGTATTTAATCAAGCCATTCTATAATTATATAATTATTGAAACAACAACAAACAACTGTGAAGTGTGTAGCAGAGGTTATACTTTAAATGAACAATTATTCTTAAAATGTGTTATCAATAGTAATAGGATATTAGAAGAAAATCTTTAGTGAGTTTTACTAAGTTCCAAGGAAACAGTAAAGATAATAAAGTGAATAAAAACATTCCCTATCCTCATTTTCTATATCCTATCTCATTTTTCTCAAAATAGCTCTGTGAGTGGAGTATACTTTTTTTTTTATTTTACTGGAGTGGAATTATGAAGTTCAAGGAGAAAAAAAGAGTAACTTTCCCAGAATCCCAAGCAATTTCATGGTAGAAATGGGATTTCAATGTAGCATTTTATATTAGCAATGTTTAATTTGTTCTGTTTGCTGCCTGCCTTAAAAAACAAGTTCCTGGTAGGTCAATACCACTGTGATAATTTTGCTATTAAGCATTATTGTTGCCCCAATGGAAAAATTTTAGGGTTTTATGATACAATGAAATATTCTGGAAAGCATAACCATTGCAGAAAAAGAGATTGGAGGATGCAGGAGGTTTGGGAAACCCTTATACTCACTCCACATAGGAATTATACAAGTACTTTGGGCTACAAGTAATTTACAGGAGACCTAAACCTTTGGTTCAAAGACAGATCTTTAATGAAAGGAAACATCCTTGCTAAAAGAAGCAATTATGCCCATTTCCATCTTTAACAAATATCAATACTTTTACAAAACTATTTTCTTCTTTTGGTCCAAGAAGGAATTGACATTTTAATGGACAAGGTAAGATTTTCCTGGAGCCATGTGGGAGTACCTTTGAGAAGCAGTATGAGGATGTCTGGGTGTATGTAGAAAAGACAGATAGGAACCTGAGTGAGAGCAATGGTTTCACCATTTTGCCTGTTGTAAGTCCCAGTTCAAAGCACACACTTGGCTTTCGTTTTAATTACTTATTCTCTACCCCTCCTCTAAGCCATAGTAAGGTTCCTAACCTTACTATTTGAAAGAAGCATTGAAGTAACATTTTAAATGCTCAACCATACAACCTCAAGAAACTCTGAAAGCACATCTCTTGGACTGGGCATCCAGACATAAGGTTAGGTAAGTGGAATTTGAGATCAGTGATCTTAGCAACTGTATCTAGGCCAGGCTACATCCAAATAACCCATTTTCTACAATCAAACATACACACAAACATGTCTTCACACTTTCTGTACGTATAACATTCAGCTGATTCTGCTGACTATTGTGAAGAAAGCATCTGATTAAAGCAAGTGACATTAAAGTATGAGTAATTAACTGATACCACCCCCCTCCTTCCAGGCAGTTGCTTGCTTTCAAGAGAATGGGTAAGCACTCACTACCTGGGGCTTCAGGCTAGAGCAGCAGCAATTGAGCTTGATGCTTCTGCCCTACATTTTTCTTTCTCGGTAATGTATTTTTAATCTAAAATCTCTCACTGTGTATACTCTAAAATATGCATTGGGTTGGCCAAAAAGTTAGTGGTTTTTTTTTAGGTAACATAAGAGACACATTTCTCATTTTCACCAACAAATTTATTGATTTGGATATTTTGAATATGTCATCTATCTCCTGAACAGTATAACACTGATTGTTCTCAATTAATGTCTTGATTTGATCACTGTCAACTTCAGCTGGTTTACATGACTGTGGAGCATTGTCCAGTGAGAAATCTTCACCATGAAACTTCGAAAACCACTTTTGACATGTTCGATCAGTCACAGCACCTTCTCCATACACTGTACAAATCTTTTTAATGTGTGTGTTTCAGTTGCAGTTTTATCTTTCTTGAAATAATAAAGCATAATATGCTGAAAATATTGCATATTTTCTTCCATCTTAATATTACTATGGCTACACAAAAATTCACCAATTTTGATGTTTTTATAAATGCATGCTGATATGACAGCTGTCACAATACAATCTAAAGAAACTATTTCGAATGAAGTTAAAGACAGCTAAACGCTATGAAAACCATCTTATGGAAAAAACTAAATGAACTTATTGGCCAACCCAATACTATGTGCCATAGCAATAATAGTTATTTCATCTTTGTCCATGATTTCTTTTCTAGTATTTATTTTTCTCTCCATTACCACATTGTGCTCCTTTTCATTTTTGATTTGTACTTTCTCACACTTGGGATATTTATAGCCATATTTGGTGCTCCATTCCTTCACTCTGGCAGTACACAGTATTTCTTAAATCCTTCTAATTACCTGGTTACTCTTTGTTTTGATGATGGTTATTTTAGTGAATGTTCACTAATTTAACATTCCTACAACTCTATACAAGAAACAGAAACTTGCCAACCCAATGTTATTTCTCTTGAAAAATATTTCTTACCAAGAATAGTGTCTGTCTTCCTATTTTTCTTGGTGAAATCACTTTTTATTTTGTCTGATATTTAAGTAAGAAGGTTAGAACAACCAAATGTACCCAAAGTGTTTCAAAGACTGAAATGTTTAGAAAAAAAGATTGCTGCTGTACTTCAGAAGAGAATGAAAAGGTGAAAAAATTTTGATATAAAGTTAATTGTTTCAAAAACAATGGATGCAATATACAATATAAATTGTGTTTGTGAACACAAAATACAATGAACGGATGATGTATTATAGAGCTGCACATCTGAAACCTACATACTTTTATTAACCAATGTCACTCCAATAAATTCAATTAAAAATTTTAAATATATAAACATTAAAAAAAGAAATTGTGTTTGTGGAGAAAAGTCTCTAATCATAAAATGTTTATTAAAACAGTGACTTCTTAGGCAGATAATTTAGAGTGATCTGGTTTGTCAAGCATTGAAAACTTTTTCCTAAAGGTGGTATATTATTTTATTACAAAATTTGACTTACAGATCCTTTTTGTGCATGTTCCCATGAAATATTAAAAATGAACAAACATCCTCCTTAATTAAAATTGTATGCTCAGTATCTGCTTTGTATGACAGAAGCCTTTTATGTTTCCCGTTGAATTGATCAAAGCGTATTGCTTGCCTTTTTCTATGCAAAGACTTCTTGTTGAGAAAGCTGATTTTTCTCCTCTAAGAAAGTTTATAAATCTTTTTATACAATGTGTTCTAATTAACATTATGTATGTTAAGGTAGGAGCCTGTAATAAAATGCTTATGGTAAAGACAATGATACTTTTTCTCATCTCAGTGATACTAGTTCATGCAACTAATGATCAAACTTGCCCATAACTTAACTGAGCACCTGTCAGAGTTTTTTCCTTATAAGCTTGGGCTTCCTCATAGATTATGTTCCTCAGGAACACAGCGTCGCTTTGTTTCTCCGGACCAGTGTGGCCCACATTAGGCTTTTGATAAAATGCTGAGTGATGGCAGTAGTTAATAGCACTCAAATTTGTGGCAGATAATTATTTGATAGTATTCCTAGACATACCTGCTATATAAATTCTGATACTGTAATATTTGGTAAAGAATAAACAGATAATTGCAGAGCTGATCATAATTATTCACATTAAAAATATAGATATTATTTTTCACTTTGGACTTTCTACCTCTTAGCTCATCTTTACTTTCCATTAATTTGAAAGTATTCTTGTAAGTTATTCCTTATTATTTATAGTTCTCTAGACTGATAATTTTTACTAAAAAACAGTTTTTTGTTTTTGTCAAGTTTGATTTTTTTTTTTACTTCATTAGATATAGAAAAGTTAGTGGAATGCATTTTCTTTTTGTTACTGGGCTTTCACTTTATTTTCTTCCTAAAACTGCTGAGCTTTAAAGTCTTTTCATAAAACTTCTGCTGTGAATAAAATGCCCTTTGGGGAACATGGTATTTTCACATTTATTAGGAGAGGTCTATGAGGTAACTTAAATGACAAACATTTTAATTAATTATGTTGGTGTTTTTATTATTGCTGAGTGGGAAACTTGTTTTGTGAGCATATTGAGGTTGAGTTACTTGAATAGAATGCAGATTTCCATCAGAATTGCATGGTGTTAATGAGGTTGTTTATCCTTTAAAAAATTTTATGTATTGATTTGAGAGAAAGAGAGAGAGAGCGAGAAACATCGATATGTTGCTGTACTTACTGATACACTCATTAGTTGATTCTTGTATGTGTCCTGGCCGGGATCAAACCCACAAGTCTGTTGCACTGGGACGATGTTCCGACCAACTAACTACATAGCCGCAGCCTGTTTATACTTTCTAATGAATACCCAGGGAGTAATAAAGAATGGCAGCTGGATGCCATACAAAAGGAGGTGAGCATTTAGCGTGTACTAAGTATGAGGTACTACTTTGGTTCTGAGCTAGGCAATGTCAAAGACCTACCAAACCCCAGGCTTCAGTGACGTTATATATTTTTAGGAAAAAACAGGTAGTAAACAAAGCAATATACATTCAGATTTCTGGTATTGACTAAGTGTCCCGCAGGGCACTATACTAGACAAGGTGGTTGAGAATGACAGAAACCACTGTGTTATATAGGACAGTCAGGGAAGGCTGCAAAGGTGAAATAGCCTTTAAGCAGAGCAATGCATGAAGTTAAGAGAAAAGAGAGCAGCAAAAGCCAAGGTCCTGAAGCAGGAGAAGAGCTGGTTTTTTCTGAGGAAGGAGGTCAGTATGGCTGCAGTACAGTGATAGATGGATGATGAAGGCAATAGAGCCTGTTGAAAAAGCGTGGGGTTCTATCTTACTTGCAATGGGAAGCCAAAGGCAGTTTAAGCAGAAGGTGATATGATGTGCCTTGTGTTTTTACAAGATCACTCTCCCTGCAACCTGGGAAATCAATTAGACAGATTCAGAGTGGAAGCTGGGTGCTCTGTACTGGGAGAGATGTGACATGGGCTAGGGGTAAATGTTTGGAGCTGGGAAAAGAGTAGAAATATATTTTGAGTTAAAGTTTTCTTGATGGTTGAGATAGATCTGAGGGAGATAGAAGAGTCAAGGATGACACAAGAATTTGATCTGAGGACCTGAGTGAATGGAGAGTGCCATACACATTAATTTTCGGACCAGAAACTTCAAAGACATCTAAATTGTTATCAACAGAGATATTTGCACAACAAATTTTTGTTTCTGGTATTTTTGTGGTGAAAAGTGATAAACTGTGACTCATTTCAGAAAGATTATCTTGATTCTTGTTTCCAATTCCCCCCAAGATTTGATGATTGAAAAGAAACATCATTTTTACATATAAAATCATGTTTACAAGCCCTACTCTTCCTTCAGAGTAATTTCTACTGCATTGTCTCAGGTGAGTTTGAGGCTATAAAGAAAAGCTTACATGCAGGGGTGTCCAAACTTTCGGTGTCTCTGGGCCACACTAGAAGAAGAGTTGTCTTGGGCCACACATTAAATACACACACTAACGGAAACTGATGAGCAAATGAAGGTTTTAAGTAAATTTATGATTTTTGTTGGGCTGCATTCATAGCCATCTTGGGCTGCAGGTGGCCCCATGGGCTGTGGGATGGACACCCAAGGAAGACCTGGGGGACCTGAGTGAGAAATGTGGGGAGTATAAGTGCTGCAAATCAGTTGATTATGTCAGAAATTAGCCTTTTTCAGTTTGCTTAATTTGACTTTATTTTCTTTTTTAATCAGAAAACTAAGGTGCTTTAGATATCAGAACTTTCTTGGATCAGGCCAAGAAATGTGACTTTCTTCTTTGCAGAGCTCTCCTTTTTATGCACCAGATTCTCTGGCACTCTGAATTAATAATAAGTCTGTCTAAATTAGATTTAGGTTGTGGGAAAGGGAAAGCTAGCTAGCCTTACTCTAGGGGACGCAATCGCTATTTTTATAGGAACCTGAATATTGTAAGTGCTGCATATCCAGGGTGTTTGCACTAGTAAGTTATATTAAGAGGTAAGTTGATAACAAATTTCTAAGAACTGGGTCAGAGGGAAAGATTAAATTGGTCCCTTGCAAGTTTTGTGAGCAAAGATAAAGAGTGCATTTTCATGGAGGCTCTCCTTTGTACTTGGTGGCCTGGCTCAGGAAAAAGTTTCTTGAAATACGTGCTTTTTCTTTCCGTAAAGTTGATACTGCATATTAATTTGTTTTTACTATTTTAAACAAGCTGTTTATTGAGTATTTTAACACTTTGCTAATGTGGACAAAGCCATGCTGTCTTTTTTTTTCCTCTGTGAAGGCACTGAAGAGGCTCTTCACTTGTCTCACCATTGTTGATGCGGTGCTATAATGTGCCAACAAGCACTGTACCATCAATGCTTACCCAGCAACTAGGGAGTCATTTGGAAAGACATCATTGTTTTTACAAACCAAGGGGAAAAAACATTCTTCCTATTTAGCTATCCCAGAAACAGCATATGACTCTCAGTCTCCATCAATATTATCTACTTACAACTCTGCAAACAGAAATTGCTCCTAAACATTTCAATTGTCTCCTTCAGCTTTGATCTTTGGAACACCTATGTTGTGATTACACTGTTGTCACCCCAGAGTGTATTTTTCCCTGGTAACCCTATTTTCTCTGAGTGCACTATTGAGTCTTCACTCTTTTTTTGGGGGGGGTCTTGACTCTTGGACCCAGACACTGACATTTATAAAGTCCCTGATACCCAAGACCATTTGTAGGCCTTCAGATCTGGCTTGAGATCAGGTGATGAAGTTCAGAAATATTAGTTCTTTTTGACATGAATCAAGACAAATAGGAATCAGGAGACAGGAGACAATAAGATATAAATTGCTCTTTATTTCTCCCCTCCGAACTGCAATGAGAGTGTGTTTCCTCTTTGCAAAGCTTCCAGATAATCCTGCATGCAGAAAAAAAGCACTTCACAAGCAACATACCCTTTGCATTGATTGCCTCACATCTTGTCTTGCCTCAGTTAACTTTCCCACCTTGTTCCCTCATCCTCCTTTTAGTGGGTCTGCACCTCCCAAAGAAACCGTCAACTCTGTAATCCTTGCCTCAGGCTCTGCTGTTTTCAAACGGTCCAGTCTGAGATAGATGGTATTATCAATCTGTTCATTTAGCAAAGGATTCTGCCTACATTCTTTGAGTTGCTATCAATTGTTCACATTATTTTTTCTATGATTAGTTCTGAAGAACAAAAGTCCTTTTTCAGAAGGTATAGAAACCTTTTCTTATAAATGAATACACTGAGTGTCAAATGAATCATAAATGAGTACATTAAATGAGTGTCAAATAATAGCGAGATTTCATTAATAGGCATTTTGGCATGTCATAGTATGTAATAAAGCCAAAGTTATTCTGTGGTTTGATATAGATATATAAGATCAATGTTATTAATTTCTCCCTGTTTCCTTCTCAAATTTTAAGTTAACTTTGGCGAATAAGCAACATGAAAGATGGGATTATAAGTGATGCTCGAACCTTTTCTCTTTCAGATATTTTATAAATATGATGTACTCTTTTTAAACCAGTAAGATAATGAATATTTTGATCATTTTGACTTAGCCTATACTTATATAATTAGGTATCATAATTACATGTTTAAATGATTATACATATGAACACTCATTTCCTAGTTAGAGACAATTATGTTAACTATGTAAATATACAGTAATTGATTGAAGTGACAAAATCAAATAAATATTTTCATCAGAATAATGTTATAGAAACATAAAAATACATAACTACTTAAAATACCATTTGATAAATCTAGCATTTTATATTTATTGGAAATTTGATGTGAATTGTATTTATTTTTCAATGAGACATAACAAGATTACATTTTACCTGAAATAATGACGACATAAATTTATCCAAAGAGACAAAAATTATTTTCTTGAGGTGTCATGGGAACATGATGGATTGTATATCATTTCCTGCTACCTGATAAACTCAACATACATTTTTGTTTTCTTTTGTTTTGTGTCCTCAACATCTGCTGTTACCAGAAGGTACTGACTGTTTGAATCTACTTGGTATGTTGGGGTTTCTTGGCATCAGTCATAGAAGTAGCATTGGTTGACATACATATGGAATAACAAGATCATAAGTCTTTATAATTTTCTTTACTTAAGGAATACAGTACATGGAAACCAATGAAGATAAAACTAAATTTCAAATGTGCCCAAGCATTAATTGATAGTGTCTATAATTTACCTCATGCTACTTAATATTTTCACTATTAACTACAGAACTTATGAATATCATTTCATATATGCATATATAACACAAAACACAAAGTCATGTATTGAATATATATTACCATATTTTTTGGACTATAAGACACACTTTTTACCACATTTGTTGCTTCAAAATTTTTTTCCCAATTTTCCTCCTCTAAAACCTAGGTGTGTCTTAATGGTGCGGCCCCCAGACACACCTAGGTTTTAGAGGAGGAAAATAGAGGAGAAAATTTTGAAGCAAAAAATGTGGTAAAAAAGCTTATCTTATAGTTTGAAAAATATAGTATATATATATACATATTTGTACATATATTTTTGTACACAAATACATATATTTGCACACATATTGGGGCAATATTCAGTAATTATAGGATGTTGGCTACTGTATCTGTCGCTTACTATGTGATTTTGGTTTTGTTATTTAATTGTATAAAGTGAAGTTAGTAAGAAAAAAGATATTTAAATAAAATATTTTAGTGCTGTGTGTACTGGTTTTAATTTGAAATGTCCAGGTAGATCAATAGGGCTTAATTTTAATGGTTCAGGGGCAATAAGCTGTGTCAATAGTTTTGTCTGTGTCACCTATTTTCTGAAAGGATCTGAATTCCAAGCATGGGATACAGGTGAGATCCACTGGTAAGGGCACTGCTTCAATGATTTTAAAAAGGTTTGAATTCCCCTAACCCTAGGGGCAGGAGTGAAATATTTTCAGAAATTTCTCACTTTGAGTCTCAGTTAATGTCACCATATACCAGTAGGTCAATAATCTTCCTTTTAGATAAGGGACATTAGTTGATAAATTTTAAGGAAATGTAGTTTTCCTATGCTTTGTTTCACATTCTTTTGTTTCCTTTTTATGATTGGTTTGCCCTCATTTGCTTTCTCTACCTGCTGTCCTTAATGCCTCCCCTGGCATCCCACACCCCGATGCATTCATGTCCCATGTTGTGTGAAGGGTGTTCAAACTGTGAGATAGACTTAGCAAAGTGCCAGCTGAGGCCTAAAATTGCAAGTTTGACTTTTTTCCTTTAAAATTAAGGATGATACACTGATGCAAATGAAATATATTTCTTCATACTTACTGGATCGAAAACTAAGTTGATGGGGGGACAAAAAACTTCATTATAAGCATTGTATTTTTGACATACATTATGCTGTGTCATAGGGGTATCAAACTCATTTTCACTGAGGGCCACATCAGGCTCACCGTTGCCTTCAAAGCGCCGAATGTAATTTTAGGACTATATAAATGTAACTACTCCTTAACTAGGGGCAAGGAGCTCGGCACTGCCACCGGTAGAAACAAGGTGCAGGGCCAGATAAAACAAGGTGGAGGGCTGGATTTGGCGCACGGGCCTTGTGTTTGCCACCTGTGCTATACCAATTTTGTAATAAGAACTTTGTATTTTACCTTTATATTTTGGTTTTTCATATGTACTTGATTCTAAATATCATGAAATAGATGTTTTTTTAATATTTGGATGAAACTAAGTATTCATGAGTTTTTGTGTAGATATTGATGGTTACACAGATAGACGAACTTGTAACATAATTTACTATAAAACAGCAAACATTTAGTTTTAGATGTCATAAAATAATTTATTGAAATTAAATATACTGATATCTTAAATACTGAGTATGAAGCTCTTTTTTAATGGTGCTTACTTACCTTCAGTTGGAGGCACACTAAAGTTTGTATGCATCTTGAAAAGCAGCTCCTGAATATTTCATGCAACTTTTAATGATGTTTCTATCTAACAGAATGAGACTTCTGACTGTTTACATTCTGTTAAGGGTGTCACTGCTCTCTTCAGTTACCAGTGGTGACTTTTTCTCCATCATCCCTCTTCTTCTCATTAAAATTACAAGGTTGGAAAAATCATTTAAAGTTGAGAATTGATAATACTTAGGCAATCAAGAGTTTGTGTCAATATATTAATTCCAGGGGGCACTTAGATTTTATGGTACTCATTTATATTTGTGGAATAAACGTTGTAGACTCCAGCAAACACAGTATGGATAATTCCAAGGAGAGGGCCATGCACTCGGAGGATGGAGGCTCCTGGAGCTGACCTTACACTTTTACTCTGTGGGGCCTGGCTTTGAAGGTGAAGCTTATGAAGGGCAGGTAAGCATGATGAGAAAAGGGTTTATCAGGCAGGATTCAGTTGCGGATAACAGAATCTGTTCTCGCTAGTTTGAGCATAAATAAATTAATCTAGGTAATTAATTCCCTACAAAATTAATTGTAAGAGCTGCAGTAGAAGGCCCTAGGTCTGGGACTGTAGGAATGAGTCCCAAAATAACACCACAGCCTTTGCCCACAGAGGGAATTGCTTTCTCTGTTAGAATCACAAAATAACTCTTCCAATCAAGTAGCTTCAAGAAAAACATGCTGACTTGTGATCAAGGGATCGAGAAGTCCACTCCACAACTGTTGGTTCTGTTTCATAACTGTGCTTATTGTAATTATCACCTATAGAAATTGATTGATCACAAAATACCTTCCTTTCTACTTTATTTGTTTCTGAATTGTTATTGATAAAACCCAAATTCTGTCTGCAACCTTAGCACAAGGGAGCTGGTAAATGTAGTGTTTGTCTTTCTGGTGTCTGAATTACAAGGTGTCATAATCAAAAGTTGGAAGACATGATAAGTGACCAATGAACTATATCCCATGGTCACATGGGGTAATTTCCCATCCACCTATCTGTATAATTCATTTGATTTTTACTATAATGGGGCAAAAGTCAAAATCTGTACCTTGCTATTGAAAACATGTCTTTTTTTATTTTCTTCTTCTTTTTAAAATTACTTTATTGTTGTTCAGTTACAGTTGTCTGCATTTTCCCCTCACCACCCCCCCCACCCCAGCCAAACCCATCTCCCTCCCTTGCTTCCACCTTCCCCCTTGGTTTGTCCATGTGTCCTTTATAGTAGTTCCTGTAAACTTTTCCCCCCACTATCCCCTCCCCCCTCCCCTCTGGTTATTGTTAGATAGCTCTTAATTTCAATGCCTTTGGTTATATATTGTATGCTTTTTTTCTTTTCTTGATTATGTTCCAGTTAAAGGTGAGATCATATGGTGTTTGTCCCACACTGCCTGGCTTATTTCACTTAGCATAATGCTCTTCAGTTCCATCCATGCTGTCACAAAGGGTAGGAGCGCCTTCTTTTCTCTCTGCTGTGTAGAATTCCATCATGTAAATGTACCGTAGTTTTTTGATCCACTCATTTGCTGATGGGCACTTAGGTTGCTTCCAGCAGTTGGTTATTGTAAATTGTGCTATGAACATTGGGGTGCATAGGTTCTTTTAGATTGGAGTTTCAGGGCTCTAGGGTATAATCCCAGCAGAGGAATTGCTGGGTCATAAGGTAATTCCATTTTTAGTTTTCTGAGGAAATTCCATACTGTTCTCCACAGTGGCTGCACCATTCTTCATTCCCACCAACAGTGCACTAGGGTTCCCTTTTCTCCACAACCTAGCCACACTCGTTTGTTGATTTGGTTATGATGGCTATTCTGACCGTATGAAGTGGTATCTCATTGTGGTTCAAATTTGCATCTTTCTGATAGCTAGTGATGCTGAGCATCCTTTCATATGTCTCTGAGCCTTCTGTATGTCCTCGTTGGAGAAGTGTCTGCTCAAGTCTTTTCTTCATTTTTTAATTGAATTTTTTGTCTTCCTGGAGTTACATTGTGTGAGTTCTCTATATATTTTAGAGATCAGAGCTTTGTCTGAGGTATCATTGGCAAATATATTTTCCCATACAGTCATTTCTCTTTTCATTTTAATGCTGTTGAAAACATTCCTTGAAGTTACCTAAATGTTGAAGATCATGTCCTATTAATTTCCTGTTTGCATAAACCACTGCCTCAGCACAAGCTTTTCTGTAGCTCTTCTCTTTTAACTTTAAATTTTCCTCATCTTCTCTCTTCTTTGTCTAGAAGACAAATTTAAGTTCTTTTTCTTATTTCTTTTCTTGTCTCAGGAACATTCAGTTCCAAGAACCGTAGGTAATACTATACAGAGTAATTTTGTGCTTTATTCTTCACCTCTCCATTTCAATTAGGAAAAAAATATTCAGGTGATATATAAAAAAATGCAGAAAATATTACAATAGTCCAGTATAGTTGAATAACATGTACTCTCTTCCCAAAGAGTTAAAATAACCATCGACTTTCTCTTGCTCTTGGAGAAAGGTTCTTTGAACTAACTTGAATTAAAGCCAACAGAGTCCGTTTCTGTTAAAATCCCCTGAGTGAGACTAAGAAAATACTGTTACTGCAGATAGAGGGAGACCTCGATTCCAGTTCCTCTCTAAACCAGTTGTGGGAAAATCATTTTACTGTCTTAGGATTAGTTTCTCATCCGTAAAATGAAGTTATAGCATCTAATTGACATGGTTTTTATGAGGATTAAATGAGATACCTTAACAAAGCATTTGCCAGAGGAAGCCATTAATAAATATTGGCTTCTTGTAGAAATACAGGTGCTTGTTGAAATTCTGGAACTACTATTTACTAATTGTATGGTCTTGGGAAAGTCATTAACCTTTCTGAATCTCAGTTTAGTAATCTACAGATTGAGGATAATGATATTTACTTGTGCCTAGTACAGAATCCAACACAGTATTAGTTGCCATGTCTCTCTTTTCTAAGCATTATTCAAAACTGAAACAAGCTAAATATAAATTCTTGCAATATTTAACCCAGACACTAATCTAGTGAGGAATAATGTGTCAAATATGTACAATATTACCATACTGTTAATGCTCTCTCTGATTGATGGGTCCTGAAATTGGACCATGTGCTTGACATTTAAAACGGTCCTCACCCTGGCTGGGGTGGCTCAGATGGTTGGAGTGTTGTCCTGTAGACTGAAGGGTCCCAGGTTTGATTTCAGTCAGGGCACATACACAGGTTGCAGATTCAACCCCTGGTTGGTGTGCATCTGAGAAGGCAATCAATCAATGTTTCTCTCTCACCTCAATATTTCTCTCTCTCTTTATCTCTCTGTCTCTCTCTCCTCCCATCTCCATCTCTATCTCTATCATCTCTCTCTCTGTGTCTCTATCTCTTTCTTCTTTCCTCTCTTTCTGAATGAAGTGAAAAAAATATCCTCAGGTGAGAATTAAAAAGAACTTAAAATGGTCTTCTTTCACCCTGGCTGGAATGGCTCCCTTGGTTGGAGCATTGTCCCCCAAACCAAAAGGTAGCGGGTTTGATTCTCAAGCATATGCTTGGGTGCATTTTCGATCCCATGGGTGGAGTGAGTATGAGAGATGACCAAAAAGTGAAAAATATATATAATGGTCCTCTTTCATGTATGGTATTTATGGTGTTTAGTTTCTTATGTCTTCTTGTTGATAGGTCTCAATCACCTGTATGCTGAATTGAGTGTAAGTCCAATTTGACAGCTTCTGAGCACAGGTCATTTGCACCTCTGCATGTTGCAAGATGGACATTAAATGTGTTATTGTTCTTAATTTTTTCAATAGTTGTTCAAATATTTTAGGGGCAAAGTGTGAGGTAAATTTTTTTCCATAAGATTGAAAATATATACATAGAAATTGGAAATGTGAATTTCCCTTTCCAGTTACAGGTGCCCATAAAAATGCAAAGGGGCTGACAACTCATTCTCAAATACTGTCTTAGGCCAATTTGCTGTAACTTTTTTGATATCTTATTTTAATTTATATTTTTAGTTAGATACAATGCCTTTATTATTGCTATTATATACAAGCATAGAAATGATGGCTTCCCAATGAAATGTACAATCTTTTCTATACTTCAGAAAAGTAATAAAACCTCATAAAAATTTTTGAGAGTAGAATTGTTCCAATAAATCATTTCCAGTGAATCCCAGTCATGATAAACAATCTAGTCTCTGAGTTATATTAGTTGGCTGTCACCATTGCACTAATAGAAAATTTCCAGTTTCCACTGAAGAAAACTGTAATGACTGTTGGTCATTTTTAGTTCAGTCTCTCTGCCCCGAATTTTTGGTCTTATGTAGGACAGCTGACACAGGAACTTTGAGAAGACAGGACAGCAAATCTTTCACCTTGGATTGCTATGGAGCGTAGTAGTTGCTTGTCTAGGGCCTAGACCTTTCAGACCAAATGATGAGGATATTTTATCTTCGGTGTTAATTGCTGCTTTTTGAACAAAATGGTTGCTGTGGTTTGAGGTCCCCGTTCAGAGCCACCAAATTGGAGGCAGAGTGACTGCTGTCTGGGAGGGGCTGCCAGCAACTCCCCATTTGGCCTGTTTTGGTCAGGAGCCTGATGCCCACCCACCTTTTTTCATTCATTTCCAAATGCTTTTTCCAGTTCAGCTTGGTTCTACACCTCTCTCCAGGAGAATCTTACATTTGTTCAGGGTCTCCAGATATCCGATCTTGGCCATATTGAACTGGGTGTTGCCTCCACTCTACTTCCTTGAGTCAGGGGTTTCTTAGGCAGGGCAAAGCATGCAGACTGTGTAACTTATCCAGCTCCTTGATAAATGACCACTGTGATATTTGACTGTCATCAACTACAAGGTACTGCAAGAAAGAAAACATTGACGTTTTGCACCCAATTCCAGCATCTGAGAAATGTAAAGAAGAAATTCCAATGTCAGAAAAGACTAGTGGTTCTAATCAGGGCAGATATGGTATAAGAAACAGCTGATTTTCATCAATTAATTGATTAGAGGAAAGTTAACAATATGTGAAACGTCAGCTGTCCTTTCTGAAGTGGAAGTATTGTTAGACTCAAGGGGCAGCTCCTCTAGGACCAGCCTCCCAGAAGCGCACCAGGGCACATAGGCCCGTGTAATTCCTAAGGACTAAAACCTGCCTGTCGAAATGTTCTCTTTGGAGATAATGAGTTAGAGGGAGATCTCAGTTTTATACTTTAATGTTTCATATCAGACTCAAAACCCTTAGTTTCCACAGGTTTATTCCCAATCGTAACAATTTGGTCTTTTTCATTTTCCTTTTGTCCATCTTCTAGCACATAGTTGTTCTTAATTGCAGTAAGAGAGTCTACTCCAAAGTTTGCTTTGTTTGGGTTAATAAGGGATCCTCCTGTTGGGTGCCTGCATTTGAAATACATAGTCCCTTCATGCTTCCATCATGCTTGGCGTTCTGGGATTGTCCCATTCTACTATTGACCTGTGTTTCCTGGTTTATTATGAAGGATATATGTAAGTAACCAGATGAAAAGTTGCAGGGATGGGTCCAGAAGGCCCTGCATGCAGAAGCCTGTCCCTTCAGAGTTTGGGGTGCACTGCTCTCTCTCAGCATGCAGATATGTTCACCAACTTGGACACCACCCAGATTCCACAGTGTAGGGATTTCCACAAGACTCCATCATGTGAATGTGATTGATTATTAACTCAATCTCCATTCCCACTTCCCTCCCTTGAGGATGGGGCTCTCTTTTTTGACGAGATGAGTTATTAGAAAACACAAAATAAAATAGGACTGAATTATTTATTTGGCACAATCTGCCTAAATTTATCTGTTTGAAGAACACTAGAATATCATAATTACAAACACCTCTGTCAATCCTAATGCCAAACGACACATTTGTTATGAGTGTGCCAGTGTATTTTAATATCTTAAATGGTAAAAGTTCATTTAGTTGTCTTACAAATAAATTTAAATACTGCTATGGTAGAGTGCTGTCTTGGAGTGAGTGGAATAGAACAATTTACTGTTTATCACGTTCCTAATACTCTGTAGTGTCTGCAATAACTGTTAAGTTAGATTAACATATTATAAAAATTATTCTAGATTACTGCTTCACTTTCAATGAGACTGCGAATGACGGTGAAAAATTCCCATAAGAAACACAAAATGAAGAAGATAGAGAATTGTTCAGTAGCAACCCCCCAAAAGACCCTTAAATGGTGAAGTTAGTGATAAAATAAACAATGACTTTTTAAATCATTTTTAACTGTCCTATTAAATTTTCCAAATTTTTCCCCTTTTGCCCTCCTCTGCCCATCCCAAACCCCCTGCTCCCACAGTCAATTCCCACGGTGTTGTCCATGTCTGTGAATCATTCTTAACATGTTCTTTGTCTAGTCCTGTCCCTTTCTTTCCACCACTATCCCTCTACCCCTTCCCATCTGGTCACTTTCAGTCTGTTCCATGTTTCCATGCCTGTGGTTCTATTTCTTTTGTTAGTCTATTTTGTTCATTAGATTCCTCGTGATTCCTTTGCCCATTTTTAAATTGTATTGCTTATCTTACTGGTGTTGACTCATTTGAGTTCTTTATACATTTTGGAGATCAAACCCTTGTCTGATGTATCACTGGCAAATATGTTTTCCCATATGGTCGATTCCCTTTCCATTTTGATGATGGTTTCCTTAGCTATGCAGAAGCTTTTAAGTTTGATGTAGTCCCATTTGTTTATTTTTTCCTTTATTCCCCTTGCCCTAGGGATATATCTTCAAAAATATTGTTGTGTGGGATATAAGTAATTTCCCTGCCTATTTTTCCTCTATAACTTTAATGGGGTCACTACTTATATTTAAGTCTTTTATCCATTTTGAGTTTATTCTGGTGTATGGTGTAAGATGGTGGTCTAGTTTCATTTTTTTTGCACATACCAGTCCACTTCTCCCAACATCATTTACTGAAGAGTCTATCTTTACTCCATCATATGTACATGCCCGCTTTGTCAAATATTAATTGACCATAGAGACAAAAACTACTTGACTTAATTAGTGAGTTTGGCAAAATAAGGGGATACAAAGTCAATATTCAGAAATCGATGGCATTTTTGTACACTAACAATGAAATATCAAAAAGAGAATCTAGGGAAAAAAATCCCATTTACTATAGCAACAAGAAAAATAAAGTACCTAGGAGTAAATTCAACCAAAGAGATAAAAGACCTGTAATGGGAAAACTATAGAACACTGAAGAGAGAAATTAAGGAAAATACAAAAAAAATGGAAGCATATACTGTGTTCCTGGATTGGAGAACTAACATCATTAAAATGTCCATGTTATCCAAAGCAATCTATAGATTCAGTGCAATTCCTATTAGAATACTAATGACATATTTCAAAGATCTAGAACAAATATTTCAAAAATTTATATGGAACCAAAAACCACCCGAATAGCCCCAGCAATCTTGAGAGAGAAGAACAAAGTAGGAGGGATCACTATACCTGATAGCAAACTATACTATAAGGCCACTGTAATCAGAACAGCCTGGTACTGGCATAAGAACAGACACAGAGACCAATGGAACAGAATAGAGAACCCAGAGACAAATATTGATTTTTAAGTAAAAAAGTGCTAAATTTAAATCAGGGAAAACTTATAGAGTGCTGGAAGAAACATTATAGTGAAATTTGACTACCCTCCTGTATTTAATTTACTCAAATTACAAATGAAAGTGTTTAGAATATAATGTATGCCATTACAACACCTCCTCCTTCATAAAAAAAAATGAGCATACTGATGAATAACTTGTGGAGGCTCAGATTTCTTTCTTTTTTAAAACAAGTTTCCCTGTGTTTGTTTTTAGGATTATTTATTTATTTATTTTTAGAGAATGAGGAAGGGAGGGAAAAAGAGACAGAGAGGAACATCAATGTGTGGTTGCCTCTCATGCACCTCCCACTGGGGAGCTGGCCAGCAACCCCAGCATGTGCTCTGACTTGGAATCAAACCTGTGACCCTTTTTTGCAGGCTGCTGCTCAACCCACTGAGCCACATCAGCCAGGGCAGATTTCTTTCTTTTTAAAATAATAGTTTATTCTTTCTCTCATGAGGTGACACTTAACTCTTTTAAATGTTTTAAATATTGCACATCTAATCTTTTAGTTCTCTCTTCAAGGGTATTACTTTCATTACTTTGCATTTGGAAAAATCAGATCTTTTATTTATAGTGTCTTCAAATATTATAAGTGGGTGTCTTATATTTTGCATAATTTAATTTTTTCATGACAAATAGTGTTTGCCTGCTAACTACTGAATGCAGAAATTATTGTAGATAAAATAAGATAAGCATAAATTCTGTCTAGAAAATAAATTTAGATATCAAGAATTTTGAGATGGTATAATGACTTCATGAAGGACCATGAAGGACCTGCCTTAGCATATAACTTTTACCTTGAGGTTGGCCCACAGTCTAAGATGGATCCTCAAGGCCCATTTATCACATTTGCATTTCAAACAGCAAGGAAGAAAAGGGCAAAAGATAAATGCATCCATGCCCTTCTCTTTTAAGGAGCTTCTTTAAAATGACCACAGAACACTTCTGCTACAAGGTATATATGTGTGCAGAAAAAGTTAACTTAGCAGGCCTGAAAATACTAGGCTTAGAAAGTCCTGCTTGCAAGGTTGAACCTTCCTGGGTTGGCATCTGAGAATTTGGATTTCGTGAAGGGTCTCATTATTCTCTATCTACAAGGCAGCAGGTGCCTATGTGACCAGCTCCCAGTAAAGCTGAGTCTCTAATGAGCTTCCCTGGTAGACATTTCACACACATGATAATTTAATGCAAAGGGAATTAAGTGCCTCTTTTGGGACTCCATGGGGAGGGGACTCTTGGAAGTTTATACCTATTTTCCTGTGAACTTCGCCCCATACACCCTTCCCTTTGTTAATTTTGCTTTGTATCCTTTCACTGCAATATATCCTATCATGAATACAACTATCTAATGCAACCTGTAAGTCCTCTGAGAGTCCTCAGACGCAGTGCTGTATACTGTGGCTGCCTTGTAGAGTAGATTTTATCTAATTTATGTTTTCGTTGTTACGGGTCTTGAGGATCTCTGACGAAACATGAAAATTCAGTAAACGACTATGCTACTACTTGTGTAATTATAGTAAAAATGTTAAAGTTCATCATAGATCTGATGAGGGTTTTTTTGGAATTACGGTTGATAATATGATTTTGCATTTTTATTGACATTCTCTTTTCAAGGGGATGGCATAGTTTTCAGTCTGAATGACTGGAAGGATGGCATTGACATTAAATGAAATGGGAAGGACTGAGAGCAAGAGTTTATTCTGGATGGTACATTGGAAATGGAGGGTAGATTCTATTGCCAGCTGACTGGGATTCAGGGAAAACATCTGAACTACCAGTACTGTCTTATAAGTTATCATCACATAAATGATATTTTAAGTACTAGAGGGATGACTGAGGAAGTGAGTGTAGGTAGAAAAGAACCACAAGGTTAAGACACAGTCATTCTGTGGTCAGGGAGGTGAGTAGGAGTGGCCAGTGGAGGCTAAGCAGGAGTGGCCAGTGAGGAAGCAGCTGAACGAGTCCTTTCCATTTGCCTTGTGGAGAAATTGGGGAATATCTGTTATTTTTCTTCTGTAGCTTATACAAAATATTATAATTCTTAAAAATTTAGGTTATGATAAAAATGAAGTCAACTATTTACATTTCAATCATATTTGAACATATTCAGCACAGTGTTTATTTTTATATCAGCCATATTGTACTGCTGATTTATTTAGTAGTCTAAGTCTATTCAAAACTTGGGTGGTTTTATGGTAAACTAATTCATAACTCACATCACCTATTAATCTATTTTTATTTTTGTGTTATTTTCTCTAATATTGCCAGTTCTGTGAAATTTATCTTTATAAATTTACTTTTACCATTTATCAGTGTTTACTTTTGTCCTGCTAATTGTTAGTTCAATAACAATTTAAAATTTGACACTAGGAAGGTATCTCTTGAAATTTTCTTTAATTCCAACAACCCATGGTCTAAATATAATTCTGTGCTGCTAAGTGTAACGGGAAAACATTTAAAACAATTAATGTGAATTCATTAAAAGCTGTGGAATTTAAACCAAAATCCTTTTGTGTATATTTCAAAATGAAAGCAGGTGAATTGGCAGTCAACTGTCATTTGAAGAAAATGTACTAAAATAGCAATATATCACTTAACGGAAACTCATTTCTGTATATGGTAGGTGCCTGGTGGAGTGGGATTTTACCTGGTTTACATTTTCATTGTCAGCAGAATTATAGTGGTAGGAATCCATTTGAGCAAAAGTGATTTTTAAGTTATTATTATGTTTCAGGCTCAGTGCTTTGGGCTGGGAACACCAAGATCAAGAACAGGCCATGCTGTAATAGCTTATGATTTATTAAAGGCAAAAGAATCATGTCTTTGGTCTGGTTCTTTAGAAATAGAGTTTGAGAGGAAGATTCACGTGCAAGTGATTTGTCCCAACCATTCCCAAAACTCTGCCTCTGAGAGCAAAGGGGCTGCGCAGCCCAAAGACCTTATTCTTTGAGTAACCAAAACCTAATAAACTGCATGTGAGCAGGATAAAGGGACCCTGAAAGAATCAGGCAAAACACCAGTTATTTGCCACTGTATACAAATAGCCAATTTATATAACATGTGATGAGTACTCTCATAGAATTTCAGAGAGCTATGGCAACAAAAAGCGCAGGACATAAGAGAGGTTGATGCAAGAGGGAACACTTCCTAATAAATGATTTCTGGAGGATCAGAGGGAGTTGACTAGACATAAGTGAAGGAAAAAGGGGGGACTTTCAGGTTAGAAGGAGACCTGTGTACAAAGGCTTGGGGTAACATGGTCATGGAAGAGCTGTAAAATAGAAAATTTTGACTACTTTTTAAGCCTGTCGTGGAATGAAATAGAAATAAAAGTTTTTTGTAAACTATTAAAGGTTAAAATCTGGTTACTGGTTGTTTGCAGGCCATGGTTAATATCTTGATTATGCTACAAAATAAAATCTTTCCATGAGGCAATCTGTATCAACTCCTTGCATTTTGTTTTCATAAACATTTGCACTAAGACGTACCCTCTGCGGTCCCTTTTGACTTGAAGTAAGGCAAGCAGGCCCTACTGTAATGCTTCATACACAGAGAGCAAGCCCAACATGGTTCAAGATAAGTACTAATTTTGTTTAGTTTCTCTTACTGTTTATTCACATAGGAGATAAGAATTCTTCAAAGTTGAAGTCCAAAGAAAAGCCATAGCCAAAAAATAAAAAATAAAAGATCAGAAAAACTAAAGACTTCTCCGCTTTTAGGCATATCTAGGCTCAGACATACCCATCCTCAGCTCACGATTTTTCTTTTGTTCCCAATGCATTTACCACGATGATTTCATCTCATATACCATTCTGTCCTCTGACTGGTGAGGAGACCTGTTTGATGTTCACTCTTTTTTTTTAATTGTTTCCCTGGGCTGCTTATTTGCTCTACACACACTAGGAAATTCTCCTTTATCACACTGTAAACATATACCAGGTATTAAGTCTAATTTGTAGAAATCTTTTAAAGCTGTAAATTATGCTATTAGTAGCAGTGGTATTAGTAATGTCAGTAGTAGTGGTGAGTGGAAAATGTGATGTTTTATGCATGGAGTTTAGTTGTCAGGTTAAAATTGTGTTGCTTTGTCAGACAATTGTGATTCTTTTTGTAAAATTAGATTCAGAAGCAGGTGTGACATTTTGCTATATTTTATGGTAGACCAATACAGTTTATTAAAAATTGAACCTGGATTATCTGGGGTCCTATGGCGCTAAGAATTCTACTTATTGTATTAAATAATTCAAAGAGAAGATACTTCCTCTGTAATTTTCTCTGATGTTAGTGCAGGAAAAAGGGTAAACATCGTTTTCACGAGTATAGTGAGCACCACTCATAATCACCAACCACAGTTACTCCTTCACACTCTTTCAGTCTGATGCTCTCTTCCTGGCTTTGTTTAGATCCCAAAGGCTCTGGTGGCAAGTCATCCCATTAATTACAGCAGATGAAACAAGACAATGTTTATCTTTTTCTCTGGCTTTCTTTTACTGATGTAGGATCTTTTTTCAGAGTACATGCAAGGCTGAGACAAAGCTCAGATTTGTGCCTGTAGGTTAGCCTTAGTGTCTGTGGCCTAACTAATGCCTTGGCAACTGATAGAAAGCAACTTCAATTCACAAATTCTCATTCACTGCACATTAATTAAAGGGAGAACTAGAAGTCTGAGCATTTCAGGTCTAAGTCCTTATTGAATTTGTAGCCTCTGTGTAATATACTTTTGTATATTCAAGCAGGTCTATCTTTGATCTGTGCTTTATGTTTTTCACATTGTTTAAGTTATCTCAGACAACATTGATTTTATTTCAAGCTGTTGTATATAACAGCAACAATGTTCCAGAAACATCATTATATCAAAAAAAGTAGAAAATTTTATGTTGGGAGTTGGATAACCCTAAAGTAGGCGTTATGTTCTACAACCTAAGAGGATTTCCCTGTTGTTTATTCTGATTAGGTAGACGGTTATAGTAAAAGAGTATTTCTTAAATTTTAGTATCTTTCTTTTTCTGTTCATGTCATTCTTATGGAAATTATTATTTTAGTGTCATTGTAGAAAGGATTTAAACACAATCATATTTAATAATGCAACATATCTGAAATTGGATATCCCCTCTCCTCTTTTTTCAGAATTATTAAACCATTGGATTTTAGCAATGTGCTGGGAGGGAGATGCCAGGTATAGGAAGGAGTACAATTTCCAGCCTTTCTTTCCACTAGGGATGGGATGCAACTATATTGTGTAAGCAGAAGTAACTATATGTAGCTATGCGATGAGGCAACATCCAGGAACTCTCAGTAAAAGACAAATAGCAGGCACTTTTTGCCTTTTCCTCTTTCCTTCTGCTAGGAATGGGATATGACAACTGAGTTTGTAGCTGATATTTTGGACCTTGAGCTCAAGCAACACATCGTGGAGAAGGCACCTCTAAAGAGCCTGAGTCTCTGAGCAAAGCCACTAAGTACACACTGGCCTGCCTCACTCCAGGATTTTTTTTTTAATACAGGATAGACTCTAACTTCCATCTTGTATAAATCTCTGTTAATTGTCTACCTAACTTAGAGCAGAACCTAATCCTCACCATTATATCTACCCCACCCACCAAGTATCAGTTTAAGTTTTATATTTTCATTCAACAGATATGTGTGGATTATCTACTAAACTAATTACTGGAGTTCAGACTTGAATTATTCATGAAGTCTTCCAGTGGTACTTCCTGTGTATTTTATTGCTTCTCCAATGACATTCTGTGCACCTCTGCCAAGCTGGCTCGAAGATTCTCCATGGGAAGAAGTTAAAAGTAAAGATTAATCAGTTCTACAATTCTTTTTTTAAGATTTTATTTATTTGTTTTTAGACAGAGGAAGAAAGAGAAGGAGGGAAACATCAATGTGTGATTGCCTTTTACATGCCCCCTACTAGGGACCTGGCCCGCAACCCAGGCATGTGCCTTGACTGGGAATCAAACCTGCAACCCTTTCGTTTGCAGGCTGATGCTCAATCCACTGAGCCACACCAGCCAGGACTAGTTCTACAATTCTTGTCTTGATTAACAAGGAGTAGTTTAGGTGACAGTCCAGCAACCTACATTAAGTTAAAATAAATTAAATGAATATGCTTTATTTATTTACTTATATATTAATTCTTTATTATAGAAAGTATTTAGGGTTTATGTTTTTCTCTATATACTCCTTTCACTGATTTTTCATTGATTTTAGTATGAAATGGTTTTCTATCCATTGACATCTAAATAGTTAGAAGTTTTCCTTTTATTGGGTTGGCCAAAAAGCCTGTTTAGTTCTATAAAAGAAAACACATTTCTCATTTTCACCAAAAACTTTATTGATTTGGATATTTTAAGTAGGTTGGATGTCTCCCATGTGGTATAACTTTGATTGTTCTCAATTAATGTCTCAATTTGATGGCTATCAACTTCAGCTGATCTACTCGACTGTGGAGCATTGTCCAGCGAGAAATCTCCAACACAAAACTTTACAAATCACTTTTGACACGTTCAATTGGTCACAGCACCTTCTCCATACACTGCACAAATCTTTTTTGGAGTTTCAGTTGCATTTTTACCTTTCTTGAAATACCAAAGCATAATATGCCAGAAATGTTGCACATTGTCTTCCATCTTCAATATTAACATGGTTACACAAAAAATTCACCAATTTTGATAAGTTTTTTTAAATGCACACTATTATGAGAGCTGTCACAATACAGTGTAACAAAATCGTTTCAAATGAAGTCAAAGACAAATAAGCACTACTAGAGTACAGAAAAAACCAAATGACCTTTTTGACCAACTGAATAGTTTTCTTTTTGAACAATGACTGGATTTCCATCGATTTGTCATTTTAGGATTACTCATTTGTAATTATTGAATAAAGTCTAGATGACATGGCTTGTACTATCTCTGCTTTTTTAATTAAAGTTTTATTTTGTTTTGTTTGGTTATAAACTATTATCTATTACTGCCTACTTCTCATATATATGGAATTTCCCACTGCAACTGCATGTTTCTCAAATTTTTCTGATTTGTTTTATAACTTTAGCTGCTCTGTACTTCACTGAATACCAATAAATAGCAATATGACTTTGCTATCAGCTGTGACTTTTAACATTACATAAAGTAATGATCTTCCTGTTAATGTTCTAAATTGTAAATTTCTCATTAATTTAATCGTCTTGTATATATTGTCACTCCTGACTGTTTGATTGATTTAATTTACATATTTCTGTCCATATCTTCTTTTCCAGTCTTGCTTTCTAATCTTTTATTGACACTTCGTTTTACTATATATTAAACTATATTTGGTAAATAACTTAAAAACATATTACTTTGAAATCTAGTTATTATATATTATATACTATGAGGGGGGAAACCCCCAAAACAAGAACTTATTTATAAAAATTATATATTTATTCTTACATGTTTCAACTTCAGTCACCTTCAAAGTACTCTCCATTTGATGCAATACATCTATCGAGCCTTCTTTCCCACTGCTCAAAGCAGTTTTTGAGCTTGTTGATTTCAATGCCTTTTAGTGCTTCTGCTGTTTTTGGTTTTGCTCCTTCCACGTGGGCAAAATGCTTCCCTTTGAGGAATTTTTTCATCTGAGGAAACAAAAAAGAGTCACTTGGGAAAAAATCAGGTGAATAGTGGGGGTGAGGCATGGGGGTAATGCCATTTTTGGTCCAACACTCAGCATGGTGAGGGCAGGCGTGCTCACAAATCACCCATCGTGAAATGGGCAAACCCATTAAAGGAGTCTTCAAAAAAAATTCACTCAAGGGAAATGCAGCCTCTCACAACCATGCCAGCCAGTACCCTGACAGAGATGGGTTCCTAGAACACTCTCCTGGGGCGAAGTCTGTACTACAACAGGCCCACCCTCCAGAAGGTAATTCCAGGTTTTTTGGGGGCCTCTGATATAATATGTATAAATGTATATTTTATAATTATTTAAATTTTATGAGTATACTATAATTTATATAATTAAATGTATATACATACACATGATGCAGACCCTGGCTCATGGGGTCCATGGCACTGTGGCTGAGACGACACAAATTCACATGGACTACCAAGTCCTGTGGAGGACAAGGGATGGTGCAGCTTCTCTCTCAAGAGGAGAAAAAGCCTCGGTCCTTGCGTTGACAAGCTTTTATTGCTTTACTGGGCACATTGCATGATGGTCCTCATTTACTATGCACAGGTTCGCTTTAGATGGTTACCTTTTACAGAAAACAAAGGAGAGGATGCCGCTAATCACATCACACAAGAAGGATATTTGCAAATGCAAAAAGAAAAGTGGTTGAACTGGTTACACTTGTCCTTGGAAGGTTTAGCATGGATTTTAGGAGGTTGCTTTGCAGTAAATGTTTGCTGCCTCAATTCAAGGTAAGGGAGTTTTAGCAAAAGCAAGTCTCAAAGTGGCCTAAGTACAATGCAGGCCTGATTCCCCATGGGAGAACCTATCCATGGGCGTGGGTCCTGTGCATCTCTGAGTGGGAGCTGGGCCCACTACACACAGAATGGTCTCCTATATATATATACATTTAAACTTGTCTCTGTTAAATCTAGTCTAACAGACTCTTATAACATATAAATTCTAACCGTTCACATTTAATCTGTTACTGATACAACTGTTACTGTCTTACTCTATGGTTCTTATTTATATAAACTTTTATATTTCTCTTTCCCCTTTGCTCTAATTTTGCTCATTTTGTCAAATTGCTATTTTTTTCACTCTTTCCTTTTTATCTCTTCTTCTCTCCCATTACTGGGACTGTACATATAAAAAATTATTATTCTTGTTGTTCCATTTTAGTTGTCCCCATTTCTCCCCCATTATTTTCCCCTACCCTACCCACCCCTCTCCCACATTCAATCCACCCTCCTGCTGTTGTTTCTGTGGGTCCTCTATATGTGTTCCTTGCTCACCCTTCCCTTTCTTTCCCCCATTACCCCCTCTCCCCTCCCCTGTGGTCACTGTCAGTTTGATCTTTATTTTCATGTTTCTGGTTCTATTTTGCTTGCTTGTTTGTTTGGTTGATTAAGTTCCACTTATAAGTGAGATCATACGGTATTTGTCTTCCACCAAGTGGCTTGTTTCACTTAGCATAATGCTCTCCAGTTCCATCCATGCTGTCATGAAGGGCAGGAGTTTTTCCGTTTTTTTCTGTTTCATAGTATGCCATTGTGTAAATGTACCACAGTTTTTTGATCCACTCATTTACTGATGGGCACTTAGGTTGCTTCTAGCACTTGGCTATTGTAAATTATGCTGCTATGAACATTGGAGTGTGTAGGTTCTTTTGAATTGGTGTTTCAGGGTTCTTAGGATATAATCCTAGGAGAGGAATTGCCTGTTGAAAAGGCAGTTCCATTTTTAGTTTTCTGAGGAAATTCCATACTGTTTTCCACAGTGGCTGCACCAGTCTGCATTCCCACCAACAGTGCACTAGGGTTCCCTTTTCTCCACAACATAGCCACACTCGTTTGTTGATTTGATTATGATGGCCATTCTGACCAGTATGAAGTGGTATCTCATTGTGGTTCGAATTTGCATCTCTCTGATAGCTAGTGATGCTGAGCATCCTTTCAAATATCTCTGGGTACTCTGTGTGTCCTCGTTGGAGAAGTGTCTGTTCAAGTTCTTTCCCAGTCTTTAATTGGGTTGTTTGTCTTCCTGGAGTCACATCATGTGAGTTCTTTATATATTTTGGAGATCAGACCTTTGTCTGAGGTATCATTGGCAAATATATTTTCTCATATGGTTGGTATCCTTTTCATTTTGCTGATGTTTTTTTTTAGCTGTGCAGAAGCTTTTTATTTTAATGAGATCCCATTTGTTTATGTTTTCCTTTATATCCCTTCCTCTAGGGGACATATCAGTGAAAGTATTGTTGTGTGGAATATCTGACATTTTCCTCCCTATGTTCTCCTCTAGGACTTTTATGGTGTTATGGCTTATATTTAAGTCTTTTATCCACCTTGAATTTATTTTTGTGTATGGTGTAAGTTGGTGATCGAGTTTCATTTTTTGCATGTAGTTGTCCAGATGTCCCAACACCATGTGTTGAGGAGACTTTTTTTACTCCATTTTATGCTTCTACCCCCTTTGTTGAATATTAATGGACTGTATAGACTTGGGTTTATTTCTGAGCTCTCCATTCTGTTCCATTGATCTATGTATCTGTTCTTATGCAAGTAGCAGATGATTTTGATTACAGTGGCATCGTAATATCATTTGATATCAGGTACTGTGATCCCTCCTACTTTGTCCTTCCTCAAAATTGCTGCAGCTATTTCAGTCATTCATGGTTCCATATAACTTTTTGAAATATTTGTTCTATGTGCAATATGCCATTTAATCAGACATTTATAGATTGCTACAATTGGTAACAAACTGCATACCGTTTCTCCCACAGAAACACACTCCTTCCCCTTCCAACTCTCCCAACTTTTTCCCTCCATCAGGGCATTCAGAGTTTTACCTCCCCTGTGTCCTGCACACACTCCGAACTCTGAGGCATTGACAGGATATTACAAATCCTCTTAGTCTGCCTTTTTGTTTTAAAGAAAGTTTATTTAGTATGTACATTTTATATTATCCCATGGTGAACCGTACTTATGCATCCAATGCTCATCCATGTATTAACGTTAAATGCGTTTCTCTATATTTTCCAAATTGATGGCTTCAGATCCAGTTTATTTCTTGGGTGATTACAATATTGTCTCAAGTATTTTTTTCCAGGTGGGATTATTTGAATCCTGTGGTTACTTAGTGTTTAGATATCACTGAATATTTTTCTTCCACACTAAAATGAATGAAACCCCCCTTCTTTTTATTTATTTATTGTTTACTTAATTTCAGAATCTTCCACTGTTTAGAGCTTTCAGTGTTGGAGATAAAAATCCTGAAGACAGGTTGATCTCCTTGACCACCCCAGGTTTATGAGTTAGAATTAAGCTTGGCTGTTTGTCATAGAAAATCCCTAGAAAGGATAACATAAAGTAGAATTTGATTTTTTCTCATGTAGAAGTCCAAGACTTTACGTAGTTCAGGTTGGTTAGGTATAGCTCTGTGGTGACAAGAATTGAGATTTCTTCTGTTTCAGTGCTTCTCTGCACTGGATTTTCATTCCAAATAAGCTCATGGTGCAAGACGAAAACCATTGGAAATATGCTGCAATAAGGACAATGTGGAATCCTGCTTTCCCACAGGACGTTTCTGCTCGAAACACACAGGCGAGAACCTCACCTAATGTGTAGCTGGAAAATGTTCTCTGTCCTGGGCAGCCTTGTGGTAGATGAATGATTTGGATTTCAAATGCAACATAGGAAGGAAAAAGCCAATTAGGGAATGCACAGGATCAGACACATTGTAACAGTTTATTCTTTCAGCCTGGAAGCATATACAGTTTTCTTTGTAGACTTTGAAGTCACAACTGTTATTGGAATATGTCTGGGGTTTCTTATCTCATCAATTAGACATTTAATTTGGTAAGTCCTCTCAGTAAGTAGATTTATGCCTTTCTGCAGGTCAGGAATGTTTCCTTTTAGTCCTTATTTTTAAAAAGTAAAGGGGAAAAGGAAAATGTTTAACATCTTGAAACTTGACTACTGTAGTTTTAATATTCTGAGTGAAAAATAAAAAAATCCCTATAAAACATTTCTGCTACTTACTAAATAATGTTTAGTGTTTCTCAGATAAGAACTTGTGTGTTTAGGTTTTGCAGTGAATTAGTCACTTTTTCATAGAATAGTGTTTTTAAATTAGAAGAATGATTGTTATAAAAGCTATAGTTATTTAGATTTGGGTATATGACAAACATTTTTTCAAAAATGAATGGAATGAAACTTCCATGCCTCCTAAAACCCGTTAGCTGTATTTGTCACTAAGGATAAAATTCACATGTTCAGAGATTTGGCAGAATTTTGGAAAATCTGCCAACATAAGCATGATGGCTCCCCAATACACAAACGCTGTTCTGGAGAGACTGATGATGAGACTAATAAACATGACTTGTTTATATAATAGAATAGGTTACCATTTGAAATATATGCATAATTCAGTGAATTTATATTTTCCAAATGATTAATTCATGCTGCGATGAAATCATGTAAGAATAAAAAAATCCATACAAAGCACAGGATGGAACAATGAGTTTGGATGTAATGGAGTACCAAAAGGTCACTGATGTGGCTATATATTCTACTATTCATGCAAATGTTAAAGTGACCACTTACAGAGTTTTAGTGTGATATTAAAGAGGACTATTCACAATTATCTGAAATAGCTATTGAAATATTTTTCCCTTAACAGCTAAATATCCATGTGAGGTTAGATTCTCTTCAATTGTTTCAAACAAGGAAACGTATTGCAATAGGTTGCATGTAGAAGTTGATCTGATTAGTCAGCTAGATCTTTTCCACTAGACTAGGTATTAATGAGATTGGCAGAACTATAAAACAATTCATTCTTTGTTTTGGAAAATACAGTTTTTCTGATTAAAAATATTCCTTATATTAACATGTCATTAGTTTATTGATATAATTTAAAATATGTAAATATATAGTTTTATAAGATCTCAGCTTTAATTTATAATACAATCATGAATTACTATAATTCAAATAAACACAAGCTATTTGGGGTCCTTAATAATTTTTTAGTGTAAAGTTGTTTTAAGACCAAAAAGTTAACAGCTAGTCTGTGTTGTAGTCTATTCTCTCTCTCTCTCTCTTCTCTCTTCCTGCTCTCTTGCTCCCTCCTGTCTGTCTGTCTGTCTCTCTCTCACACACACACTCACACACAAGTGCGCATGTGCTCTAGGTGTCTCCTTTATTCTAGAACAATTTCTAGTATTGTATCAGTATTATACGATTTAATCATTGTATCTTAATATCATATTTTTAATATCTGCAACTGCTAGATCATTTTTCTAACTCTTTTTATCCTGAACACACTTTTAATTTTTTTGAAATATGAGCTTACTTTTTACTTTCTGAAATGTTTAGTTTTTAAAATAAATTTTGGTTATTATGGTACGATAGTCAAAGGAAAGTTGGTATCTTAATTGGAATTGTGTTTTGTTTATATCTTAAAATATTTATTGCCTTAGAGTTAGCATATCTCTATACAAGAATAAACATATATAATTAGTTGAAATCTTCCTTATTTGTCTACCTGTAATAAAAATGGAACTCTGAATTTCACCAGGGCCCTAGGAATACCCTGTCCTTTTATGAAAAATTTAGTAATCAACTTATAAACTGCTTGAGATCAGGAATCATGCCTTCTACTTCTGTGTATATTCCATACAAAGAGTAGGTGTTTTGTGAATATTTGACATATAATTTTGTGAATTATTGAATTTTTACCACCTTTATGTAATATTTTCATTTCAGTCACAATTAAGGACAATCATAATTATATTTACTGATATTTAATGATTTGTGGAACTTTTTAACATGCTCTTAATGTCATTAGATCATAAACTTTGATTAACATTATATGAAAATTGCATAGATAATGGCAGTATTATAGGATTTCCATTTTGAAGACTCAATTTTTAGTGGCATTTTTTCATGTTTCTTCATGTGTGTTTGACCAGAGGATTTCTATCAGCTGTGTCCCAACCTATAAATAAAAACAAGCAAGTATGTACTATACAGCAGGGACAAGGAGAGAAAAACAAATTATTTTACTTATTATTTTGTATCATTTTACAGTACCATCATGTGGTTTTTGTTCAGGTTTTATAAACTAAAATAACACAAAATTTCAGTTGAGTGTCAGTGTTTACTACTAGCAAAAACTAAGTCTGTCATACACAGCTGTGTTTATAAGAATAGTATTGTTTATAATGGAATGTTTTAGATATTCAAAGTGTTTTGGCAGTGTGATAGAAATGTTCTCTTTGGGAAAGTTTGAACATTTTTGGAAATAATTATTAATGTAAAGTGAATTCTAATATTCAAAACAGACAAGTTATTTGGGGGCTTATTAAGGAAAGCCATAAAAAAAGCACTTTTAACAACCAGGTATGTAAAATTACATATAATCTGAATTAGGCATTATGGTAATATTTTTCATTTTATTTTAGTTTACATTTTATTTTTTTAAATTACATTTTATTGATTATGCCATTACAGTTGTCCCAATTTCTCCCCCTTTCCCCCCTCCACCAAGCACCCCCACTTCTTCAGGCAATCCCCACACCATTGTTCACGTCCATGGGTCGTGAGTGTAAGTTCTCTGGCTGCTCCATTTCCTACACTGTACTGTACATCCCCATGGCTGTTCTGTAACTACCTGTTTGTGCTTTTTAATTCCCTCAACTCCTCACCCAGTCCCCTATACCCTCCTGCCATTTAGCAGCCATCATTATTCTTAAATTACCCAAATCAAGCAGAAAATTTAAAATTCAATAATGAAGTACGTCCAAAAAGAAATTGAGAGCCTACCCGTAGTACCTGTACTAATAAATAAAAAGTACATTATGAGGTTTGGAAAATATAAAAAAAATTAAGTGTCCAACAAAACTAGAAACTAATTCACATTTCCAACATTCTCTAGTAGATTCCCCCTTATTCTCAGGTGTACGTTCTAAGACCCCCAGTGGATGTCTGAAACTGAGGATAGTAATGAACCTTATACACATGTATACTGTTTTCTGCTATATGTGGATTCCTTAATTTATAAATTAGGCAAAGTAAGAGATTAACAACACTAATAATAAAATAGAACAATTATAAAAATATACTGCAATAAAAGTTATGTGAATGGGGTTGGGGTCATTATTAAATAAAATGAGGGTTACTTAAGCGCAAGCATTGTGATATCACAACAGTAGACATGAAAACTAGAGGCTGCTAAGTGATGAAGGAACAGCTCACATCCTGGGCAAGGTGGAGTGGGATGGTGTGAAATTTCATCACATAAATCAGAACAGCAGCGTGCAATTTAAAACATATGAATTGTTTATGTCTGAAATTTTCCATTTAATATTTCCGACTGGGGCTGACCACAGGTAACTGAAATGGCAGAAAGTGAAACCGCAGATAAAAGGGGACTGGACTGGACTGGACTTATTTTTAACTTCCTTCATATTATATTTATTTGGCCTCCACACTGATACAATGATGACATTGCATGTCAACATTTATTTTTTAATTGTGTGTATAAATTTAAAATTTCAATCAGTAACTTGCCAGGAATGGCATTGTAGTAGTTTTAAAAACAAACTTTTAAAATGATTTGATTTTTTTAAATTTTTCTGTGAGATAGCCAACCTAAAGTAACAATCTTTGTTGATGCTTGCTCAGATCAGGTGGACCAAAACAGCAGGAAGTGCCTCTGACAGATTCCAAGACTCAAGTGTCTTCAATGAGACTTTGAGGATTACAAATATTCAGCGACACCAAGGAGGCCGGTATTACTGTAAAGCAGAGAATGGTTTGGGGTCCCCAGCGATAAAGTCAATCAGAGTGGATGTGTACTGTAAGTAAATTTCCCATAATACTATGATTAAATCTACTATGAATTTCTTTTGTTCTACAACTTGAAATCTACTTTTTGTTGTTACATCATTGTAAAAACCTATGGTTATCCTAAAAAATAGAATTTGGCCTTGCTAGTATGGCTCAGTTGGTTGGAGCTTCATCTCATAGCTGAAGAGTTGCAGGTTTGATTCCTGATGAGGGCACATACCTAGGTTTCAATTTCGATCCCTGGTCCAGGCATGTAGGGTCCCCAAGTCCAGGTATACATGGGAGGCAACTGATCGATGTCTCTCTCTCTCCCTTCCTCTCTTCCTTCCTTTTTCTCTAAAAGCAGTAAAAAAATGTCCTTGGGTGAGGATAAAAAAGAATAAAAAGAGTTTTTCAGTTGAGAATTAAAAGTATGTAAGATAATGATAGCTCATTTAATATATTTTCTGGAAAAAATCTCCATTAAATTTTTTCATAATATTTATGACAAAATAATTCATATTCTTTTAAGAACATTTAAGAACCAGATGAATAAAACAATATATATTACTGAAAATTTCACCAATTACTTAGTGTTGAATGTGTATACTCCTTATCTTTACATGTAAGTATATATGTGCATATTTATTTATAATTGTTTAAAGGATCATATTCTACATACTATTACTTCTTTTGTTAATTTCACCCATGTGTCATTTTAGCTATTCTTATTTTATTAGAAACTCCTATCATATATGTGAGCAATTTGTTAGTGAAAGACCAAAATGTCTGTGTAGAGTCTACTATTGATTTATATCTGTTGAAAGTAATCAGTACCTTGAAAAATGGTTTGTCACGTGGAAAGTGTTTGTTAATTTATTTTTGTTCTTACTCTTATTTTTCCAGTTTTTACTATTAGCAAATATACTTAAAATCCTCTTAGTCTCTTTACTTTCTTCCCCACTGAAACAAATTAAAGACCTACAATTATTTTTATTTTTTGAAAAGATTATTCATCATTCCATTCCCTCTTTACAAGAATTTTTATTTATTAACTCTTTTAGTATTAGGATAAAAGGATTGTTTTTCTCATCTTAAAGTAATTCAGGCATAAGTAATAAGAAAAGAAGTCCTGGTTTTCGACCTATATTTTATTCTTTCCTCTTTTCTTTCAATGCAGGACAAGTGTTGCGTAGTTAGGAAAGTGATTTGAACTGCACAAGATCTATTTATCAGATCTTACCTTGAATCTCCTTTATTCAGGTGACTGAGAAGTGGGTGACAGGGATGCATTTGTGATTCACCTTCTACGTTCAAGGATGATAGAAAAGCGATCCCCCTTTCTACCCTCTCGGACTTCCCTTGGCATTCCTCGGGCACCTGCCTCTCATGCTGCTCTCTCCCTGCCCTTTCCGGCACACAGGCTGGCCTCACACATACCCTTCTCAGCCTCAGAACAGCATCTTGTTCCCCTTCTCCTGATCAAATAATTTTAGCTACATATACTTTTTTCAAAATAAATGGAGTATTTTTGTTCACATATAATTATAAAGTAAATTTAAATTAAAATGAATTAAATATTTCTATAATATAACTTTTTAGAGTATACCTCATGTGTTTTCTTGTTTATTATAATTTTGGTAATGAATCTTCAAAATCACAACTTTAATACCTTAAATACAATTCTAAAATTTAAAAAGTTCTGAAAAATTAAATAGATGCATTTTGTTTTCCTTTGTTGGGTTTTATTGGCAAGTTTTTTTTAAAGCAAAACCTGATGTGAACTAGTTTGGGGGCAACATCTGACCTGAACTAACTATAACAGAAAAAAAAAAAAACCAGAAGAGACTCTGTACTCTTTTTTTCTTTTTGATTTAACCTTTGTTGTATTTTTCCATTACCATTCAGTCCCCTTACACCCCTTCCCACCACAATCACCACACTGTTGTCCATGTCCATGAGTCCTTTTTAATTTTTGCTCTTTATTTACCCTACTTGTATGAATAATCAGATGTTTTACTCAAGAAAAAGAAATGTTTGATTACACAATATCCTTAGAGATCCTGCTGGGTGTGTCGTATAAAACATGATATATGTATTGTATTTCTTAAACCTGAAATATTCTGAAAAACACTCCCCAAAGGTTATGAATAAGAAATTGTGACTTGCATTGCCACAAGAGGTTTAATAATAATAGTTTTAAATATATACGTTTGGTCAAACATCACATACAAAGTAGGAAGTGACATTTTTAAGGACTCTTAAAAACATTCTTCTCTCCCTCTCTTACTACAAGAGCCTTTTCAGTACTCTTCTGCGTTGTGCCCACTCTTTTCTATCTGTTCATCTCTCTTGCTGTCCAGACTCAGTAGTGCCTCAGGGACTTATTTCCTATCACATTCTTTGGTGGAGATGATAGCAATGCTCCTTCCAGTTTTGTCGTCCCTGGCAGTGTGTTAAGGCTTGTGTCATTTTCCTAAAAGCACTAGCTCTGTTCCCTTCTTTGACTTCCTTTTGAGGTTTCCCACTAAGCTAGACTTGCCAAATATTTTGTTCTGTGTATTTTAAAGTGAAATGTCACTGTGATGCAAACCATGATGAAGTACTGTTTTTAGCACTTTTCTTTTTGGTGGCCAGGATTTATTAGAAATCTGTCTAAAATGATATTGTATGAAAAATTAATGTAATAAATTATGGACTCTATGGGTACAAATTTTCCAAAGGATGCAAGAGATCTTTCTTATGGGATCTAGATATGTGTTTTCAAGAGTTATGCCTATTCTTGAAGGTTTGGATAAATTAATTCCTTCAGATAATAATTTTGCAAACTTTTATTGATAAGAACACTCGCATGGAGACAATTAGGCTTATTTAATGAACCCACGTGTTCCAAATATAACCTTAATTGAAGACAACAGTTTTTAGGTTTAGGTATGTTTTCTCTACATCAATCTGTATGACTTTAAACCTGACCTATCATTGTCAATAAGAAGGTAAGTAAATTTTGAATGCTGTGTTTAAATTTGAAAATATTGGTGTTTAAAATGAGATTACTGTTTTAAATCGATCTGTGCTTAGATTTGGATTTGATGTTGAACTGCTCAACTGGATAGGTATTCATTTTTATAAACCATAAACAAGTGAACTACTTCATTTCAGGTCCTTTGTTTCAAGCATTTGAGGAAATGCTAAGACAATTACATCACTTTCATTCGAAGTCATGGTTTTAGAATTACCACCTGTACTGTATAGATTGCTGTGTTATTTTCTAAACTGGTTCCACAAGTGGAGCTTCTGTCAATCTCAAGAGCACATGAAACACAAGAGGGACATAGAATAGAAATCCAAAAACATCTTCATGTAAGGATTCTATTTACATCAATAAATTGTGGCAGACTGTAGCATGGATATACCAAAATTTTTAATAAATAATATTAGAATTTAGCCTTTAATATTTTTGTGATAAGTTGTCTCTAAAATTACCTCATAAAATATTAATTTTATGTCCATCAGTAGTCTTAGAGAGTTTTTATAATAGTGAAAATATATATCTCATTAAATCCCATATGTTCTGATCATATGTTTCTAGAATTGAGAGCTAATACCTACCTAAAATAAAATTTAGTTATAACTCCTCACTATTTGATGAGAAAATTTAATTTCAGCAGAGAAACCTGCTATAATGTGGACTGATATTAAATGAGAGTTTCTTTATTTGACAGATATTTTGAAATATTCTTGACACTATATCAACACTTTAATTAATTTGAGATTAATTAACCTGAATTAGCTATTTTCCCCACTTAATTTTCTAAAATTTCTTATGTAGAAATATTGATCCACTTTGAATTTACAAAGCAACTACAAAATGTATTTTTTGTTTATTATTTCAATCAAGAAAATGGCTTGCTCTGTATTATTGTGTTGAGAGAATATTGTAATTATGTTCCTCAACTTAATATAAACTATCATTTTGTTTTTTAAAAATTATAAAAGCATTCAAGAGTTCTACAAAGTGTAATTCCAAAATAAAAGTAATTTATAAAAGGGCAGATTTCATAAACAACTGATTTAAATTTTTTGAATATCTGACCTAGTCATTTATATAAATATTTTTTATTGAAAGCCAATCAATTATAAATTTTTTATAATTCTAGACTCTGAGAGTCCAGTTTATGAAGTAAACTAACAGCTGTGTATTTAAGAGAAATATATAGAATTAGTTCTACTTAAACCTGCTTTTTAAAATGTATTCATTCTTTATATCTTCTTCCTAAAACCACACTAAAGTAACAGTAAAAGGATGAAACAACAACAAAATACATCTCAACAAGGATAGAGAGAATGGGAAAGGAGATGGCAGAAAAAAAATTTTGAAGAAGAATCAGATCAGAGAATGGCCACTGCTTAGCATACTAAAGAAAGCTTAAATAAAAGTTGTCAGAATGGATGGAACTAAGTATACTCATGCTACAGAATCTTTAAAAAGTTCAGGAATTGGAGACACCACTTAGCTTTTAGAGTGAGAGTATAATTGAATCTAAAATCAGAAGAACTACCCTGGCCGATGTGGCTCAGTTGGTTGGAGCATTTTCTGGTAAACTGGAAGGTCACAGATTTGATTCCTAGTTAGAGCACATTCCTAGGTTGCTGATTTGGGCCTGGTTGGGGTATGTGTAAGAGGCAACTGATCAATGGATGTCTCTTTCTCTAATCCATGTCTCCCTCTCTCTTTTTCTTTCTATCTCTCTCTCCCTTCCTCCCTTCTCCCTTATCTAAAAGCAGTAAGCATGCCCTGGGGTGAGGATTAAAAAATAAATTAAAACATTAAAAATACTATCAGAGGAACTGGTTGAAAGTCTATATAAATTACACACCCACATCTCCTTCCACATATACAATTAAATGCTTAACCAACTCTCTTCTTCTGCCAACTCCTCAGTGAATCCCTATGGAAGAGTAGTTTTTTTATTTTGTTTTATTTTGTTTTGTTTTGTTTTGAGGCATTGAACCAGAGAGACTTTGAATTAAGAAATCTGGAATCATGAAAACAGGATGTAACATACTGATTTTTACATCAGGGTTATTAAGTGAAAGTCTATATATTCATTACAGTCTTTTCTCTCATTTGGTCTGAGAATGTCTTCTAGGCAGAAATTAGAGAATTCTTGTCTAGGAACACTGGTGAACTCTGGAGAAAAGGCTACCTTTTTCTAATAAGTAGCGGCCCTGGTGAAATAGCCCAGCTAATACACACTCACAATGAAGACTACTGTTGATCAACAGAGCTACCAATAAGCTCTTTTATTTTTTGTTTTTTAAGTATATTTTATTGGTTATGCTGTTACACATGGCCCAATTTTTCCCCTTTGCCCATCTCTGCCTGCTACCTCTCTTCCCTCCAAAAATACCTCACCTTAGTTCATGTCCATGGGTCTTGCATATAAGTTCCTTGGCTTCTCCATTTCCTGTACTGTTTTTAACATCCTCCTGTCTATTTTGTACCTACCAATTATGCTTCTTAATCCCTGCACCTTTTCCCCTATTCTCCCCCTCCCACACCCCACTGATAACCCTCCATGTGATCTCCATTTCTGTGATTCTGTTCCTGTTCTAGTTGTTTGCTTAGTTTGATTTTGTTTTTGTTTTTGTTTTAGATTCAATTGATAATAGTTGTGAGTTTGTTGTCATTTTAGTATTCATAGATTTGGTTTTCTTTTTTTTTCCTAAATAAGCCCCTTTAACATTTCATGTAATAATGGCTTGGTGATGATGAACTCCTTTAGCTTTAACTTTGTCTGGGAAGTACTTTATGTGTCTCTCTATTGTAGATGATAGCCTTGCTGGATAGAGTAATCTTGGTGTAGATTCTTGCTTTTCATCATTTTGAGTACCTCTTGCCAGTCCTTCCTGCCTGCAAAGTTTCTTTTGAGAAATCTGCTGATAGTCTTATGGACACTCCTTTGTAGGTAACTCTCTGCTTTTCTCTTACTGCTTTTATGATTCTCTCTTTATCTCTAATAGTTGGCATTTTAATTATGATGTGTCTTGGTGTGTTCCTCTTTAGGTCCAACTTGTTTGAGATTCTCTGTGCTTCCTGGACTTGTATGTTTATTTCCTTTGTAAAACTGCAGAAGTTTTCTTTAATTATTTTTTAAAATAAATTTTCAATTTCTTACTTGTCTTCTTCTCCTTCCAGCATCCCTGATTCAGATGTTGGCACATTTGGAGGTGTCCCAGAGTCTTCTTATAATCTCCTAGTTTTTTTTGAATTCTTATTTCTTTATTCTGTTCTGGTTACATTTTTATTTCTTCCTTGTGTTCCAAATCATTGATTTGAACCCTGGCTTCTTTTGTTTCACTGTTGGCTCCCTATGGATTTTTCTTTATTTCACTTAGTGTAGCCTTCATTTCTTCCCTTATGTGTTTGCCATACTCAATGAATTCTCTGAGCATCTTTATCACCAGTGTTTTGAACTCTGCATCTGATAGGTTGACTATCTCCATTTTATTTAGTTCTTTTTATGGGGTTTTGATCTGCTCTTTTATTTTTATCTAACAAATTGATCTCCTCAATTTGTTAACCTCCCTGTGTTTGTTTCTGTGTATTAGGTAGAGCTGCTTTGACTCCCTATCTTGACACACTTGTTACATTGTAAGGGGCAGAGCCTTAGGGATTCACCAGGATGGAGCAACCCACTTTGCCACTTTGTGGTGCTGTATGTTGTGGAGGAGTTGGAGAGGGAAGAATGCCACTTGCTCATTTCTTGCCCCATTTCCAGTTACTTCCCCCACTTCCCGTATGCAACTGGCTCCCTTCTAGCCGCTGCCTTGATGCTGAATTCCAGAATGCCGAGTTTGCATATATTCTAAGACTGTGTGGGTCCTTTAAATGGACTCTCTGGAGAGATAGGCAGTTTCTTCCACCACCCCAATCCCCACTGGTTTTTATAGTCAGAAGTTAGAGGCATTATTTCCTGGTGATGGAACCCGGGCTACCCAGTCTGGTGGGGCTGGGATTGTTGTTTCCCCAGTAGTCCCTTCAGTTTTTATCCACCACTCATGAATGTGAGACTGCCCTTTCCACTGGCAGCCACCACCACTGCCTTGCCACAACCACACCATGTCCTCTCTGCCCCAGCTCCCCAGTTCTTCCCCCCCTGCCCATCTGGATGAATATATTTTCTTTAAATCCTTGGCTGTTGGACTTCCACACAGTCCATACTTCTGGCAGTTCTAGTTGTTTTTAGTTTTGAAGTTGTGATCCTTTCTATGGTTGTGTGAGGTGATCAAACATTTCTACCTCTACCTCTATCTTGGCCAGAAGTTCACATATTCCCTAAAAGCTCTTTTAAAACTAATTATTAGACATGAGGATATCAGAAGATAACCAGACATTTGAAGCTATCTCCTGAGGAAAAACAAGGGAGAGAGAGAGAGAAAGAGAGAGAGAAAGCAAGGTAGGTAAACGGGAAAAGAATTTAGGAAACAAGGAAAATATGGGGGGCTATAATATAAGACAGCATAAAAGATATTTATTGATATTTTAAATTAGTGTTCTTAGAAAAAATGAGAAAAAAATAAATTTATGTGACAAGAAGAAGACAGTGAAAACAAAGGAATTTTAAGAGAATATCAAAGAACTCTTCCAATATTAAAAATGATAACATAAAAATTAATAGAAAGAAGATGAATTTGAAAAAATCTTACAGAGAGTAAAACAAAATTTAACAATCAAAGAACTGGAATAAGAGAGAAGATGTGACTAAATATTTCAAACAGAGAAAATAGAGATGAAGAAATTATGTTTTAAAAAATTAAGATTTCCCATCACAGTTGAGCATGTATTTTTAATTAGAAAGGCCCAATGAGTACCTAGCATGATGAGTAACCACAGTTCACATCAAAACACACCATTTGCCATTTAAAACAATAAGAACAAAAGGAAAATCTTAAAAGTTTCTGAAGAGTTTTAATTTTTTTGTAAAGTGGTTACATATAAATAATTAAAATAAAAATGATACAGTTCTTCTCAATAGAAATCAGGGAGCTAGAAGACAATTAAGTAAATTATAGGTTGTTTTTATACCTATAAGATTTATATTTTCTACAACATTCCCTGTATCAGGACACTACTTTTATATGTGTTCCACAAAACCTAGGATTAAATCAAGAAAGTAGAAGCAAAATCATTTTTTTAAAAAAGAGATTATGTTATAGGAAGATATAGAATAGAATTTCAGGACTATAAGGAAGCAACACACCATGATGATAGTTGTGCACTGGGCCTCAAAAGCAACCTAGATAGGCTGAAGCTGGAAGAAAAAGTTTTTGTGCAGGATGTCTTCAGAAGAAAGATGCAACTGGTGGGTTATGTGACATTTTAGAGAGGAATTTTACATTTTTCATGGAAAGCTTAAGAATATGGTCAGACAATTATATATAAGATTGAGGGGAAAATGTTGGCTTTATTAACAGAAGACAAAGAAAAAGTATGAAATGAAATGGAATCTAAATATACCACAAGGTTTAACTGTGAAGGATACTTACATAGTCCATAATAATAACAGTACTTCAGTTATCAAAAGAAGATAAAAACTATGAACAATAAAATGGCAATAAGTACATATCTGTCAACAATTGAGTCTAAAAAACAAACTAAGCAACCAAGAAGAACAGAGATAAAATCATGGATACTGAGACTGTTTTTGATGGTTGCCAGGTGGGAGCGGGGTATGGGGCAATGAGTGAAGAGGTGAGGGCATTAAGAAATACAAATAGATAGTTACAGAATAGCCATGGGGTTGTAAAGTACAGTAGAGGAAGTGAAGTAGCCACAGAATCTATATGCATGACCCATGGACATGAACAATAGTGTGGGGATTGCCTGAGGGAATGGGGGATGCTGGTTAGAGGGGGGCAATGGGGGTAATATTGGGACAACGCTAATAGCATAATCAGTAAACTCTAAGTTTAAAAAGTATGATATGAATATAAAGAGAATGGGAGAGGGTTAATATGACAGAGCTAAAGCTTTCTCTACAACAAGAAGAAATCAGTAGGACAATGTGGAAATTAAAAATAAATGTCTAAATAGCAATTTAACATTTAGGAATATGAAGGCAAAACCAAGAATTCTTAAAATATGCATTAGAAAACTTCCCTCTGGATATTGGAAGTAGTTAAGGTTGTGCTTTTTATAATTATTTGGCTTTCTAAATTATATGTGTATAATATGATTTTTAAAAATTAATAAAATATAGATTTGAAGATTTTGCCTCAGAAGTCTTTGTTATTAATATTAGGCTTCTAAAAGTCAAAACTGATTTCATTGCAAATTTTATCAAAAGACCACTCAATTGAAAAACTTAAGTCTAGATTTATATTCATACCATTCTTGAATTCTTCATAAGATTGATATTCCTTGATATTTGACATCAAATAAAGTTAACTGAAAAGATATCTGATAAGAAGAAGCAATAAGATAAGGAAAGTTGCTGCCACATTCTAAATCATCATTTCCTCCAAACTTGATAGAGTAAAACTCATTCAGTTTAATCTCCACTACCATTTTTTTACACATTGTTTAGGATGAAACATTTAAAAACTAAGTTTTGACTATTTTTTATTTATTCAGAAAACAGTTGAGTAGCTATTGAAATATGGTTTTATTAAATTTTGTAGCTAACTGGAATTTATTACAGAATTCATACATTTATTGAGTTTAAACTACTTAAAGAGACAGTGGATGCATAATTTATTTAAATGGGATCCAAATATCAAGCAATGAAATAAACAGCATGAATGATGCCACACAGCATGAATGGTTGACACGTCAAATGACACTGACAACCCAGGAGTGGAGAGGCTATTGTGGCCTCTTATAATGAAAGCAGTAGGGTTTTCTTTGTAGTTTGAAGGATGAGAATGGAAATACAATTGTTTGTGGCATTTCTACAAGCCTTTTGGCAGTTTCTGTCCTGAACTCTCTTTTTCAAGAATGTGTAGCAAGCAGCCATGGTTATTAGAAATGGTATCTGCCTCCAGGGAAGAAGGCAGATTTCTTTCCAGACCAGGATAATAAAGATAATATCTCCTTAAGGGGAAAAGATTAGGCAGGTTTGCTAGCAAAACATTTTTAAGATTGAGGCTCAGGATTCCTCAGCTAAGTCAGAAACTGTGTGTGCATTATTTATGTGGGCTGCCCTGACATTGCCCCCTTAGGAACTGAGGGTGAATGAGAACCTATGGAAACATGAAGCTCATCTCCAGGAGACATGAGTAATAAAGTCCTTTGTCTCTGACCCAGGAGTCACGTGTTTTCTGTCAGCTTCCACGAAACTGTGGCAAGCAAACATGTTAGCCAGCAGTTAGGGAATTATGATACCCTTTGTAGTTCTTGACAAAATCGGGTATAAATAAGTGGGAAGTTGGAGGAGGGGAAGGCCAAATGCTTTCCACGACAAGTGAGCAGTGTGATTACACACACAGAAGAGGTCAGCGATCTGTATTTGGAGGAACAGTGACTAAGATGGTGAGTTTAGAGGAGGAATGAAAGTTTAATTTGAAAGATGGACAGTGAGAATGTGTTGAAATGTACTACCAGTGTTTTTAGGCCATGAATGATTATCTGCCACTCAACATAAGATACAAAATAAATTACTAAAATTTTAAGACTTCAGAATTATTTGTGAGAGTCAGCAATACTAATGCTAATAGTGCTTCATTTTCATTCTCTAAGAAGCAATGACAACTCACAAAGAGCTCCAAGATCCATCTCTGGAGGAAGACAGTATATTCTATGTTTTAAAAAGAAGTAGGTTCACTGAATTTTGAAATTCTCATACTCATAGATTTGTTACCTTGAGATTCTTGAGGACATTTAAAATTTTTTCTGAGAATGTGTTTTAATTCTTTGATTTATTCTCAGCCGTAGGTGTATTACTCACAGGGTAATAGAGGTCATACAACTTTAAAGGTTAGGATTTGATTAAAACTTATATTTAATTCAAAAAGAAATTAGATTCAGAGACATTAACCTAATAAGTTTTCATGGGTGCAGACAGTATTCACACATAAGACAAATCTTTTCCAATATCCATTAAACATTTTGTAAGCCTTCTTATTTATAAAACACATTCCCCACTTTAATTTCACTTAGGTAGATTGCTGCATTTCCTTTTCAGAATAAGCAGTGATTTTTTTCCCTTTGGTCCTTGTCTGTTAGATTTATTTATTACACTTTAACTGAGAAATTAGTGGGAGATTAGGATGACATGTTATCAGTTTATTGCCCAAATACAATTTGCCTGTGTTAGAAAGAATTATAAACTGCACAATTAAAATTTATTGCTGAACTGTTCGAGTTTATTTTTATTGGACCCATCAAGATGACTTCTGGGTGAGGAGGTTTAAGGAAAGGACTGGAATAACTAATGGGGATTTTGGTAGCATGACAAGCCCTGGAAGAAAACTAGTGCCTTAAGTCAATCTCATTAAAGCATAATTTTTTTCACCCACCATCCCTTCTCCCAAAACAGTAGCCTTGGATTTGGGAGGTCTTCACAATGTTTGCTGCATGATTGCACTGGCTCCTGGACATGAACGGCAGGGTGGTAACTGCTGCGGAGGCAGTACAAGGGGATTAAATGGTAATGGGAAAAATCAGTAATGGTTGAATTTAGAAAAGGATTGCTGTCATAGTAATTACCCTATTAATAAATTTCAAGACAAAGCTGTATAATTTGTATATGCATCAGATGAACAATGCTTGCTTATCAAAATTATTTACTCATGGGGCACAAGACAAATCTAATTTCCAATTAATGTTAGAATCCCTAATAAATATACTTTATAAAAAATTCTTAAGTGAGAACTATATTGAGCATATAGAAACTCCAACTGAATCAAAGAATGAATGGGTCAGTATCCTGCTGAGAAGGCTCGAATTACTGTCATCTTTGGTATGAACAGGTAGGTAAAAATAAATATTACATCCCTTCAAACCCACCTAATTTCCTCTGCTGAAAGTCATACATGGAGTATACTTAACTACTGCTAATATTTTTCTGATAGTAAGCCCCTTGCTATTTTAAAGTCCTTGTTCATTTTTTGTGAATTGGTTTGTGGATTTTTTTTTAAATTGTGAAGGTATGGCTGTCCTGTAACTTCTAGTGTACAAACATGTCTACTCTTTCTTTCACATGACCATTTTGAATATTTGAAAAGAGTTATTGGGATACCCTAGGCCTTTTTTCACAAATCCATTTGTGCATTTCATTTATTTCTTCTTCATGTGAGATATTATCTGAACATTTTATTTTATAGTAGAATCTCTTAACATGTTTAATTGTAATAATATTTTTTAAAAAATTTTAGTAAAGCTGATTCCCAGTTCTGTTTTGGATATGAGTTGTTCTATACAGTCTCAATTGAAAGTATTGCCTTGGGTAGTGTTGCTTAGCGGATTGAGCACCTGCAAACCAAAGGGTAACCAGTTTGATTTCCAGCCTAGGTCACGTGCCTGGGTTGTAGGCCAGGATCCCAGAAGGTGGCATTCAAGAGGCAACCACACATTGATGTTTCTCTCATTCTCTTTCTCCCTCCCTTCCCCTCTCTAAAAGTAAATAAATAAAATCTTTTAAAAAAAAGAAACAGACTAACAGATACAGAGAACATTTTTAAAAATAAATTGAAAGTATTACCCTTATAATAAGGAAATTTGAATTCTTGTTAAAATTATTTTCTTTGGCTTCTAAAATTGTTTAAAGCAATAATATTTTACTTTGTTGACTTATATTTAGTTTGTGGTAAAAGCTTATTTTTTTAAGTAGAGATTTAAAGTTGATACCCTATTAACTTTTTGTGTGCAATTAATCATATTATAAACCTAAAAGCAGAATCTTTATTTGTTGTTGTTGTTAAATCCTCACCCCAGGATATGTTTATTGATTTTTACAGAGAGAATGAGAGGGTAAGGGGGGGAGAGAGAGAGAGAAACATTGGTGTGAGAAACATCAATCGGTTGCCTCCCTTACATGCCCCAGCTGGGGATGACCTGCATCCCAGGTATGTGCCCTGAATGGGGACTGACCCTCAACCTTTTGGTGTACAGGATGATGCTCCAACCAACTGAGCCTCCCAGCCAGGGCTAAAGGCAGAATCTTGTATATTATTCCTGTTTAATTTCATTCTATTTTTAGCTGTGCATAAATATTTGAAGATTTTGAAACATATTTTTGTATAATTTTATTTCCTATTTCAATTTCAGTTTTTAATGTTTCCTATTTAGAAATATTACTGCTTCCTATATATCATCTAATTTTTGTATTTTATGCACAAAATGGATAAAGTAGGGAAATTGTTAATGTCACAGATTGGAATTTTATCATTCCTGCTCCCAGTCTAGGAGGCATTCCTGGTCTTAGATTTCTCCCCTTTGTGCTCTATGTTAAGGGCTTCTGAGGCTGAACCATTTTCTAATTGTCATTTCTCTCATTCTTTTATGAAATAACATGGGTAGCACTATGTCTCATGGAAGAATGTTATGCCAATATGCTCACTTCATTCTGTAACTTATTCTTAGAGTTCTTATACTTTCTCTCTTAAGTTCTAACCATCAGAAAATTTGATCTCCATAGTATATAAAGGACTCACACAACTCCAATCAGGAAGACAAACAATCCAATTAAAAAATGGGCAAAGGACCTGAACAGACACCTCTCTAAGAAGAATATCCAGAGGGTACATAAACATATGAAAAGATGCTCAGCATCACTAGCCATCAGAGAGATGCAAATTAAAACTGCAATGAGATACCACTTCACACTGGTCAGAATGATCATCATAAACAAATTAACAAACAACAAGTACTGGTGAGAGTGTGGAGAAAAGGGAACCCTAGTGCACTGTTGATGGGAATGCAAACTGTCACAGCCACTGTGGAAAAGAGTATGGAATTTCCTCAGAAAACTAAAAATGGAACTGCCTTTTGACCCAGCAATTCCACTGCTGGGATTATACCCTAAGAAACCTGAAACAGCAATTCAGAAGAACCTGTGCACCCCAATGTTCATAGCAGCATTATTTACAATAGTTAAGTGCTAGAAACAGCCTAAGTGCCCATCAGTAAATGAGTGGATCAAAAAACTGTGGTACATTTACACAATGGAATTCTATGCAGCAGAAAGAAAGAAAGAACTCCTACCCTTCATGATAGCATGGATGGAACTGGAGAGTATTATGCTAAGTGAAATAAGGCACTTGGTGGAAAACAAATACCATGTGATCTCACCTATAAGTGTAACCTAATCAACAAAACAAATAAGCAAGCAAAATAGAACCAGAGATGGGAAATAAAGAACAAACTGACAATGACTAGAGAGAAGGTGGGAGGGGGATAACGGGGGAAAAGGGGGAAGGGTGAAGTCAAGGAACAAGTTGTAAAAGACCCATGGAAAAGGACAACGGGTGTGGGGTCATTCAATGTTGGAGGGGGTGGGCAGGACAAGAGAGAGTAATGGAGGAAATATGGGGAGAACTGTAATTTAACAATAAAAAATTGAAAAAAGTAAATAGTCCAATATTTATTTTCTAAAGTTGTTACAACTGAAGTATGAAGAAGTATTTGTTATTTATTTAAGGAGGCCAGTTTAGTAGACTGAATTACTCCAATTTTACATGATTTACAATGTTTTAGACAGCTCAGATTTGAATTTTAAATCTAAATATCAGTGTAGCTTTTTAAAAAATTCCTCATTCGAAGATACATGTATTGATTTTAGAAAGAGAAGTGAGGGGAGAAAAATAGGTAAAAGATAGATGATAGATAGATAGATAGATAGATAGATAGATAGATAAACATTGATTGGTTGATTGGTTACCTCCCACTCCCACCCTGACTGAAGACGGAACCGGCAACCTTGTGGTGTATGAAACAGATACTTCAACCAACTGCGTCACCTGGCCAGGGCTGTGTAGTTTTGTTTCTTGGGGGATTTTTTATTGTTCTTTTTTGTTTTCTTAATGAGAAAAAAGCATTCATATGTGAAGGATGGTTCCTATAGAAGTGCTGAAGTGTTGTTCTCTTTCTTTATTCTAACCTCAAGATGAGATCATCACAAAAGCAAAGTTTAAAAAGTTTATTCATATATAAAAATTGAGAATGTAAAAGATGTCATTCATTCAAGACACACCAAAACTACAAAATTTCCTTGATCAACTATCACAGTAGATGTTGTTGGTTTTCACTACATTTTCACTATAATATTTTCACTATATTTCTGTTCACACTGGACTGCCTCCCAAGTGAATGTATGTGGAATGCTTTTCCTGGAGGTATACTTTGGTTTTAAGAGTCTACTCTGCCTGTATTCTCGGCAGGCAGATGTTCTGGGGAGTTAATGCCCACCCCAATAACCTTCCAAAAACAGTAAGTGGAAGTTGGTATATAAATACCCACCTCCCATGCCCTTTTAATAGGATGATTCACAGAGACTGTTTCACTGTCTCCAAAAGTCCCTCGGGAAAATTAAATTCAAATTCCTTACCATGGCCACTAGCTTAATAATATACCTTTTATAATTGTTTCCTTCACTTTCCCAATACTCTATGGATGTTTCTGGGAATACTTTTCAAGTACATTGAGTGCATTTGAACCTTGTATCCGGTTTGCTTCTGGGAAAACTCAAGTAGACACGTGTCAATGAAGGGAAGTATGTTTAACTTGGTAGGATGATGCATTATTCTAGAATATTAACAGGTACTTTTTAACTTTAAGAGCAAGCCACACTTCTGACTTACTTGTATTTTTATAACATTTATCAAAAAGCATTTTGTACACAGTATTAAGATATTGATTAATACGCATTTTGACTTAAACTCATTTACAGTATTACTTTTATATAATCCCAAAAGAAATTTTTTAAAGTTTCAGGTTTTTGTCCAACATCAATTTTAAGGTGCAACTTTTTATTTCATGTCAGAGAAGAGGAAGTCTTTAGTTTTGTATTCTCTTCTACCGGAGTGTCACACATTCTTTTACAGTTGTCAAGTTCAGTGGAACAGGTTTGTGTAGCATGACCTTAGGTGTATCAAAGACACCACATATTTCCTACCTATTCACTGCTTCTTATTTAGCGGACATATGGGAAGAAGTGCTTTTAAATCAATTTAGCCCTATCTTTATCAAACTGATTATTATCTATTTACTATTTTTCAGACATACCCTCTTAAGAGGTCGTTCTGGAGCACTTATTAGAATTCTGCCCTCATTCTATAGGCACACAATCAGAATAGCTACCAGGAGCTTTCTCTCACTTGCTCTGCACCTGTTCCTACTTCCTTTAGGTTATTGTGCTTATTCAACCTGATGCTGAAAATCCCAGATGTTCTGTGAGCTTTCTGGACTGGAGGTCCTGGAAGGCCACTTCCAATTAGAATCTGTCAGTTTACAATGTTAATTTAGAACCTGCTATATATGAAATATTCTATTAGAAGCTAAGGTGAGAAATACAGCAATAATGCAAGCCCTTTGTCCTAAAGAAGTTTATAGTGAGTTGGAGATTGAAAAATAGACATGGAAAAATAACTTGCTTAAAAATTAGAGTGGTGAGTAGAATTAGTATGCACATTAAAAGTACTAAAAGACAAATTACATAAAACACTGGTCTCCAACCTTTATGGCACCAGGGACCGGTTTCATGGAAGACAGTTTTTCCATGGACTGGGGTGGGGGAGATGGTTTTGGGATGATTCAAGTGCATTACCTTCAAGCTCAGCACAGCCCAGACCCTAACAGGCCATGAACCAGTACTGGTATGTGACCCAGGGGGTGGGGATCCCTGATATAAAATATGACATTAATTAAAATTTTTCCCACTGAAATATTAAAGAATTCAAAAAAATAGATGTAATTATTACCTCAATGTATATTTAATTTCTAGATCCTTAGTTGAGTAAAAACTATCAATTCTTTAGCAAACTTATTAACTGAAAAGTAGCAATGTTTTTCACAAAGGTTGATGACTGTTTTAATGTACAACTGTTATTTTTGTGCTTATTGTTACCAACAAATGAAGAAAGTCTGCATCTAAATTCAGCAAAGTTTCATCCTCATATCTAAAAATTATTTGCAAAGTTTATATCATTTTAAATCCATTTGATTTAAATGATAAATAAAGTGGTAAATCCACTCATTAAACCAAGTAAAAGGCCCTTAAAAAGCAGACCACTGGCTATGTGGGATTCCTCAGCCCAGTGATCTTCAACTGGTGTGCCCCAAGAATGTTTAAAACATGCAATATCTCACTGTTTACTCAGGGACACTGACCTCTTTTCCCTTAGATTGTGAAATAACAAAAATGACAACAGTCGACACAACAATGGCCATCCAGTATAAATGAATCAAAACTATACCTATTATTTTTTGTTGTCAAATTGGCAAAAAAAAATGTAATTTTTGATGTGCCACATAACTTTAGTAGTTTATGTCTGCCAGGAGATGAAAAAGGTTGAAAATGGCCGTGTTAGCTGACAGTTCAAGGCGGATGGTCCTGCTGCGTCAGCCAGAGAGCGGGGGTTCACGGGCTCTGATTTCCACTCATTCATGAACCCCCTGAATCCAGCTTCTTCATGATGGCACAGTCTGCTCCCCTCGACTCTGTATTGCAAACACATTTCATTTTTAAAAAGAGGAAGAACAGGTGAACCGATATAATTTGTATAAATAAAGTGAACTAATAAAATGGCTTGAATATTTAAAATATGTATAAGCATGTTTAATTAGATTCATTCCACACATTTTTAAATCAGCAAATTCTGAGTCTCACTGAGAGGATAAAGTAAAAGTTTGAGTAGTAAATAATTGCTCCTTAAATAATTAGCACTTGAGGGCATTATGTCAGTGATACTTTGAATTTATTCAGAATGTATTATACCACCTAATTTATATTTATTACAGTTCCAAGAAAACCTAGCAAACTTTGCTTCTGCTGTTCTGTCCATACCATGAGGAACATGAAGTAATTTGAAGTATCAATTCTTGATTAGCTTTATAGGATAAGGTGGGAAGATTATCATAGAGAGTATAAAAAAGCAAGTAGGTTTATACAAGATAAGAACCTTTTTATAAGTAAAGTGATTTCTACCTCTAACCTTAAGGCAAGATTCTAATTTATTTTTTCTTTTGCAAAGAGAGAGGAGTAGGATATCAGGGAAGACATCTAACCTTGCCTTGATTCTTAATATTTTCAGAAACTAAGCTCTGTTCTCCCTTGACAAAGGGAGAAATTTAATTAACATTTTTAGCATCTGAACCATACTGGTGTGACTGAACACCAAATATTGAAGTACCTGAAAAATTGTGTACTTTCAAGCTCTTAAGTTGAAGGGGAAATGAAAGCATCTAAACCCTGCTAGAGAGAACAGTGCAGTGTTTTCTGTTCCTGTTTATTCTTTTTTTTTTTTAAATCATGGTCACTTGAATTTGCCACCAGGCTTAGAATATAAAAATCCATGTGTCATGAGGTAACTCTGAGGCAGCTGTGCATTCAAGACATACAAATGGTTGCGATAAAGTAAATGAAAGGGTTTATTCAGTTTCAAACGTTTTCAGGTGTCCATCCCCACAAGTTATTTCAAAATGTGGAGTGAGTACATTTAGAAATCTTTCCCAATTTTCAGAATGAGCTAATTTAGAGATAGAGGAACAGATACCATTTTGCAATCCCAACTTCACTATCTTTTTCCAATTCTTCATCACCTCGCACCTGGTTCCTGCTAAAAGCCTCCCTGCAGACCTCTCCTTAAATGTATTCTGCTTACATTGCCAGACCAATCTCTTAAATTCAGGGCTCATCATAGCACTTGTTACTAAAAAGTCTACATACATTCTCTTTGTACTTCTAACTACTAATAAAAATCCAATTCCCTGTGCTTCCATTTTTCCTGTTTTGTTGAAATTTAATCCCTTTTTCACCCAAACCAACATACTCCTGTCCTCAGCTCTCCACTCACCACCCCTTATCTTGCTGTCTCCACACCCTCGAGGGTCTGGAAAGAACCCAAAGAGCCGGGCTTCCTCCTGCTTCCACAACGGGGTCGTGCTGTACTCCTCCTTCGTGCATAGCTCCTGTTCCACCCAGATTCCCAATCTTGCCTACCCATCAAGGCTGCTTGACAACTTCTAGAGCTCTTTCTTCATCTCCTCTCTGGGGAATTATAACTTTGATTTTTGAATTTTATGTCTCAAAAATTTAGTGTAATTGCCTGTCTCTTTATGTAACACCTCCACAATATATTTTGTGAAACCTCGAGGTCAGTTTAGGATTCAAAGTTTTTGAGATTTTTAAGAAAGGTTATGGTGAACAGATAATATTTTTTGTAACATCACCAGTGAGATTTGGGACAATAACCTATGATGAAAAATATTCATAGTCCTGTAGTTCTAGCTATGCTCTGAGTCATGTCAAACATGAACTTTATATATAGCCCCAAATCACTTGAAGGCTATGCTTATCATCAGAAGGGCTCTGGTTGTGTCAAATGTTATGTCAAATGAATTATGAAAAAAAATTTCATATTTTTTGAGATCTTTTTATACTTGAGAATCATGTACAAGGAATTATGGAATTATGTATAAGGCAGTGTAGACTTGTATTAACAATTGTTTATGTTGGCAGATAGTATATAATGGTTCATGTTCATCAGTTGTGTATTTCCAAAGGTCTTGTGAACTCCTAGAGATCAGGGGTCACCTTATGTTATTATTTAATACACTCCAATGTAATCCAAGTGACCAGATCAGTGTTGAACCAACAGCAGGGTATAAGAGACATGTGTTTGTGGAGGATAGGTTAATTACTGAAGGGCACCTGGAGGTAAAATCAAACTCATTGATATTTTCTCTTTAAGAATCTCCTTCTACATTTTTATCTTCCTCCTTCCTTAGACTTATTGCTCCTCTTTTATGACCTCTGAATTCTTAGAAATAGTCTATATTTTTAAATTAATATCTGTGATTCCCTATGAGGGAGGACCCAAAAAATGGAATTATCTTCTGAAGGGTGGGCCCCTGTATAGTACAGGCCTCCCCTGCCAGGTGAATGTTCTAGGAGCCCATCTGTATCAGCGTACCAGCTAGCATTGTTGTGAGAGGCTGTGTTTGCCTCCAGTGAATTTTTGAAGACTCTTTCAACATGTTTGTCCCTTTCATGATGAGTGATTTATGAGCACACCTACCCACACCACAATGAGTGACCAAACAATGGCATGACCCCCATGCCCCACCCCCCATTCACTCAATCTTGCCCCAAGAGACCTTTTTTGTTTCCCGGATGAAAAAGTCCTTGCAAAGGAAAACATTTTGTCAATGTAGAAGAAGTGAAACAAAAAATAGCAGCAGCACTAAAAGGCATCAAAATCAATGAGTTTAAAAACTGTTTTGAGCAGTAGAAAAAAGTCTCAATAGGTATATTGCACAAAATGGAAAGTATTTTGAAGGTGACTGATGTTTAAACATGTAAGGATAAATACAGAGTTTTTATAAATACCATTTTGGGAGCTCCCCTTCCTATCTCCAATCATAACAATGCCAAATAATAATATTCAAACTTTATTATTTTTTATTGCTTACAAATTGTATTCTTATAAGTTTCCTCAAAGCAAAGATTCAGGCAAAGAAATAGTGGCACGTGTCCATATGTCCTCTGGGAAAAAAGAAAGCAAGTGGGTTGTGATCCCACTGGCAACTCACTGAGAGAGAGAGCTAAGGCTATAGTTAAAAAACTGAGTTAGAAAATTCACAGTTTTTCTCCTGTTTTTCTCTGTATATGAAACAATGTTTTCAGTAAGAGGCTGCCATCTGAAAAACATAATATAGTATGTTTTGAATGTAGCATCCTTTGAATATAGTATCCTTTGTGGGAGTGAAATTCTACATCATATGGTATTACATATTGTGACCCACCAGTTTTCATTCAACAAACAATTATCAAGTAACTTCTCTGTGGCAGATTCTGTGTGACTTAGTGATGGGAAAAGAGTGTTAAACAAAACCAACACAGTTCATATCACCAGAGAGACATGATCCACCATAAAACAGTTAATATACTTGGTGTAGTAGCTAAAATGCTGAACTAAGACTGAGTAATCATGGCTCTATTTCATCTTCTGCTAGCCCCAAGACTTGCTAAATTATGAATTCAATAAAGATACAATTTCTCTGAGTCTCAGTTTTTCTTTTTTCTAAATGTATAGATTGGGCTAAAACATCCTTAATCATCCTCAAAAGGAAAAAAAAAACTTAAAAAACCTCCAAATACCATCACTTTGGAGGTTAAGATTTTAACTTAAAAATTGGAGGTGGCCCTGGGGAAGCATGCAAATTTAGTCCTTAACAGTGTTAAACCCTTATAAATATGCACTAGAAAAATGCTGAAGCTATGCATTATGGTACATGAAACCAAAGTTAAGAGGATGCTTTTAAGTAATGAAAAGTATTTTTAAGGATAAAGGTCTTATTAACTCCACTATACTTAGTTTCTAGCTTTTTAAGATTATGCCATTATATATGATTTATTTGCTTATATATTATATATCTTATATGACATGTTATCTAAAATTATTGTGCAGTGTAAGTACTTGCATAAACTATAAGCTTAGAAAGCAGATGGTATGTTTCAGATTTGTGACTCCGACACTTAGAAATTGTTTATCCTAAATAAAATATTTAAACCCTCTGAGCATCCATTCTCTTATGTAATAAATGGGAGTACAGGTGTCGCCCATTTTCTGAATATTTGAGAAAGGCTACTTTGCTTTTATGAAAGATCTACATTAGCACAGCATTAGCTTATTTCATAAAAGCCAAAACCTTCTTTGGATTTTGTTTGGTTAGTGAAAACAGGTAGTAACAAAGGTCATTTGTAAAAGCAAGTGGCCTGACATGAACTTTTGGAAAGCATGGGATACCCTGTGCTTTATGCCATTTTGACTTACCAAAGACTTCTTTGGAACATTCTATCTTCAGATAGTGAGAGAAGCCTGTAATGATTCCTTTATCTCAGGAATATTGTGAGGATTAAATAAGAAAATAAACCCTGATCTGTGTGGCTCAGTTGGTTGGGAATTGTCCTGCAAAGCTAAAGGTCACTGGCTCAATTTTGGTCAGAGCACATGCCTGGGTTGTGGGTTTGGTCCCTGGTCAGGACACAGGTAAGAGGCAACCGATTGATGTTTCTATCCCTCCCTATCTCCATCTCTAAAAATTAATTAACTAAATAAAATAGAAAATGAAAATCACTCTTTCTAAAAAATATTTTATTGTTGTTCTATTACAGCTGTTCCAATTTTTTCCCCTTTGCCCTCCTCCACCCAGTCCGGCCCCTGCTCCCACAGTCAATCCGCACCCTGTTGTCCATGTCCATGGGTCATTCATACATGTTCTCTGACTAGTCCCTTCCCCTTCATTCCACCATTACCCCCTCCCCCATCCCATCTGGTCACTGTCAGACTGTTCCATGATTCCGTGCCTCTGATTTTGTTGTGCTTGTTAGTTTGTTTTTGTTCATTAGGTTCCTCTTATAGGTGAGATCACAAAGTATTTGTCCTCCATCAACTGGTTTATTTCATTTAGCATAAGATTCCCCAGTTCCATCCATGCTGTCAGGAAGAGTAGGAGTTCCTTCTTTCTTTCTGCTCTGTAGTATTCCATTGTGTAAATGTACCACAATTTTTTGATCCACTCATTTACTGATGGGCACTTAGGCTGTTTCCAGCACTTAGCTATTGTACACAATACTGCTGTGAACATTGTGGTGCATAGGTTCTTTTGAATTGGCATTTTAGGATTCTGACTGGACAGATTTATAAGTGAATTTCACCAAACATTTAAAGAAGAACTAACTCCTATTCTTATCAAATTATTCAACAAATTTCAAGAAAAGGGAAGACTCTGAAACTCTTTTTATGAGGCCAATATTAGCCTAATTCCAAAATCAGGTAAAGACACAACAAAGAAATAAAACTATGGGCCAATATTTCTAATGAACACAGTTGATAAAATCCTCAGCAAAATATTGGCAATCCAGATCCAGCAATACATTAAAAAGATCATACACCATGATCAAGTGGGATTCATCCCAGGGATGCAGGGATGGCATGGTATTCACAAATCAATAAATGTAATACACCACATAAACAAAATGAAAGCCAGAAATCATCTGATCATATCAATTGATGATGAAAAAGCATTTGATAAAGTACAGCACCCATTTATGGTAAAAACACTCTCAAAGTGGGAGTAGAGGAAGCACGTCTCAACATAATAAAGGCCATATATGAAAGACATACAGCCAACATCATACTCAATGAGCAAAAACTAAAGGCTTTCCTCTTAAGATCATAAAATGAAGCCTTGACATAAGTGAAGAATATAGTAAGTAATCCATTGCTGCAGTATTGTACTAAGGTAGTCAGGACTGTCTGTGCAGGTTGAGTAGGTTAAGAAAAAATCTACTTCTACTGCTATTGCTATTTCTGTTTCTACTATCATTATAGTATTACTACTACAACTGCTTATTACATTTCTTATTTTAAGGTATTCTGCTTCAGTTCTATCTGAAAAAGGATTAACAAAAAGGATAAAATATATTTTATGAATATAATATTCTTAGAAATTAAATAGTTAAAAATCATTATATGAAGATCTTATTTTGAAAATTTTCTTATAAGCAAAATACTTAACTTTTGTCATAAACTGACTATGTTGTAACTAAATATAGTTTCGCAAGTACATAAAACTATATATAACTTTCCATACATAATTAATGAAGTCTAAATGCCAGCAATGTCCCAATATAGGATATATAAGAAACTATCACTAAATTAAAATTAGTCTTGATATTAGAATGCTCAAAAAATCATAATTTGCAAAGTTGGTAAAATTTGTATACATTTGAACTTTATTGGAAATGCAGCTTTTAATTCATTATTTTCCTTAACCAGGCATAGTCTCTGGATGATTGTCTCTAGCTCTTTGCTATAAGTCTCAGACACATAACATGCAGTCCACAGATTGAAGAGAATGTGCAATTTACTTAGTTTTTATCTGCCTTCCTGACTTCCAATTGCCAGTTACAGACTGAAGCAACCTTTGAATCCTTGCTGCAATAGTGTTTTAAATTCCTATCCAAGATGCATAGCAAAAGTCAGTGAACTGTTTGAACTTAACTATCCTTATATGCTTTTTATTTTTTAATCAACAGTTTATTTCCTGATCTGAATATCAAATGAAATCTTAATATGAGGATGGTAAAAGTTTGTAGATGTAAGTCTAATTATTTGTCATTTTCATTAGGAACATCCTTCAGTGAGATATAGTGCAAATTTGGAGCTTTAATGTGTTCACATTTGGATAATAAGTATTTTCAAAGCCAACATTTTTAAATTAATTTAAGGGTTTCAGTGTGTTCATAGGGGACATAAGAATATTTTCTCTATTTCATAGTTAAATTGCAATATTATTATTGTCGGACTGTTAAGCCACACTTTTATTGAAAAGAGGGTGATTTTCTTTGTAGATCAATAAATGTAAAAACTATTGCCAACATTGATGGAAATTCAAAGAATTAAATACAAACACTAAAATTCAAAATATAAGTAATGTATGATGAAAACAATACAATTTAAAGTTGAAAGAATGAAAATTTTCACACCATTGGTTTTAAATAGAATGTGTACTATCTTTAACCAATATGCTGAAGTTTGTGCTGAAATGAGGGGATTGTACTTTAATGCAGAAAACAAGTTGGAGTTTATGTTTTATATCAATTCAGAATACATAAAATAAGCAAGTGATAACATTGTAATAGAAAACTCTAATGATGCTTTTGGTTCTGTCTCTGTTTAGTAGCTAAATGGCTGTGGGCAAGTAATAAACTGTCTTTAAGCTGAGGTTCTCCATCTTTCAAAAAAGAGCAACAGTTATGTTGGGAGGAGAGAGAGAGATCCATCTTACTAGCTAATTGCAATTTTAGGGTAGCTTAATATCTTTATCTGCCTACTATCCCTTTATATGAATTTTCAGTTCAACACTATAGTGTCTTTTTGTTGGTTGGTTGGTTTTAGTTTATTAGGAGCTGATTGCTTTACTTTGTCAGACTCAAGGGCTCATCTTGAAACTGCACTTCCTGGGGAGTGCCCCAGGGGGGCAATAACCTAGTTGAATGCAAACTCTTTAGTACTCTACTCCCTCTTAGGCCAAGGAATCATCCCAAAATAAGTATTTCTTTTAAAGGCAAAACAATTTTCTTCCCTGAATACTGTAAAAAGGCAAAAATATATCAAATTGGGTGAATTAACTGAAATTCCTCATCAAAAACCAACTGATAATTAAATTTTATGTTTTATGTAAAAATATATTAAACTACTTTGAAAACACTTTTTGTGGAAGTCTTTATCATTGTTTATTCAGCCAAGGAGATAGGAAAATCCACATTTTTCTGAATGAACTTGCCTTGACCATCTGAATATTATTATTTTATTAAATCAGTTTAGCACCTCAATTTTTTAAAACTATTGTTGCTGTATCTAGCCATTCTCCTTCAGTTAAACTTAAGCTCTATTACAAGAATGTAGTTTTGCTGTCCAGGATACAGTATATTAAAATAGAAGTAAAATTATGGGAAATATCTGGAAAATTTTTCTATATCACTTTGAGGTACAGTTTTCTGGGCAAGTGATTATTAAGTTATTTACTCTGGAGACTTTAAAAATTTGTTCTGCCTATCATGTTACTGGCTAATGAGCAAAGTATTGCATCTGAGTCTAATTAAAATAACCATTTGATAAATATACCCCAACACAAAATTATTGGAAGTCTACTGTTTAGAAACCTATGTGCTTACTGTCTCCTATTTTATGTTTAATGTAATTTTATTCAAAAAGTACAGGTGAAAAACTATTAAAATGTTGTTTTCAGGTCACAAAGAGGCATCCAATGAAAGGTATGTAGGTTTGCCATTCTCTGAAGTCTAGGTGTGCCATGAATACAGACTTAGGCACGTTAAATCATCCCGTCATTCATTGCTTCACAAGCTCTCATTAGCAGCGTTCTGCATGCTACCACCACTTTCCCATTTTACCCAGTGTATTGACAGATCAAAAGTGAACATGAGCCATATTCTGTATCCTCCAAAAGCTCCCCGGACGATGAAAAGACATTAGAATAATGAAGTATATGTAGTAACATGGTTAATTAAGATCGCTTACTCTAGGACAGATGGGGCCGACTCATAATTTTTTTCAACTGAACATTTAATAACTAACAGAATGATTGAACACATCCTGTAAAGTAATACTAATTTACAATCAGTTGTTATAGCTAAATTCAACATAGTGTAGTTTTATACAATTAATTCTGAACAATATATACTGGAGATCTACTATTATTAATGTCTGTACTCTTTTCCAGAGAATTAACAAAGTAAATGTTGCTCTGCCAGTCTGGCAAAACTTTCTCTTAGTGCATCTCACACTTACCTGCACTGGTGTTGTCATTGCCTTGCTTTATTATCAACAACTAATTGCAGAAATTTGTCAACGTCTGTATTTGTACACAGTTCAGATTTTAAGTGAAGTGATCGTATTAGTTGCATAACTAAGGTGATTGCTTTCTTCAGGATGCTCAGTAAGATACATGCAGTCACTCATTATCTGTGTGACTTTTTTATTTACATGAATGTACTCTTCTGCATCTTTGCTTTACATCTAGGTTTCTCTGCCTTCCTCATCACGCACTGTGTGCTCCACAGGTGGTTTCATTTTACTGTCTTCTGAATTTAAGAAGGAAAATAAAATGGATTTGTGATATTACTAAGTCTTTTCTGACGCAGTATATCAGATTTACCATTCAGTCATGGCATATTCACTCTTTACCAAAGGTTGGCCAACAGATGAAAAAAAAACAGGTAGACAGTAGAAACCCATTATTAGTGGAAATACTTAGAAAGCATTTATTATTCTTAGTAAGGTAGCCTGTTGTTTTTATGGACATGGAATCATTTTTAGTAAGAGTTTTGGGTGAAGTAAAAGCAGTTAATAGAGAGATCTTAATCAAATGAAGATGTTAAGCTATGGATGTGACAACTGAAACTTTTCAAAAGATAAAGATGTCTCTAAGACAACCTTTTCTATTAGTGGACACTATAATTAAGAACTGGTGATAAAATTTCTAGTGTTTTCTCAATCTTTATTTTTGGAATTCACAAATTAATGTTTTATACAGAAAGCTATTTTGTTCTTTTTATTGAATTTATTGTGGAGACACTGGTTAACAAAATTGTACACAATTGTGCAACACATCATTGTACACTGTATTGTGTGTTCATCACCCCAAGTCAAGTCTCCGTCCATCACCCTTTAGCCCCCTATACGCTCCTCCACCTTCCCCTAACCTCCCTTGCCCAGCAGTTAACACATTGTTGATATTAGTTTATTTTGGGGGAGGTCTATAAAGAATATATTTTAAAACATTCATAAAGTAAACACAAGAAATAACATTATGATAGGTTTCTAAGGTCATCACATTGTTTTCAAATTTAAGAAGTGTTAGTATGTATAGAATTTTAGTCCTAAAGGGGAAACACACACATGCACAGATATGCATCTATATGTATGCATTATGTATGTATACATATATGAAAATATATGTATCATTAGCTAAATTCAGATATTACAAATATTTTTTAGTCTAAAAAATTTTTACCATTTCAATTGAAAAACTATTCACTTTCCATAAAGCTAATATAACAGCTTGTAGGACAAGTCTCAACCTGAGGCATTTTGAAACAGTTGAGTGAATAATTACCTCCTGAAAATCTGAGCTTATAAAGAGGAGAAGACTACATTAACTGCCTTCTAACCACATTGTTTCAAATAAAGCAGTGTAGGAGGATAGAGAACTCCAGTGCGCATGCCAGCCTCCCGCACTGGGCTTTCCACTGTGGTACTCCAGTCGAGTCATAGGTGGATTCTACTGTGGGTGTGGAGAGGACATTGATTTAGATAGTTCTGTACGGAGCCGTTTCCCTCCCCACCACTGAAAAGATTTCTGTTGATAAAGTTCATTTTACTGAGAGAACAGGGAAGAGAAATACTCAGAAGCTTATATGCCATCGCAATCTTCTGAACATTATGAGACTGTTACGTAATGTCATACAGATATTGCAGTCTCACAGAGATGCATTTTTTTACATAATGTTTTAAGGATTTCGTCATTTCTGAGAACTTTGGCCTTACATTGAAGTTGATCTGAGAAGCAATTTATCGAAATTGCTGATGTTTCTATATTTCCACCAGAGAGCATGAGAAAGTTTCCAAGAAACACATGCCTTGGAAGCAGGTGTGTTAATGTCTTGACTGTCCCATATTTGAGCCCAGAGGACAGGCAGGCTCTCCCTGCCATGTAATTGATTTCAACCCAGCTCACTGTCCTGGGAGGCTGTATGTTTTGCTGTCAGTGAGACTTGTTACACATTCATGCTATTTTAACACAGCAACGTTGCAAAGGGTCATTTAGGTTACAAGACCTAGATCAGCAAAGTGGCCATTTCCCAACACTACATGGAAACAAAAAGAAGATGCTACGCATTTCAATTTGCACAAAACCAACTTTAGCCTCATTTTGGTTGTTGTGACAGGTCAAGCTGATTTGAATTTATCATGGCCTATTTGCTGAGTAAATATGAAAGCCAGAAACATCAACATTTCTGTAAGATGCTGCCATTACCCTGCTGCAAAAGTGACAGATAAATGAGGGAAATGATGGGACTTGGCAGACAAGTGAAATTCTGGAGAAGTAATTGAAACAGTGACAATTTACTGGGGTGTTAGAGCACAGCCTCATTATTTCTTTTTCTTGCTACACTGAGGTACTTTTAAGGTGTTAACTATCAGCATATCATTGGGAAAGATCATCAGAATGATTTCAGACATATTAAGTCCATCTCCCACCTGACACAGTGATTGGATGCCGAAGTTCACACTCTTCAAAAACGTATATCTGAGCTCACATCAACAATTTAAATATAAACTGAAATCCAGTAGCTATTTTTATGATTTAGGAAACAATTCTGGCCTTAAAGTTAAATGTGTTTGCCTGTTGGTACAGACATGTTTTCAGTCATCATAAAACCTGCAAATCAGTGCTGGTATGCCTGTTATTACACGTACCTATTAAGGTGATGGAGAGGAGGAAAACTGGAGGATTCAGACTCTCTCCATGTTAAACTAGTAAGAATGGGAATGACATCATGATTCAATATCAGCAGCAGTGGTTGCCGGATACAATATCTTTTGCCTGTATATTGTGGTTTTGGTGAGCCAACTATATTCCATGGCTCCAGAGCAATAACCTTCATGCATTTATTTAAAATAATGCATACAAATTTAATTCTTGTTTTAAAAATATATTTTATTGATTATGCTATTGCAGTTGTCCCAATTTCCACTCTTTGCCCCTCCACCCAGTACCCCCATTTCCTTTGGCAGTCCCCCCCTTAGTTCATGTGCATGGGTTGTCAAGTCATCCTGGGAGGAACACTTTCACAAAGGAGAAGCACAATTGAGTTACACTGCCTCTGTACCTTGAGGGGTTCCAGTAGCAGCAAACGATAATCAGTGGTTGATAAAATTGAGTGTGTGTGTGTGTGTGTGTGTGTGTGTGTGTGAGAGAGAGAGAGAGAGTGTGTATGTGCTACAGAAAAAAGTGAAACCAGGGTTGCAAACTCAGGATGCCGGAGTGGTAGCCCTTCTGTTTTTCTTTAACTGAAAACACTCGAATCAAGTGAGCTATTTTTAGCAGCAGCAGAGGCAACAGCAGCAAAACTTGTTCCTACAGCTTGCTTAGACTACCTTGAAGACAAAGCCTGGTTGTGCTATGACAGAGGAGTGGCCTCAGGCATAAACATCACAGATTTGTGCTGTTCTTCCCTGAAGTCCAATAATTTTTGTGATTAAATGTTTCTCAGTTTGTTGTATGTCCTAGGTCAATTTTCAGAGGATTTGAGGATTTGTTGATCTTCTTTCTCTATCATGTTAGAAATTAATCATCTCAAATCACAGTTATTAATATATTGAAATATTTCATTTTTATTCTTTTAACTTTACTACTAGGAATGTTTTATATAGTTCAGTTTATGTTCTTTTCCTGAGAAGAGTGTTATTTATTACTATATAATAAATTACTACAAACTCAGTGACTTAAAATAACAAGATTTATTATCTCACAGTTTATGTATGTCAGGAACTCATCGTGTCTTATCCAGGTCTTCATTTCAGGGTCTCTTACGAGGCTGTGGTCAACTTCTAAGCCAGGCAGCTACAGTCTTCCAGGCATGAATGGGGAAGAAAATTCACGTTCAAACTTGCTCATACGAATGCTGGCAGGCTTTCTCACTGGCTGTCCCCAGAGAAGTAAGTTCCTTGACATGTGGCAGCTCCCAACATGATAACCAGCTGCCCTTAGAGAAAACAAGCAAGCGAGAGAGTAGGGGTGAGCTCTACCCCACCAAAACCCACAAAATCTTTGTGGCATAATCTTAGAGGTAAAATCCTATGACTTTGGCTCAAGTTTCCTAATAGTGAGTCAGGAGGTCCAGCCCACACAAGGACATGCACACCGAAGAAGGGAATCCCTGGGGGATCATTTAGAAGCTACTTCCATACATGGTGACATGTAGCCAATGGCTTCAGTGAATGTAAACTGTCATTTTTACATGTCCTTATCTCAAATAGGAAAACTATTTTTCCTTTTAGATTATTTTTACCTAAATGGATCACTTTTTTATAATTTGTTGAAGTGTTTGGTAATATGAAAACTGTAGAAGTAATAGAACAAAGACACATATATTAACGTCTTTCTTCAGTAACAAAGCAAGGCCAGTGTAGTTAAAATTGCCAAGGTATCTATTCTTTCCTAAGGATAATTGCTTTTCTGACTTTGTTTTTTCCCCTCAATATATATATTTATAATTTTATTACATATGTGCATTAATTAACAATATAATATTTTGCTTGTTTTAAAATTGTATATAAATGGTACCCCTGCTTTATGTATCCATAATACATAAATAGTATTATAACATAACACATTATGTTATAACACATTATATGTTATAATATGTTATATATTGTTACAATATGTTATATATGTAATATTATGTTATAACATAATATGTTATGTTATAACAAAACACATAAATAGTGCTCCCAAGAATATCTTAAAAGCTCTTGGAAAGATCAATGTTTATAATAACAAAATGAGAAATGGGAGCACTAATATATTCATTAATAATAAACTAATATATAAATTGTGATATATTCATCAAATTAAATAGTATACACAGTGAAAACAAATGAACTAAAGTCACGTATTAACATGGATTCATCTCACAAGCCTGAAATTGAAGGTAGAATATTTTTTTACTTTTAAAATGTTTTTTTAATTTTCAATTACAAATGACATATATCATTTTCATGCATACAACCCAGTGATTGAGTATTTATATAAATTACTAAATGGTCACCCTGATAAATCTCATGTACATGACACCATACACACTTGAATTATTATTGACTATATTCCCTTTGCTATAGTTTACATCCCAATGACTATTCTGTAACTATCATTTTGTACTTCTTAATCCCTTCACCAATTCACACATTCTCTCCAACCCACCTCACATTTGGCAACTCTCAAAATTTCTCTGTATTATGATCTGTTTTTGTTCTGTTTGTCCATATTTTTAGATTTAATTGTTGGTGGATATGTATTTATTACCATTTTATTGTTCATTTTTATTTTTTTTCTTTTTCTTAAAGAAAACCCTAAAATATTTTATGTAATACTGGTTTGGTGGTGATAAATTCCTTTAGCTTTTTCTTGTCTGGAAAATGCTTTATCTGTTCTTTAGTCTAAATTATAGTTTTGCTAGGTAGAGTAATCTTGGTTGTAAGTCCTTGTTTTTCATCACTTTGCATATTTCTTGCCAACCCCTCCTGGTCTACAAAATTTCACTTGAGAAATCAGGTGACAGTCTTATGGGAGCTCCCTTGTAGGTGACTAACTGCTTTTCTCTTGCTGCTTTTAAGATTCTGTCTTTGTCTTAAACTTTTGTGAAAAGATTTTATCTATTTATTTCTAGAGAAAGGAAAAGTGAGGAAGAAAGAGAGAGAGAGAAGTATCAATGTGTGGTTGCTTAACAGGCAACCCTACTGGGGACCCCTACAGGGGACCTGGCCCACAACCTAGGCACGTGCCTTGACTGGGAATCGCATTGGTGACCCTTTGTCTCACAGACTGGCACTGAATCCACTAAGCCACACCAGCCAGGGCTCTTTGTCTTAAACTTTTTGGATTTTAATTATAATATGTCTTGGTGTGGGCTTCTTTGGATTCATCATGTTTGAAACTCTGTGTTTCCTGGACTTGTATGTCTATTTCCTTCACCAGGTAGGGAAGTTTTCCATCATTATTTTTTTACATTGGTTTTCAATTCCTTTCTTTCTCTCTTCTCCTTCTGGGACCCACATAATGCGAATGTTGATCTGAGTGAAGCTGTGCAAGAGGCTCTTTACTCTCTCTCTCTCTCTTTGATTTAAAAAAAAAATGTTTGCTGTTATGTTGGGTCTTTTCTGCATCCTTATCTTCCATATCTCTGATTTGATCCTCTGTCTCATCTACTTCACTGTTGATCCCCAGTAATGTATTCTTCATTTTAGTTATTGTCTTCTTCATTTCTGACTGGTTCTTTTGTAATGTTCACTGACTCGATTTTTATGTGTCCTGTTCATTTGTTGATGTTCTTATTAAATTCATCTACTCTTTCCCTAAGTTCATTGAGCATCCTTATAACCCTGTGGTTGTTTCTCTGTGTTAGACAGAGCTGCTGTGTCTCCTGAGCTTGGTAGAGTGGCCTAATGCATTAGGTGTTCTGTAGGGTTCAGTGGCACAGTCTTCCCAATCACATAAACTGGCCACTCCAGTTGTGCTATGTGTACCCTGTTATTGCAGTTAAGCCTTTATTGCTGTTGGCACATCAATGGAAGGGATTTACCCCCCAGGCCCATCAGCAGCGAGGACTGGCTATGACCACCCTGGAGGATCAACTGTACAGGGACTGACCCCACAGAGCAAGACTTATTTCAGCAGGTCTCTGGTGCCCACTGAGTCTGCCTCTTGGGTGTGTTGCTTATGGAGGTGGTTAGGTGGTGCTTTGAAGTGCTCTGAAGCTGTGCAGTGAATACACTGGGTCTGGGCCCTTCCAGGAGGTGCAGGTCAAGGCCAGTCACTGCCTATATACTATCTGGGGCTACTTGACATAAGCTACAAAGCAATCTGCAGTTGGCTGCTACTTGTGCTGGGCTGGGAGGTTCCCAGGAGAGGTCAAGCTGTGAACAGGATAGCTACCACTAGTGCAGGGCCTGAGGACACTTAATGAGAAGTATGAAGCACAATGAGGCCAGATGATGCTTGTTTCAAAGATTTTAGGAAAGTCTGAAGCATGGGCCAAGGATGGTTTTTTAAAATGGAAAAGCCACTGGATATAGCTTGGGTGGGCCAGCAAGTTGGATGGGCAGGGTCTCAGAGAATCACTAGGATGTGGTGAACAGTGTGAGTCTGTTTGATGGTGTTTCAGATATGATGCTCACCTGCCATCTTTGGGTAGGGGTGAGCTCAGCAAAGGAACAATGGTCTCTGCCAGCATTTCTGTTTGGGAGAAAACTGCACCCTGAAGCTCTTGCCCTGATGACAGATAATTCAGTTCCTCCACCATGTTCCTGGTGCCTTTTAAGCTGTAATCCCAGCACTGCAACTCAGATTGAATGAGTTCAAGGAAATCTCTGCACAGCCTTTTAAGAGGAATGCCTGGGATTTCAGAAGCCCTTTGTCTCACTCAGGCACACTCCTCACTGGTTCTTAGAGCCATAAGTTATAGTACCGGAACCCTGGGCTGGGGAACCTGGTGTGGGATTGGGACTCTTGCTCCTCAGAGAGGACATCTGCAGTTAAGATACCCCTCTTGATTTTTATCCGCCACATGTGGGTAAGAGACCACCCAGTTCCCCATCTCCACCTCTACTACAAGTCTCAGTGTGGCTTCTTTATATACTTAGTTGTAGGATTTCTGTTCAGCTGGATTTCAGGTGGCTTTGTAGTTTAATTTTAATTTTGATGGACAATGAAAGTACCGTATTTACCTATGCCACCATTGTGAGTGGAAGACCTTAGAATATTTTTAGTAGTATGTATATTTTACTCAACCAATATTTAATTGCTTCACTGCAATTCTTAGTTACTTATTTGAAATGTATATAAAGAACTTCTTTTTTAGATAAGTAAAGAAATTATGTTATCCAATACTTTGTTGCTGTTCACTTTAACAGTGGGTTATATAGGGTAAACAGAACATTTTTGAAAAATCCCATGCAAGTGTAAACTTATTAATTACTAGTTACAAGCCTGTCTTGGAGTTATAGTTATTGTATATATTAGGTGTTGATAGAATTAATGTATGTCTGTTGAAATTGAAATTTGATGCCCTGGAAGCAACTTATTTTCTTGGCCTTTTTTAATACTTTATTCTGAGTGCCTAGGGAGTTGATAGATGTATTTGTGTCCTCATCTCCCAACCTCATTTTTCTGTTTTACAATTGGGAAAATTGCAGCAGCTGTGGCTAACTATTTACATTCAAAATAATAACATGGGTAAATAGAGCCTTTCCAGTTCTTCATTATTGGCAACAGAAATAAGTGGGAATATTGGCTCAGCCTAATCATAGAATCAGAGCCACATCCAGAATGAGATAAAACAAATGATTATAAACTCATAGCAAAACAAGAGAACACATTTACAAAGAAGGTGGTAATAATTATAATCAACAATACATAATAATCACAGAAAATTGAAGTGATCCAGAAGATATATTTTTTTAGAGAGGAATGGCTTCCATCTGTTGATATACAAGTTCCAAGAATTTTAGAAGGATTGAGTTACTAGGGTTCCCAATGACAATTAGAAGTCAACTTATGTTTAAAGCACATTGAGATTCAGCAGACTATATGGGCAAGAGCGTGAGCTAGATTGTTTGGGTTTAAAAAGCAGCTCAGTCACTTAATAGTTATGTAACCTTGAGAAGTTTTTTAAATGCCCTGGGCCTATTTATTCACTAGTAATTCTCATATGTCTCTTAAAATTTCTCTCAGGATTAAGTGAGTTAGTATTTATAAAGTTTGTAGAAAAGTAATTAGCCTATGGTAAGCTTCCTATAGATGTTTGCTTTTTTTTTAACTCATTGATCTTGCCCACTAATAATAAAAGATGTTAGCTTTTATTATTATTAGTTAGAAATCAAGAATGTATAATTTTCCTATCATTTGACAATAGTTAATATATTACTTTTAATGAAAATAGTTATGTTCCTGTAATAATCCATGTTCTACCATATTGTATTCGACCATATTGGAGATTATATATATACATATATTTAGTAATAATAGAATTACATTTGTCATTAGTAATTATAATTGCACTAAACAATTCAATAAAATGTATTGCATTGTTACAATATAGCATTAGAGTAAGTATCAATAATACAAAAATTTTGTGTTTCTTACCCATATTTTGATGTATTTGGTACATGTTTTGCATGCACTAATCATATACAGAATTTTTTAATTTTAGTAGATATAGAAATATTATAAAACTATATGGACTTTTTGGTAACTTTTTTTTCTACATACATTGTTTAGAATTATTTAAGTTAATGCATGAAGATTTAGTTAATTCATTATACTGCAGTGCAGTATTCTACTGAATGAATAGTGATGCCAAAACTTTTCTGGAATTTTCTAATAGGAAATAATTGATTATTTGTACACCTGTCCCTGTGTGCTCATTCTCAATGTATATATCTACATGTGGAGTTCCTTGGTCTCAGAGTGCATCTGCATCTTGACTCAATATTGCCAAAATGGTTTTTGAAAGTGGTCATGTCAAATTTCAAATAAGTGTATTAGAGTTTTTCTGTCCGTTTATTTGTCAACATGTAGTTGTTATTTTTGCCAATAAAATATTGCCAATCCAAAGGATCTAAAATGGTATTTTATAATTTTACTTGATATTTTAATTATTACTAAAGACACACACCTTTCTCATATTTATTAGCATTCAGCCCATCTTTTGCTATAAATTGGCTTTCCATACAACTTCCCACTTACAGGTTTAATTTTGTTCTTCTTTTTAAAGAAACACCTAATATTCTTTTGACATTAATCATTTTATATGTGTCACAAGTATCTTTTCTCAGCCATGACCTTCATTTTTTGTCCTTGAGTTTACAGACAAATTTTTTCATATTGTTTTAGTGATAAATTTTTATTTATAATTTGTGAATCTTGTGCTCAGTTTAAAGATATCTTTATCCACTCTGATCCAATAAAATATTCTTCTCTAGAGAATGTTTTCTAGAGACTTTAAATTTTTATTTTTATTTTTGGAGCATTAATAATAAGAATCTATATTTTGTATGATGTCAGGTAAAGACTTGCAGTGATTATTCAAGGTGTCATAATGGAAAGGAATCACAAGATTCCAGTGTATATTCAAATAAAACTTTAATAAAAGTAAAAAATATATATGACATCATAGGATAAAGAAGTCAGAGGCAAACACAGAGAGATTGACAAACATCCAGGTGCAGACTTCCAGGGTTATTTCTTGGTTGCATAGGTTGTACTTTTCTTCAGATTATGAACCAGTCAAAGTATGTGCATGGTGTCTTTGTCAAGCTGTGTGGTCAGGTAAACCAGAAGCAAACCATCACTACACAACAATGTAGTGAAGCTCATACATAGGGTTCCAAGGGGGAATTTCAAACTTAATAAAAGACATTTTATTGTGGTAAGAGCATTTTTTTCTTTTTCTTTTTTTTAATTTTAGTTTATTCAGTACAGTTTCTATCCTTTATTCCCATTCCAGCCCATCCACCCATCCCTCCTTTCATCCCTCCCATTTCCAACCCCCCTAGTTTTGTCCATGTGTCCTCTATATTTGTTCCTGTAAACCCTTCCCTTCTCCCCTGAAATTCCCTCCCCTCTCCCCTCTGGTCCCTGACTACCTGTCCTCTATTTCAGTGTCTTTTGTTATATTTTACTTGTTTCTTTGTTTCGTTGTTTAGGTTCCTGTTAGAGGTGAGATCATATGGTATTTGTCTTTCAATGCCTGGCTCATTTGGCTTAGCATAATGCTTTAACATGTTCTTTTTATGTATACAATGACGTATTGTTAATGAAATGATGCATATTGTATAGCAGTTCTCTAAAATGAATTAATCTTACATAATTGAGACTTTATGCTCTTTTATTACCATTATCCCATTCTCCTTATCTTCAGCCCCTGACAAATACTATTCTACTATCTGATTCTATGATTTGACTATTTTATGATATGTTATGTAAGTGAAATCATGCAATAGTTGCTCTTCTGTGAGTGGCTTGTTTCACTTAGCATAATGTCCTCAAGATTCATCCATGTTGTTGCATATGGCAGGATTTCCATATGTTTTAAGGCTGAATAATATCCCTTTGTATATCCCGTATTTCCTTTATTCATTTATCTGTTCATGGAAATGTGAGTTGTATTAGTTGGCTATTGTAAATAATGCTGTGATGAACTTTGTAATGCTGATATCTTTTTGATGTACTTTTTGATTTTGATTATTTTGGATAAATATGTAGAATTGAGTTTGTTGTATCATGTGGTAGTTGTATTTTTAGTTTTTGGAGGAATTTCCATACTGTTTTCCATAGTGGCTGCACTATTTCACATTCCCACTTAACAATGTACAAGGGTACAAATTTCTCCACATTCCTACCAACGCTGGTTGTCATTTTTTATAATAACCATACTAACAGATGTGAAGTGATATTGTGGTTTTGTTTTGCATTTCCTTGGTTATTAGTTATGTTGAACATCTGTTCATATACATGTTTGAAATTTGTATATCTTCTTTGGAGAAATGACTATTCAGGTCATTTACCTATTTTTAATTGAGTTACTAGGTTTTACTTGCTATTGCATCATATGAGTTTCTTATATATTTTAGAAAATGACCCCATTTTATGGTTTGCAAATATTTCCTCCCATTTTCACTCTGTTACTTGTTTCCTTTACTGAGAGAGAGAAACAGAAAGAGAAAGAGAGAGAATGAGAATGAGACTGAAGAGCTGCATCTGGATCACATGGCTATTTAATAAAGCAACCCAAAGTTACACTTGCATTCATTTATAAAATTTGTCATTACAGGGGTTGAATTCTAATTAACAACATGGACAAAAAACATTCTAAAATATCTTAGCGTACATCTAATTTGCAGCTGTTTGATTGTTTTTCACTATTATCTGCAAAGCAATTATGCATGAATAAAGACTTCTTGATTAGCTTTTCAGGAAATATTGACCACTAACACATTTTAATTAAGAAATATTGAAGCTGAAGAATTTAAATCAACAAAATAAACATTGTTAAAATAGTGTAAAATTAAACAGTAAGCAGATAAATTCCAATGATAATATTATTTATATATATATAAAATTATGTATTGGAGATTTGATATGCTTGTGTATATATGTGTTTGTGAAGTTACTAGTCCAATGTGAGTGATCAAGAAATAAGCTATCAGTTTTAATCATTACTATGGTTTTGCTGTAATTATTACTGTTGCCTATTTGAGACACCAGCATTATTTCACCATAACAGAAATCACCTCTTTCGCTCTGTATCATTTATCAATAAGGAACTTTGGAAGAGAACTTGAGAAAAGTACTAATACTTTTATGTAAATTAATCTTTGCCTCAAGTAAAAAATGTAAAGTAACTTACTAATTGTTCTTCCAGGTAAACCTAATAATTTCACAGTTATTTCAATGGAATTAATGTGATATTATTTGATATAATTTATTATATTTATTTATTTTTTATGTTTTTTAGTATTTTCTTTATTTTTAGAGAGAGGGGAAAACAGGGAGAAAGGGGAAGAGAAACATCAATGTCTGGTTGCTTCTCATGCTCCCCCTACTGGGGACCTGGCCTACAACCCGGGAATGTGCCCTGACCAGGAATCTAACCTGTGACCATTTGGTTAGCAGACCAGTACTCAATCCACTAAGCCACACCAGCCAGGGCAATTTTTTCTAGTGTATTAAATAGAAATGATTTATATCATAGTCATTATGCTTTGGGCCATGGTATTATTAAAGTAAATACATTTTGGTGTACTTAGAATTCTTTTATTCTACATTCCTTATTTAAATATCTAGCATCTCTCCACAATCTATTAGAGAAAATGACTTCCTTTTTTTAGATATTTTTTATTTTTGTTGTTTGAATACAGTTGTCTCCATTTTCCTGCCACCACTTTTCCCAGCCCCACCCATTCCACCTCCCACCCTCCATTCTTTACCCCATCGGTTTTGTCCATGTGTCCTTTATACGTGTTCATTGATGACCCTTTACCTTCTTTCCCCTGTTATCTCCCTCTCCCTTCCCCTCTGGTTACTGTCAGTTTGTTCTTTATTTCTATGTCTCTGGTTATATTTCACTTGCTCCTTTGTTTAGTTGATTAAGTTCCACATATAGGTGAGATGATATGGTATTTGTCTTTCACCACCTGGCTTACTTCACTTAGCATAATGCTCTCCAGTTCCATCCATGCTGTCGAGAAGGGTAGGAGCTCCTTCTTTCTTTTGGCTGCGTAGTATTCCATGGTGTAAATGTACCATGTTTTTTTATCCATTCACTTACTGGTGGGCACTTAGGTTGTTTTCAGCACTTGACTCTTCTAAATTGTGCTGCTGTGAACATTGGGGTGTATAGGTTCTTTTAAATTATTTCAGGATTCTTAGGGTATAATCCCAGCAGTGGTATTGCTGTGTCAAAAGGCAGTTCCATTTTTAGTTTTCTGAGGAAATTCCATGCTCTTTTCCACATTGGCTTCACCAGGCTGCATTCTCACCAACAGTGTACTAGGGTTCCCTTTTCTCCAAATCTCACCAGCCCTTATTGCTTGTTGATTTGTTTATGATGGACATTCTGACAGGTGTGAAGTGGTATCTTATTGTGGTTTTAATTTGTATCTCTTAGAGGCTAGAGATGCTGAGCATCCTTTTATCTGTCTCTGGGTCCTCTGTATCTCCTCCTTGAAGAAGTGTCTGTTCAGATCCTTTGCCCATTTTTTATTGGATAGTTTGTCTTCCAGGAGTGGAGTCATGTGAGTTCTTTATATATTTTGGAGATCAAACCCCTGTCCAAGGTATCATTGGCAAATATATTTTCCCATATGGTTGGTATCCTTTCCATTTTGCTGATGTTTCCTTTAGCTGTTCAGAAGTTTTTTACTCTGATGAAGTCCCATTTGTTTATTCTTTCTTTTATGTCCCTTGCTCTGGGGACATATTGGTGAAAATATTGCTGCATGGAATATCTGAAATTTTTCTTCCTATGCGCTCCTCTGGGGTTTTTATGGTATCACAACCTATATTTAAGTCTTTTATCCATCTTGAATTTATTTTAGTGAATGGTGTACGTTGATGGTCGAGTTTAATTTTTCTGTATGTAGCTGTCCAGATGTCCCAAAACCATTTGTTGAAGAGGCTGTTTTTACTCCGTGTTATGCTTCTGTCCCCTTTGTCAAATATTAATTGACCATAGAAACTTGGGTTTATTTCTGGGCTCTCTATTCTGTTACATTGATCTGTGTGTCTGTTCTTGTGCCAGTACCATACTGTCTCGAGTACCATCACCTTATAATATAGTGTGATATCAGGTGTTATGATCCCTCCTACTTTGTTCTTCTTTCTCAAAATTGGTGTAGCTATTCAGGATCATTTATGGTTCCATATACATTTTTTAAATGTTTGTTCTTTATCTGTGAAATATGTCATTGGTATTTTACAGGTATTTCATTGAATCTATAAATTGCATTGGATAGTATGGATATTTTGATGATGTTAGTTCTCCCAATCTATGAACGTGGTATAAGCTTCCATTTATTTGTGCCTTCCTTAATTTCTTTCTTCAGAGTTGTGTAGTTTTCTGAGTACAGGTATTTTACCTCCTTGGTTAGGTTTATTCCTAGGTACTTTATTTTTCTTGTTGCTATAACAAATGGGACCTTTTTTCCTGATTTCTGTTTCTGATATTTCATTGGTGTACAAAAATGCTTTTGATTTTTGACTGTTGACTTTATATCCCACTGCTTTGCTAAATTGACTTATTAGGTATAGTTTTTTGGTGGAGTCTATAGAGTTCTCTATGTACACTATCATGTCATCTGCAAACAATGACAGTTTTACTTCCTTTTTTCCAATTTGAATGCCAATTATTTCTTTTTCTTGTCTGATCACTATGGGTAGGACTTCCAATACCATATTAAATAGAAAGCGGACATCCTTGTCTGCTTCCTGATCCTGGTGAGAGGAAAAAACGAAAAATGAAAAAAGCTTTTCGTTTTTGCCCATTGAGTATGATGTTGGCTGTAGGTTTCTGGTATATGGCCTTTATTATATTGAGGTATCCTCCCTCTATTCTTCCTTTGCTGACTGTTTTTACCATAAGTGGGTGCTGTACCTTTTCAAATGCTTCTTCTGTATGTTGACAGGATCATGTGATTTTTGTCTTTATTTTTGTTTATGTGATGTATTATGTTTTTTAATTTGCAAATATTGTACCATCTGCATCCCTGGGATGAATCCCACTTGATCATGGTGTATGATCTTTGTAATGTATTGCTGGATGTGGTTTGCCAATATTTTATTGAGAATTTTAGCATTTGTATTCATCAGTGAAATTTGTCTGCAGTTTTCTTTCTTTGTTTTGTATTTGTCCAGTTTTGGAATTAAGATGTTTCTGGCCTCATAAAAAGAGTTTGGTGGTCTTCCTTTTTCTTGAATTTGTTTTAATAGTCTGAAAAGGATATGAGTTAGCTCTTCCTTAAATAGTTTGTAAAATTCTCCTGTGAAACCACCTGGTCCAGGGCATTTGTGTAATAAGAGTTTTTTTGATGTGTGAATATTGTACCAATTGCTTCAGTTTCACTAGCTGTATTCATCTGTTTAGGCTTTCTGCTTCTTTTTGATTCAGTTTTTAGAGATTAAATTTGTCTAGAAATTTGTCCATTTCACCAAGGTTGTCAAATACTTGGCATATAGTTCTTTGTAGTAATTTCTTACAATACTTTGTATTTCTGTTATAACAGTTGTAATTTCTCCTCTTTCATTTCTGATTTTATTTATTTGAGTTGTCTCTCTTTTTTTCATGATGAGTCTAGTTAAAGGCTTGTCAATTTTGTTTACCTTTTCAAAGAACCAGCTCCTTGATTTATTGATTCTTTGAATTATTTGTTTAGTTTGTATGTCTTTTAATTCTGCTCTGATCTTGGTTATGCCCTTCCTTGTACTTGTTCTGGTCTTTGTTTGTTGTTGTTCCTCCTATTTTTATAGATGTAAAGTTAGGTTGTTTATTTGAAATATTTCTATCTTTTATAGATAGGCTTGTATTGCTATTAACTTTCTTCTCAAGACTGCCTTCTCTTTGCCCCATAGGCTTTGGGTTGCTATGTGTTCATTTTCACTTTTTTCCAGAAACTTCTTGATTTCTTCCTTGATCTCATTATTAACCCATTCATTGTGTAATAGCATGGTATTCAGTCTCCATGAGTTTGAGTACTTTTAAATGTTTTCCTTTAGGTTGGTTTCTAGTTTCAAGTCCTTGTGTTCAGAGAAAATGCTTGATATGATTTCATTTTCTTGAATTTGTTGAAGCTTGTTTTGTGTCCTATCATGTGGTCTGTCTTTGAAAATGTTCCATATGCATTTGAAAAGAATATGTATTTTGCTTTGGGATGAAAGATTTTATATATATATAAAATTAGTTAAGTCAATTTGATCTACTGCATTATTCAGTTCTCCAATATCCTTGTCGATATTTTGTTTGGAAGATATACCCATTGTTGACAGTGGGGTGTTAAAATCCCCTAGTATAATTATGTTGCTGTATATATATTTCTTGAAGACTTCCAAAATTTTTCTTCTGTATTTAGGTGTTCCTATGTTGGGTGTATATGTCTATAATATTTATGTTTTCTTGATAGATTCTTCCCTTGAGTATTATGATATGTCCTTCTGGGTCTCTTTTTATGGCCTTTGTTTTGAAGTTTATTTTGTCAGATATAAGTATTGCTACCCAGCTTTTTTTTCTCTTCCCATTTGCTTGGAAGATTTTTTCCACCCCTTCACTTTCGGTCTGTGTAGGTCTTTTGTTCTGAGGTGGGTCTCTTGTAGGCAGCATGTGTGTGGGTCATGATTTCTTATCCATTCAGGTACCCTATGTTTTTTGATTAGAGCATTTAATCCGTTTACACTAAAGTTATTATCTATAGGTACTTATTCATTGCCATTTTACTCCTTTTGTACCTGTGTTGCCCTCTCTCTCACTATTTTCTTCCTCTTCTTAAAGCACTCATTTTAGTATATCTTGCAATGCTGGTTTGGTGGAGGTATATTCTCTGAGGCTTCTTTTGTATGGGAAGCTCATCAATTTTTATAAAATTTAGAAATTATATGTTATTATTTTTAATTGCTGTAATTAACTATGTAAAGGGTCATAAACCAATGGCTTATGAAAAGTGTATGGCTAGATTTTCATGCACACACTTAAATAAAGCTATGTATGTTGAGCTATGTGTAATATGTCAGACATTGTATCTTTTGGTATTTCAATTTATATATATATATATATATATATGAAGAATCTTAATGGATCATACAGCAAAAATTTGTCGGTAATGACAGTTAAAAATCATAACCTTTTGATTAACTTTTACCTAGAAAGCTAAAAATCAACAGCACAAAATTTTATTTTGAAACAAGTCTATAGAAATATTTATCTTATATAGACTTGTCAGAAGTTTTTATAGGAAACCATAGAATGTTTTACTCATTTGCCAACTTAAACAAATGAAAACTTTGTATCCAACTTTATTATGCAAATTATGCTTTAAAGTTTTAATGAAGTATGAAGTGTGTAGGGCTATTTCTCCCTAAACAAAGTAGCCAAAGTTTTGAATTCTTGCAGAAAGAGCTTTGAAGTTTAACAGACTTTCCTTGAATCATTTTCTGCCATCTTTACCATCACTCAACAGCTCTGAAGTTACAAGTGAGTAGGTTCCCATTTGAAAAATGGCAGTGCGCTTGCTTACTTCAAAGCACTCTTGTAAAAATGGGATGAAATGTCAAATTCATACAAAATATCTGGTGAATATTATGTCCTTATTAATGATAGCAATAATTTAGTGTTATTTGTTATGGTTTATAATTTCTTCATTATCATTGGTTTCAAATATTATTTTTTACCACTTTTCCTGTCATTTTTCCTCTTCCACTTTATTTCTCATTAACTGAGGGGTTTGCAATTAAACCAATAAGCAATTTATTATTGTATCTAAAAGCATAGAATTGGATTAGAGGCCAAAGGACAGGCTCTGGGCCCTGTGAATAAAGTCCCTTTATGTTTTTTTATGAATACTAGGACTTGGTCTGGTGGTTGACAGCCTAAAACAGAATAGTTAAAGTATTATTATATTTATCTGCCATTTTAATGTGTTTAATAATACAGTGTATTGTCTTGGCCTGACTGGAACATTATGAATATGGAAAAGTGGAGAGAGAAGTTCTGTAACATATTTATAATTTATTTTTTCAATATCTGGGTGACTTTTTATTTAATATATTTAAGTTATAGTTATTAATTTACAGAAAAATCATTCTAAAGTCCTTTAATCAAAATAGAATCTATTTAAGTTGAGTAGCAAAGCTATACAAATATTTGGATTTAATAAACTGTAGAAAAGTTTGTCTATTATAATTATGTTATTTCATTATAATTGTCAAGTAGAACAACTTATTATGTTTTATTAGTAAATATTAAATATGTCAGTTCTTGAAATGGTATTGTTTACATTTTTCTAATTAGGGTACTATGTTCAAATATTAGTAATAAAATTTTTGTTCATGTATTTAAATAATAGTTCATTTCCATGTTAATAATATTTGTAAGTCCTTTGTATTTGTAAGAAAAATTGTAGGTTACTGATAAATATGAATTTTTTATTACTATTCATAGGGAAGTGAAGAAAACAGAATATATTTTAAAGATTGTAGATGCCTTGTAACTATTTGAATACCTGTGGGTGTTTTAAGAACAAAAAATAAGAAAATATTCTGAAAAGGCACTAGTTGTTAAATTAAAGTTGTCATGCTATTCTTGGGGATATTGTTGAATTTATAAACTGAGTTTCAATACTCAGTATACCTACTTTGAAATATCTAAATAAAGCACAGTAGCTTTAAAATTGTTTCCTGTTACACTACTACCTCAATTTGAAGGAGATTTTTAATGTCCTGAATCCCTTATATTAATTAGTTAATTAATTAATTAACTTTCCTTTAATATTTCTCTGACTGAGCCTAAGTCAGATCAGTTAATTTTATAACTAATGGAGTATTTAAGTCTCATCTTATTTTACTTACATCCATAAACATCAGTTAGGTCTAAATGTCACTAAGTTTTAACAGATTGAAATACTTTAAGTGAATCAGTCTCAGTCAGGGGGAAGCTCTTCTGAGGTATATATTAACTTTCATTGAATTTTGTCTTTAAGGCAGAATTTCTGCCTTAATTCCATTAGTTTTATTAGCATTTTATTACTTTGTTGTGAAATTCCAGCTTCTTAAATTTAATGTATAAATATAATTTAGAAGAATTAATTTCAGTTTAAGGCAGTTCCTTAAAATTGAACTTAATTAATAGCTTAATATCAAACTATAAAATTTAGCAAGTACATTTAATATTGTATGTCAATCATAATAAAAAATTTTAGTATAAACATTTATTATTCGTTAGGCTTATCTCCTTTGCTAGAATTTATTGCATTACATTATGAACTATGGACTATAATGTTATTTTAAAATCCTTTTTAGTAATAACTTTAATTAATACTTTCATCAATTACCTAATCAGAAGACCATCTATTTTGAGGAAAAGAGATCAAGCAAAAGAAAAAACAATAACTTAGAGCAGTTGAGTGCAATATCCAACTTAAAAGAATCCAAAGAGTTGTGTATTAATTTGGTAGTATTTTACTCAAATTACGGGAAAGAAAGAATGAAAAATTATATGGAGTAGAATAGTTATTGAAAATTAACTGGGAATTTCAGTACAGTCAAATGTTAAGCTTTTAAATGGGATTTTCCCCCAACATATGCATTGTAGGTGGACTGCAAGACCTCCCTCTCATACCTGGAATATCCCACATGCATATGAATACATGTCCAAACCTACCGTCTTGTTCTCAGAACTGAAAACACTGTGTCTGCCTGGCCTGTGTAAGCAAACTCATGGCCCAATTTCTAGTCCATAGCAATATAGTAGAATATCTTTAAAAAGGAAAATAATAAATATTCTAAAGAAACCTCTCTATTTTTTTGTAAGTTAAAGAAGGCCTTACCTTCAATATTGGAAATAAAAGTTAAACTTCAGGTGTCTTTCTGTTTCCTGAAGTCCTGCCCATAGCTGACTTTATTATTGATTTCTTACTAGGAAATCAACTATACACACACACACACACACACACACACACACACACACATATATACACATACACACACACACACAGAGAAAAACACTAGTACAGAGAGATCCCAGGCCATTTTGACTAATTCATAAATAAGTGCTCGTCATTCACTTTAATTGACAGCATCTCATTCTATAGAAACAATAAATCTGACCAAAATCAATTATTTGAGTTCTTGTGGTCACAAACCTTAGATTCTTCTTTTTTAAAGATTTTATTTATTTATTTATTTTTAAACAGAAGGGAAGGGAGGGAGAAAGAGAGACAGAAACATCAATGTGTGGTTGCCTCACGTGGCCCTCACTGGGGACCTGGCCTGCAACCCAGGCATGTGCCCTGACTGGGAATAGAACTGGTGACTCTTTGGTTCGCAGCCTGTGCTCAATCCACTGAGCTACCCCAGCCAGGGCCTTAGGTTCTTTTATTATTCTCAACAGCTGACCACCAATCCCTTACTTCCTTTTCTTATATGTTTTGGAAATTTGAGTGAGATACATAGACAACTACACAGTAGACAAAAGAAGAGAGTGGCATAAGGCAGGAAATTGATATAGTGGAGTCACCCCTAAGCTGTTCACATTTCTATGATGTTTATGATATTCTTGCAGAAATTCCCATCATTTTGATAGAGAAAAAAAACTTCTTTGAAATCCCACCAAAGGAAAACTGTTGTTAAAGAGAAGGAAGACAGCCATTAAAGAGTTGAAGACCTAATCCCATAGCATCAGGCAAAGTACAGATTCCCGGGTCCTACCAGACAAGTAGTATATTGAGAATGGTCAGTTGAGAATGGAGAAATAGTAGAGATATTTATTTATAAACAATATACATGGCTAAATGCAGTAGAGATGTACATTTTTTCTAATTGAAATATAGTATAAAAATAGATACAGTAGTGCTGGAAATGCAATTAAGTTCCTTGATTGGGACCTTACAGAGGCAACCTATGATTCCATAGCTGGTCTAACAAGATTCTCAGGTTTTACAGAGTTTTCAGTGTAAATAAAAAACAATTTCATTTAGACTAAATTCCTATTTTGTTCACATATACTACTCACTTGTTAAGTAACAAATCTCAAACATTTTTCTAGGATTGACCATCCCAAATATTTTTAATAACTGCCTGAGTTGCTTACATGTATGGTAGAAGATGTTTTAGTCTTTCTAATGTAATGTCCCAGAGAGGACTTAATCAGAGCATTGCCTGCAGCTCAGAAATCCCTCAGTTTGGCTACTCTTGCCTTTCTGCTCCCACCAGCCTCTGCTGCTTTGTCTCTTGCGAGCAGAATGCTCATTGTTACTGATGTCTCCTCCTGGTGAACCTTCAATGTTCTTCTCCCTCTCTATGCTGTCAGAAAGTCCTTCCTGCTTTTCATGATCAGCTCGTGCAGAGGTGCTTCCCACAGAAGAGCCTATATAAAAAGAAGACACGGGTGCAGAAACAGGGTGAGGTTAAGTAACTTGCCTTACATTGCAATATTAGTGAAGACCAGAGCAAAGATCTTGGTGATTACCCTGTTCTCCCTGTAACCAGCAAGTTAAATGTATCTTGTACAACTTTAATTAGAATTGGTTTCATACAGTTACTTGTTAAATAGGTATCAACTTCAGACATAGTAATAGGTGGATTCTCATAAGTAGAGCATGCAAGTAGTAACTGCAGAATCTACATTTGACAGTACTGCTAATTCCCCTCAATTTTTCCAGAGCTGAGTCCAGACCATTAGGAGATGGCATCTGAAAGTAGAATCCTATGTGTTAAATGCTTGGATAGATTGCCTGATATTCTCTCCAACCCAAATTGTCTTGTTTGCTCCTGTGCATCCATTTTTTAAATAAATAATTACAATGAAGAGCATTTGGTAATCACTGGGAAGTACAAAGCCAGCTATTTTGTTCCTACCAGCAAGCGTACCCTGGAATCATGTATGAACTGTTCTCTTTGTCTCAGGTTAGGTTACTGGTTTGTTTAACTGGTTCATATTTTTGCTTTTGATTTTATATTTTTATTCTAATAATTATTTGTTTCAAGTTTTGTTCTTTCAGGCTTTGTTGTCTAGACCAGACCTACTGGTCCCCCTCCGTTGTGCCTCATTTTGTGTTATCTTTATTCTATTTCAAAGACTCATTCAAAAATACATGTTACTAAAGATGTCTTCAGAAATATCAGAAGTTGCTGGTACTTGTATGATGTCTGAGATAATTAATGTTGTTACAAGAAGGAAAATACATGACACATTTCCTTGGAGAAGGTAGAAAAATATGTAATTAGATATCTAGACATATAGGTTTTTGGACTGATGAAATATATACTACATTTGTCATTATTAAATCTTTTTTAAAGTTTGTGAGAATGAATTAAAGATAAAATTGTGAACAGGGCTGCTTATAAAATAAGAAATTGAAACTTAGAGCAGAAGGTGTATATTGACCTACAAAAATGGAACTATGTTGTCATTTAGCCACTGATGCTATTCTTAATAGGACAAAGATGTGTGTTTTTATCCTGCCTATCAATAAATGAAGAGTTAGGTTTATAACAAAGGTTTATTGGAAGCTCTGATGGTCAGGGTTCATAGTTGCAAGAGATATGGAATGCTACTTTGTGTATCGATTTTGGAAGAGACCTGAAGGCTGAGATCAATTTAGAAGTTGCCAAGTACCTAAGGCAAAGTGGGCTGCTAGACCATCTGTGCCAGCATTGGAGAACCCCAACTTCAGTTTTATAAGCAACTGAGGTGGGGACCTGGGGATGGAAGACAAGGAATCCTTTGTTTACAGTTCTTTATTACTTCTGCAGGAGGATAGAGCATAGTAATGTCTTTTTCTTTCCTCCTGTGAAGAGAGGGGAATTTCAAGAGTTCAGCCCTAAGATCTGCAGACTCATCTACAAAACACAAAGCTCCATATCTCCTTACCTGTCCTCCTTCAATCATCATCTCTGCAATCCCAAAAGGGTAGCCCCTCTAGCTAGTGAGAATGGAAGTGAGGACTCAAATAACAAAATAGGCCAAGAGAAAGAGGGGCTAAGCAAATCCCCAGCTCTCTATCTGTTCTTAGACTTTCATGATGTCAAGCTTGAACTAGTACATAGCTGGACGGTATGCAGAAAGTCCAAGTTAGAGAGATCACAAGGTTTTTTTGTTTTGTTTTGTTTTAATTATTCAACTGGGCATTTTAATTGCAGAAGTGGGACTGTTTTTGTGATTGGCTATAGGGAACTGGAAAAGCTGTGAAATGCACCCCAACTTCAACAGAAAAAAGATAGCCTATCACATAGGCTGTAGGGGCCAGTGTGAGAAGGAATACAGTTGATTTATAGCTACTGCCTATAAGTCTGCTAATTCAATAAATCATTGCTATAAACAGGGGAGTTCAACTCTGGCTGATTATAAGGTAATGAAAAGATGGAAGGAAAGAGGGAAGGAAGGAAGGCAGGAAGGAAGGGAGGAAGGAAGGAGGAAGGAAGGGGGAGGAAGGAAGGAAGGGAGGGGGGAAGGAAGGAAGGAAAGAGAATTTTTTTAAAAATTTTATTTATTTATTTTTAGAGAGAGGTGAAAGGAGGGAGAAAGAGAGGGAGAGAAATATCAATGTGTGGTTGCCTCTCACATGTCCCCACTGGGGTCCTGGCCCACACCCCAGCCATGTGCCCTGAGTGGGAATGGAACAGGTGACCCTTTGGTTCACAGGCTGGCACTCAATCCACTGAGCCACACCAGCCAGGGCAGAAAAAGAATCCTTATGGACTTGATTTCAGGCTTCAGAATGAAGTGTAGAAAATAGTCAGAGACTAATGAAACTAAAAAACATGTAAGTTCATACCCCCAATTCCTGCAGAAGCCAGTGAGGTTAGGGTTACCACATCAACAGCCATGGCACACTGAATTTCCCAGTATGCCCTGCTGTTGTTCGTGTCAAACACAGAGTTCTGTCACTAGCGCACTTGCTCCTATATCCCAGGAAACTCAGTATTGTTGCTGCTACTCCACTACATGCTACTAGGATGGATCCTCCATTGTCCTTACATCTTTGCATCAATAGCTCCCCTTCAAGGTTTATGGTGAATGCATTCATTTGGGTGAATCTGTAGCATGTGTTCACACTCTACAAAGAAAGCTAAGGAAGATAGGAGAGAATGTTATCTAGCTTTTTCTTTTCTTCTTTTTTTTTTGGTGGGAGATGGGAAGTATCCAAAATATCTGTATGGAGTTCAAATGTTAGCCCTCACACTTGATGGGTACAGCTATTTACATATTTTTTCAAGTATGTACAGATCCCAAGTCAAAGAACCATGATATAAGAAGTCCAGTTTTTGAGGCCTTCTTTGACTCCTCAAAATTGTGTCCCCTTCTTTTTTAGTTAGCCGCATCCCAGCTCTGTTGGCTGACAAGATAAGCATATTTGTTATTTCAAGAGCCCCTGTTGGCAAATTGGCCAGGACAGTCCAACTTTAGTAGGCAAATAGTTAAATCAACAGACTGTTTATTGATTTGATGGTTTATAGGATAAAATCAACTTTGAAATGTTATGTATACCTAATGAACTGGCCTAATTTCCTTTGTAAACTTTGTGATTTATCTGACAACTTCATTGTATCTACTGTAGTATCACGGGTTATTGTACAACCATTTAAATAAAATTATTCCTCTTCCTTTTTATCAGCACCACACTAGCCACCCTGGCACCTGTAACAGTCATTTACCCTATCTCCCCACATTCACCATTGCTACTTTTCAATATGTTCTTGGCATTGAAGCCAGAACAACTTTTATAAAGTCAGATTTGTTTCTATAGCACCCTACAAAGGTGTCTTCAAAGGCATCTCGCTGCTTAATAGCCACAAGACCCTTTTCCATTGAGCCTTGCCTACTTCACAAGCCTCACCCAAGACTTCTCTTATTTCCCTGCCTTTGCTTCAGCCATGCTACTTTTGATTCAGTTCCTGTATTTCACAAGGGATCTGCCTATGCCAAAGGCTCTGGATACTCTACCCTTTGCCTGAAATTTTCTTTAGCCAGCCCTCACTAAATCCATCATATGCACCATCTTCCTCAGGGACAACTTCCCTGATGCTACAGACTGGCATGTGTTCTCTTTTTTACAGGTTCTCATAGCATCATATACCTTCCTCCTAGCACTTATCATATTATAAGTAGATGATTTTTAACAAATTAAATATTTAAATAAGTATTTAGTGTTTATTTCATCAGAATATAAGCTTCACAAGGATAAAGTTAATGATGACCTTCTTCCTTCCTTCCTTCCTTCCTTCCTTCCTTCCTTCCTTCCTCCTTTTATCTCTTCTCTCTCTCTGTTCCTCTCACTTCCTATTGAAAACTCAGTGCCTAGGGTAATGGCTGGAAGATATTAGATACACACTGATTAAATTTCAATTGAACGAATGATTAAGAGAGGAAGAGAGACAGTAAATCTTTAATGAAGAATATAAGATATCATAAAAATGATCACAAGTATAAGTAAGAAATGTATATGCACTCTCATTTTTGGACTGGAAAGAAATATGCCTGAGTTTACTAAAAGTTTCATTTAGATTATTAGTGTAATTTTAATATCCTTTCTTGTACTTTTCCATATTTTCCTATTAGGTTTGATAGTGGTTAAGGAACAAAAATATACCTAAGTACACAATTTGACATTGGATGCACCAGTCCCCTTTATATATTAGCTTGGTGAATTGAAACACTTCTTTATTGATATTGCACATATGTATACCTGCAAACATATATTGCACATATGTTATCTGCCCTTGTTTTGTTGTTGATTTATACAACTTGAATAGATTACAAATGGTTGTATGCATAAAATGTGATTGTATGGAAAGTACATTTGTGAAAATTTCACACATAATTCACTGATTTATAATAAAAATGTAATTCCTTATTGAAATGCAAATTTTCAGTCTCAATTCTTGAAAACTAAGTAATGGAGAAAAAGGAAAAACATAATTCTATATATTATATTTTGTTTTCCATAGATTTAGGTTTATATTAAGAATAATGATTTTGTTAGTATAAACAATATAACTTATTGAAAAACATACTTGTAACAGAAAATTATATTGGGTTGGCTAAAAATCTGTATTTTTTTTCCATAAAAGAGAAATACTTTCCATTTTCACCAATAACTTTACTGATTTGAATATTTTGAGTATGTTGGCTATAACCTGCATGGTAGAATGTCAGTTATTCTCAATTAATTTCTCAACTTGATCGCTGTCAACTTCAACTGGTCTACCTGACCATGGAGCATTGTCCAGTGAGAAGTCTCCAGCACAAAATTCCGTAAACCACTTTTGACATGTTTAATCAGTCACAGCAACTTCTCCATGCACTGTACAAACATATTTTTTTGCACTTTAGTTGTATTTTTTTACCTTCTTTGAAATAATAAAGCACAATACGCCAAAAATGTTGCCTATTTTCTTCCATCTTCAACATTAAAATGGTTCCACAAAAGATCACCACCTTTGAAAAGTTTATTTTATTTAAATTTTAATCATATATTTTATTTAACCCAGTATAGCCAAAGTATTATTTCAACATGTAATCAATATGTTAAAAATAGATATATTTTACATTCTTTTTGTACACAAGTTTAAGAAAGCTGCTATGTATGTTACATTTACAGCACACCTCAATTCAAACCATAATAATTTTTTAAATGCCCTCTGATTTGACAGCTACACAATACAATCTAACAAAATTTTTTCAAATGCAGTTAAAGACAACTAAGCACTTTTACAGTCATCTTATGTAAAAAAAACACACAAATTTTTGGCCAACCCAATATTTATTAAGTGGAGATATTTGCTCATGATCATGAAATTGAATTAGATATTAACTATAGATCTAATAAAGATGAAAAAGAGGACTTTAGATGAATTTTTATATCATTGTTGACTTCTAGGAAAGATTCTAAGAAAATAAAATTATTTCTGTAAATTTTAAAATATTGGTAAAATTATAAAATGAGATATTTTAAAATATAAATATATTTATAAAATATATGGTTATAATAAATATTAAATACTAACACATTAAAAACCCCTTAGACTCTAGGAAAAAACTCCTAGAATGTTTGGAAGAATATGAAAGTAATTGGATATCAGTTAGGTATACAAAAATTAATAGTTTTCAAATGATAAACAATGGTAATAAAATATTTCACTCAATTTTTTAAAAAACATGAAATATGAAGGAAAACATTCAATATGACAGAATCCAAATTGACAACATTAATTTATATCTAAGAATGCAATATATATTCTGAATTCATGTAAAGTACATGCATTATTGAATGAATGCATCTAACATAAAATATATCAAATGAATAAATGAATTTAATGAAATTGCATGTTATTCCCAGGGTTCTGTGTTTATATATATATTTAAAATTGAGAAAAGTAACCTAATATAGACATTAACTGGAAGGCAGACCCTGAGAATGATGAGATGGCAGCAAGGGACTGGGGTGGAGTGAGTTGTTTTAATAGAATTTGTAAGCTAAAACACTACCATATCACATTAATATGACTTCACATAGGAATAGGCAAAATCATACAATGAAGAGATAAACCAGAAATAGATGCTAATACATATGAGAATTTAATATATGATAAGTCAGCTCTCAGTTCATTGTGATAGAATGCAATATTAAATGCTGTTGCTATTACTGTATCTCCATGAGAAATAAAACAAAATTAGACCTTCAAAACACATGCTGTTCAAAATTCAGTTCTTGATGGAGGGGTGTCCAACCTTCTGGAGTCTCTGGGCCACACTGGAAGAAGAGTTGTCTTGGACCACACATTAAATATGCAAACACTAATGAAAACTGATGAGGAAAAAAAGGTTTTAAGTAAATTTACAGTTTTGTGTTGGGCCACATTAATAACCATCCTGGGCTGCATGCAGCCCACTGACCATAGGTTGGACACCCCTGGCACCATAAACGCTTCACCTACATTGAGGGGAAAACTAGACCTACTTTACCATACTTTAACCATCAATACCACACACAAAAATGTAATCATATTTCATTACATAAAAGTTATTTTGTCTAAGAAAAAATCTCTTAAACAAATTAATAGAAAAATAGTCATCAAAAGGTTATACTCTATAATATTTAAAAAGATTTTAGAGTTTTTAAAGGAAATGACAACTAACCTAAGAGAAAAATAAACAAAGAATATGAGTTGGCAGTTTAAGGAAGCAAAAGTCTAGGTGGCCATTTAGCAAATGAAAACACTCAAATTTACTAGTTGCCATACAAGTGCATTTGGAACTGACAGTGAGCTACAATCTTACACAGAGTCCAAAAAAATTTAGAAGAGCAACATATCTATTATTCTTGAAATGTAGGAAACATGTTTGTGGTGAAATATATATTTTTCTAGAAAGGAACCAGGCAAAATCAGTTACAACTACCTGCAAGCCAGCTTCTCAGTTAGAAAAATTTCGCCCATCAAAATGAAGCCAACAGTTTGAAAGTACCGTGCATGTTCAGAGACCATTAGCCTGGCATTATTCCCAGAGGCAAAACACTGAAAATAAAGTCAGTACACGCAATATGATATACAGATGATGTACACTTGAAACCTATATAGTTGTATTAACCAGCGTCACCACAATACATTCAATAATGTTTTTAAAAATAAAAATAAATAAAAATGAAAAATTGAAGCAGGATTAAAAATAATGAACTCAGCATAAGAAGAGTAATGGTTAAACAAATTATATACATTCATGACCAGGGTTCTGGTACAACTATAAAAAAATAAAAAATTAGTGCTCTAACTTGGGGGCATTGCTATGAGTTATTTTGTATGAGAACAGCAACATTTTAAAAAATATGTTATATGATTAATTTTTATGGAAAGATAAAATTATTGTGCATGCACTTTGAGGGTGTATACTTGTGTGTGTGTATGTGTGTGTGAATATATGTGCCTGAAGAATAACATAGAAGAATACTGTAATGTTGACATGATTACATGGGGAGATAAGAATATGAAAGATAGTAGTGTAATCAGAGGCAACTTTTAGGAAGAAAACTACTGAAATTTATAAAAATATACAATGTACATTGTATATTTTACAATTAAAAATATACAATATTTTTAAAAATATATTTTACTGATTCTGCTATTACAGTTGTCCCATTTTCCCCTTTATATATGTCTCATACATACCAATTATACATATGTTTATGCATATCTTATATTATGCAATAATCTTATATTCTGCATATACACTATATATAAATTGTAATGTACATAATTATATGTGGATTATATATACATATTTTCACATATGTTTATACATATATAACGTTATATGATGTAATAATGTTATCTACTGAATATATAAATATATACATTACATACACATTAATTACTATTGTGCACACACAATATACAAATATACACACACACACACAAAGTGCAGGTCCTTTGTTATCATCATTTTTCAAGTGTTTCATAGAAATTGTTTAGTAGAAGGAAAAAGGAAAATCTTGAGATAGTTTTTCTAGGCCAACTGAATGTTCAAAAGCTATTTTCCCAGAATGATATGCAGAATTATCAAAATAATATTGGCTTAAGAGCTAAAAATGTGATCATATATATAATTTTAATTATATTAGATACTATGCATCCTAGTTTGTGTGAATAAATGGGTAAGAATGAAATTTCAAGCAAGAATCTACATCTTACAGAGAGCTTCATTCTTATAAATGTGCCATCTTGAGAATTTGGTTAAAAGTACTAATTTTGTTTGTTTTATTTTATGGAATATCTGATAAAATTACTCATTGCTCAAAAGTCACTATGCAGGAAAAATACAAAACACATCATGTCATCAATACTTGCACTGATTTCTCACTGATTTACCTCAGAAGACTGTGCTTTTGTGCTGTTGCCAGCAGAAAGGGCTATAAAGCATTGACATTGATGCTTTGTTTATGATGAAGTCCCTTGTTCTTGATTGTTGATACATCTAACTATTAATTAGTTTTTCTTTTGTGTAACTTCAGGTCAACTTAAAATTTATTCAGGCTATTTAGCACTATCGTTACATTCATCCTATAGTTATAGTGGTAACATAAGTTTTTACCCATCAAGTAAAAAAATAATATGCTTGTCTAGCTTTAGTGCCTCCAATGTATTGAGTTATTTTCCTTAAAAAAACAAATTTGGATTTATTTTTGCATAGGAATATTAAGATTTCTGGAACTTCCAGAAGAAAAGACGACATCCAGTACAATATTTATTATGTCTTTACCATCTGGGTTTTCAGATTCATTTGGTTTAATTCAAAGATTAAAGACAGAAAAATTGGACCAAATGGTGGGATAAACCTCTGTGGAAAACATGCTTCTGCTGTGATTATTTTTAAGATTAATTGATTCTTTAACTTGTAACTACTTCCCGTGACTTCAGTTACAGTTAATAAGTGATTAACCATAAGCACATAGATTAATTGTTCCAGCACATGTGGGTTAACTCTTTCATGTCACTAGAGTCCCCTGGTTTTAAGTACAGAGTAGACTAAGCAAATACTCTCATGATTTAGTGAACCTCACCTCAAACAGTTCTCTCTAATGTATGAGAAAGGAAGCTTATATTATCATTGCATTTTATTTTGTTAAAGTGACTTTAATTTGTCATTTCCTGGCATATTTAATCAAACATAAAGTTACCAGAATATTATTTTAGTTACAAAGGGATACCTGTTGCATTTATGGGGCAAAAAGTGATTATTTTTAGATAACCATACTGGTGTGTATGAGTAACCTTGCTGAAAATTGACATTGATTATATTTGTCACAGATTAGCTTTTCTTTACATTACTTTATTAGATTATTATTGAGCACTTATGTCCATTATGGTGGGTGCTAGGGACACAAATATGATGAAAATTTGGGTATTCTGTACACAGGGGTATATATATATTTTTTATGTTGGGCATTTTTTAACATTTTTTTATTTTAATTGTTGTTCAAGTACAGTTTTCTGTCTTTTACTCCCACCCCAGCCCACCCCCCAGTGCTCCCCACCTCCCTCCCATTTCCACCCCCCTGGTTTTTGTCCATGTGTCCTTTATACTTGTTCCTGTAAACCCTTTCCCTTTTCCCCTGAAATTCCCTCCCCTCTCTGCTCTGGTCATTGTCAGCCTGTTCTCTATTTCAGTGTTTTTGGTTATATTTTGCTTGTTTGTTTGTCTTGTTGTTTAGGTTCCTGTTAAAGGCGAGATCATATGGTATTTGTCTTTCACCACCTGGCTTATTTCACTCAGCATAATGCTTTCTAGTTACATCCATGCTGTTGCAAAGTGTAGGAGCTCCTTCTTTCTCTCTGCTGTGTAGAATTCCATTGTGTAAGTGTACCATAGTTTTTTGATCCACTCATTTACTGATGGGCACCTAGGTTGCTTCCAACACTTGACTGTTGTATATTGTGCTGGTATGAACATTGGGGTGCATAGGTTCTGTTGGAGTGGTGTTTCAGGGTTCTTAGGATATAGTCCCAGCAGTGGAATTGCTGGGTCAAAAGGCAGATCCATTTTCAGCTGTCTGAGAAAATTCCATACTGTTTTCTATAGTGATTGTGCCAGTCTGCAATCCCACCAACAGTGCACTAGGGTCCACAGGAGTTTATTTTATAAAACACCATATTAGTTATGTTATTAAATATATTTAAAACAAATACTGAAATATCAAATAATATAATAAATGATTTATATTATTTTATAAATAGGAAGAATTTGACCTCCATTAAATAATAGAAATCATATGCTCTTTAAAGAACACTTTGCATTTGTTGATTTATATTATCTCTAGATATTTGAATTTTACTACTTAGCCTTTAAAATTAAAAGAAATTTAAAAAGAAATAAGTGTGGATAAAATAAAATATCAGCAATAACAGAAAATAGTCTAACATGGTTTTATGACATTATAAAAGTAATTTTACATGAAAATTTACTATTGAATGAATATAGAGAGGGATCTTATTGTCCCTGAACTATAAAGGCTAGAAAATTAGAAATGGTAACCTTGAGGTCCTTGGATAAAACTGAATTGCAGGTACTCTGCCTAAATCCTGGGAGTGTTGGAAGATCCCTTTCATAAAAACTGTCCTTAGCTGGAAAGAGCCACCTAACCCAAGGTCAAATCCCCTCACCAGGGAAGCCCTAATCTAGTAATTGATTGGTGTTCTCTGCTGAGCAACTCAGTAGGACAGTCTGAAAGACAATCACACCTCTATAGCTCCTTCTGGATTATCTGGAGATTTTGGAGTGATGCATCACAATTTAACTCCTTTGACTGCTTAAAACTACTTTTTTTTATACCACCATAAGAATTGGTTCTGAGAACACTCCCCAATAAATTTCCTACATGCATAATTTTCATCGAAAGTTGTATTTTTAAGGTCTGAGGAAGTACACTCTAAAGCAGAATGTTAGTGATAAGAGATAGAGATAGATAGAGTTTAGCCTACTAGCTGGCAGGCAATAAAAACCCATTGCTAGTGATGGGTGGACCACTTATATCCCTTGAATGTGATAGTAAAAGTGTTAAAACTTTCACTGGTGGCAAACAAAGATAGGTACCAGTAGAAAGTAATGCATTGTGAATTCACTACCTCAGCCTTTTGAGGAATTCAAGGGAAAGTAATAATTTTAAGGACAATGAAATCAGTTTTTGCTGGGTTCTATTAAAGAGTGGAGAGAAAGAATGAAAGGCTGAATGTGATTAATCCTGAGTTGAGGTAATGGTGTGAGAGGACCTCTTTAGCAGAATAACAGAAGAGACTTTACCTTATCTGGCCAGGGGCCACAAAGGCTGATAATAATGCTTAGAACTTATTTAAGATATAACAAAGCTTCAGAGAAGTTCATATCCTAAAACCAGCTTTTGAACCATGGTTGAAACAAGTGGAACCCTGACTTGGGCAGTGGAGTAATCTGGGTTTATGATTTTAGGAAGCTTAAAACAGTAGCTCTTCCTAAATCTTCTAGGCTTAAAAAAAGTGGTCCCAATTAGAGGCTATCACTTCCATGTCACTTAAAGATGATGCAGAAACTTCTCCCTTTTATGGTAGTTAATACGTTTACCCTAACTCCATTCTGGGCTTTCAGATCAATACATAAGATCAATGCAAGACATTATTTGGCCATGGAAATGCTGTATGGAAGAAAAAAAAAGGGACCATGCTCCAAACAAACTGCACAAGTTAGCCAATATTTACGGGCAGGAGTCAGGAGAATATGTTTGGAGCTGGATCCTGAGGCAGCTCCATCAAGTGGGATGAAGAATAAAATTGAATAAGATTGGGTATGGAGAGAAAGATCAAATGGAGATGAAGAATAAATGTTTATTGACATGGCAGCATCATCTCATGATATAAGATTTAGCATGTTGGCAAGAATAGCAGAAGAGAGCTCCTGCTAGTAGGGTAGATTTCAGAAACTTGAGTAAACAGTGGTTCCCACTAAAAGAATTATACATGCCAGAACTTCTGTGCAGACAGTAGGAAAAAAATCAAAAGACTACGATGTGTAAATACTTAAGTACAGAAAAATCATCAGCTCAATATATTCTGTGTAAAAGGTTGTAGGACACTGCAAAAACACCCCTAAAGAATGTGCTGATGACTGAGATACAAGCATCATTGAGAAGCTAAGAGGCGACTGTTTTCTGCAGGCAAATGTTGATGGCAAGAGAAACTATTACAGAACTGGGCTCCCTGATAGAAATGGGGATGCCATGATCTCAAAATAATAGAGGCTAGGTGGCAGTGCTTAGCTGTCATAAACAATGTGGGCACAATTATCCTAATGAACTATTTCAAATCTATGCAGCACTCTGGACTCATAAAGAGCTATGCTGATGGTGAATAGATCATACCATCTCTTGGAGCAAAATAAATGGACAATCAAGAAGGATATTACCCAGTCTATTACAATTAAAGAAATCAGATGGACAGTCAGTAGTCTGAATGTAGTTATATAATAAAAATTCACAATTCCTTGCTCAATTTCTGAACCTGAGGTAATTTCCAGAACTAGAACTCTTTGATTGAAGGGGAAACTGAGTCACCAGGCAGAGCCCTATAACACCATACCATAGCAAGTAAAAGTGGTAATGATTTCCCCAGTTCTTTCTCTGAAGAACCTATATCCATTTACTTGAATAACCATATAGTAGGAAAAGTGAACTTCTGAAAAATTTTGAAGATCATTATACACAGGATCCAAGCTGACCTTGATATCTAAGATTCTACAGAATCATTATACCCTTATGCTATTAGATTTGGGCATATAGGTGCCAGGTTATAAACCTGGCGTGGGATTGTGATCCACGACTGGCTCATTTTGTGTCTACCAGTCCACAAACGCGCCCTGTTTTCATTTACCTAGTTTTCAATTGTGTAATTAGAATGGATATACTTTCTAGTTGTCAAGCCTCTACTGATTCTTTGACTCTGGGGGTGAGAGCTATCCTAGCCAGAAGTTGAATTTGAAGCCACTGAAATGTTCCCACTTCCACTTGAGACATAGAAAACATAGTATAATATCCCAGGGGGAATAGCAGATTTAATGCCACCCATAAAATCTTAAAAGATGTACTAGGGTAGTCCATCTCATATTCCATTTAATGACTATGTTGTCTCCCACTGAAACCAGAGATCCTGGAGGATGATATTGAACTATCAAAAACTCATCCAAGTAGTGTCCTGATTGCAGTTTATGACAGATATGGTAATTTTGCTAGAGTAAATTAGTATGGGTTCATGCATGGCATGTGTCCAGTGATCTAGTTTAGTATGTTTTTTCCCATTTCTTTTAGGAAAGAATACCAGAAATACTTTGCATTCATTTTGGACAGACAATAGTATACATTTGCGGTCTTACCCTAAAGCTAAATTAACTCTCACACTTATTTTAATAACATAGTCCAAAGGGATATGAGCCATGTGGACATTTTACTAAATGCAGTATGGTTTTACTGTATCAGTGAGATCATGTTCCTCAGTTCAGAGAAATAAGAAGTGGCTAGTACAGTGGATATCTTGGTAAGACACACATAATCCAGAGGGCTGGAATAAGACTATGAAGATTCAATGACCCACAATATTAGTAAAATTTTAGAGATCCAGTGGTCTGGAGCTTGCCAGGACATTCCCTCCAAAGTAAAGCACAAGTTATCGCATCTCTCCATTCCCATCATTCAGAAGGAAGCACAGTGCCTGCTAGGAATCTTTGGGTTCTGGGTCATAATCCATCCTTGGAAATACCATTCCAATCCATTTATCAGGTGATTTGATAGGCTATCAGCTTCAACTCAATCTCAAAGTAAAAAATGGTTCTGTAGCAGGCCCACACTGTGATGTAAGTGGCCCTGATCCTTGTCGCACAACCCTGGAGAATCTATGACATTAGCTATATTAGTGCTGGAAAAGATGCCATGTGGTTTACAGCAATCTCTATAGGAGAATTGTAGAGTAAATGTTCCGAATTATGAGTGAAGCCATGCTTTCTACAGTCAAGAATTATACACCATTCATACAGTAGCTCCTAGTGTGCTGTGGGGCATTGGTAAAAATAGAATGTCTAAATATGCAACATCCAATGACAATCTGGCCTGAACTGCCAATAAGAAGTTAGAGTTTATTATTTTTACAACTCCCACTAATAAAATAAGGTAGACTCATCAGGATTCTGTCATTAGATGGAAGCAGTACAACCAGGATGAGGCATGGCCAGGGCCAAAGAGCCCAAGTAAGCTGTACAACCAGGTGCCCAGGCCCCCGTGACAGCTATCAGTGTTCTACCAGTGCTTCTTTCTCTCACTTCTTACCTGAGCGTCATAGAGAGTCACTTATGAATGGATAGAGGAGAAAGAAGGCTAAGCTACTTTCTCCATGGGTCAGCTCAGTATATCCACACAAGTTAAAAATTAGGCTGCTACTTCACAAGAACCCCACCGTAAAATTTCCCTGATAGACAAGAATAAGGGAAAATCTTCCCAGGGGGTAGAACTTTGCTTTAGGTGGTATACTTGGTCAACCACTTTGTGTGGAAAGAGCAGATCTGTTAAAATATTTTGGTGGACCTATGAGAGTGGAATGATGTGTGATAATACTTCTATTGTATATTGATGACCTCCATAAAGTATCCACAGCAGATAAATCACAAAAGAGTGAAGTAGACAGAGTAATGCAGAGCTGATATCAACCAGCTTCTGTCATTGGCCATCCTTAGCTGGCACAACAGGGTCATCAAAAAAAATAGTCATAATGGTAAGAATGGAGACTATTCATAAGCTCAAATCACAGGTAATCATTGTGAAGATTGGTATATCCACTGCCACTATTGAATATTCTACCTGGCAGCAACAGAGGCAAACACCTTACCTCATGATCAAGCAATGTCTTTTATGATTGCCAACCATTTCCTTGGTAGCAAGTTGAGTACATTAGACCTTTAATACCCTGATAGTGACAGTATATAGTTTTGATTCAATTTGACATGTATTGTTTGTATGGATGTTTCTGCTGACCTCAGCCAGCAGCAGGCTTATCAAAGGTGTTTTAGAATGTTTTATTCTTAACACAGGATCCTACCTAACTACTTAGGGGACCAGAGCACAATTTACAGACGTGAAGATGTAACAGTGGAAACATTGCCTGGGATTCTGTGATCATATTGTATTCTATACCACTTAAATATGCCAGCTTATTAGAGTGCGAGAATGTCCTTTGTTTGGGGCAGCTGAGTCTTGGAAAGGTAATATCCAGCAAGAAGGTGTGCTATCCTCCAACATACAATATACATCCTAAATCAATTACCATTATTATATGAGGCTTTTTGTTCCCTATAGAATACACAGGCTCAAGAATCAAGGAGCAACCCCACTTACTACCATCATATTCAATGACATACTTGGGGAATCTGTATTTCCCTTCTGTGAGCTCACACTTCTGTGAGCTCTCCCCATTTGGAAGTCTTAGTTCTCAGAAAAGGAAAAAGCTTTTATTAAGTGACACAGCAAGAGTCCCATTAATCTTTAAGCCATAGTCATGACTCATTACTTTAAGCTGTCTATGTCAGGAAACTGTAGATAAGAGGGGTCCCCATCCTGGCACAAATGACTGGCTCATATAATCAGCTGGAGATAGGACTGTTTTACACAGTGAAGCCATAAAGAATATGTTTGATACCCAGTTGATCCACTGAGTCATTTCTTAGTATTCTGTTGTCCATTATTGGTGTTAAACAAATAAGCACATCAGTAATGGCTTGAGAAGGGCATGGTGAGCAAGGAATCAAAATCCTCAGTGGAAAATGTCTAGTAACTTCACAGATACTTACACCAAAAGATGTACTAACGCAGGATGAGCTATTGCTAATATTAGAGGTTTGGTCATGAGTTTTAAGGAAAGAAATTGTCTCCTTAACATGCAAGTGTAAGGTGAAGCAGCAAGTGCTGATGGAGAAGCTGCAGCAAGTTATCTAGAAAACCTAGCTAAGATAATAAATAAAGATGACCACACTAAAAACAGATTTTTAATGTAGAAAAAACAGCCTTATATAAGAAGAGATGTCATCTGGGGCTTCCATAGCTAAAAAAGAGAAGGCAATGCCTTGTTTGAAAGCTTCTAAGGACAGGCTGACCCTCTTCTTAGGGACTAATGCAGCTGGTGATTTCAAGTTGAAGCCAAAGCTCATTTAATACTCTGATAATCCTAGGGCCCTTAAGAATTATGCTACACCTACTCTGCTTGTGCTCTATAAATGGAACAACAAAGCCTGGATGACAGCACATATGTTTACAACATGGTTTGCTGATATTTTAAACCCACTGTTGAAACCTATTGTTCCAAAAAAATTTTTTTAAAATATTACTGCTCATTGATAATACACCAGATCATCCAAGAGCTCTAATGGAGATGTACAGGATTAATGTTGTTCTCATGCCTGTTAATATAGTACCCACTCTGTAGCCCATGAATCAAGGAGTAATTTTGACTTTCAAATCTTATTTAAGACATAACTTTTGTAATGCTCTAGCTGCCATAGATAGTAATTCTTTGATGGACCTAGGCTAGGAAAATTAAAACTTCCTGGAAAACATTTACCATTCTAGATGACATTAAGGGATTTTCTGATTCATGGGAAGATGTCAAAATATCAGCAATTATAGGAGTTTGGAAGAAATTGTTTCCAACACTCATGGGTGACTTTGAGGTGTTCAAGATTTCAATGCAGGAAGTAACTGCAGATATAGTAGAAATAGCAAGAGGACTAGAATTAAAAGTAATGCCTGAAGATGTGACTAAATTGCAGTTTCATAATAAAACTTGAGTGGATGAGGAATTGTTTCTTATGGATGAGCAAAGAAAGTAGTTTCTTGAGATGGAATCTACTATTGAAGATTCTATAAAGATGTTGAAATGATAACAAAGAATATAGAATGTTACAAAAATTTAGTTAATAAATTGGTGGCAGAGTTTAAGAGAACCAACTCCAATTTTTAAAAAGTTCTATCATGGGTAAAATGATATCAACCAGCATTGCATGCTGCAGAGAAATCATTCATGAAAGAAAGTCAACTAATGAGGCAAACTTCATTGTCTCACTTTAAGAAACTCTTACAGCCATCTGAGTCCTCAGCACTACCACCCTGATCAGGCAGCCACCATCAACACTGAGGTAAGATCCTCCACCAGCAAAGAGATTATAACTCACTGAAGGCTCACATAATGGTTAACCTTTTAAAAAAATAAAGTACTTTTAAGTAAGCTTTAAAAATTTTTGACATAATGTTATTACTCATGTAATAGACTACTGTAGCAGTTTTCAGCTGGTACCACAATAATTTTAAAAATATGCAATACTTAACTATTTAGTCAGGGGTACTGATCTCTTTTCCCTTTGACTGTCAAAAAATGACAACAGCCAACACAACAATAGCCATCAGATGTAAGTGAATCAGAATTATACCTATTTTTGTCAGATTGGCAAAAGTATATATAGTTTTGGCGTGCTGTAGAATTTTAGTAACTAGTTTATATGTGCCATGAGATGAAAAAGGTTGAAAATCATTGGACTATTGCATAGTATAAACATAACTTTTGTATGTCCTGGCAAAACAAAAAATTAGTATAACTTCCTTTATTATGATACTTGCTTTATTGTGGTGACCCAGAACTGAATGCACAATATCTCTGAAGTACAGCTGTATTCTTTCTGCACAGGTATCTCTGTCTCAGAGGCTCTTTTCTAACAAACCTGACTGAAGGCAAATTCACATATTCAGTATGCATTCAGTTACATAGAGAGTATATGTTAAATGTATATTTTAAGTGATGTGTGTGTATGTGGCTTAATCTATATATCATATGTATGTAAATCTCACTTAAAGTACATATTTTAGCCATGCAGTTATTTGACTTGCCTAAAGGATATCTTGTTTTTTGCCTTGGCCAATGTGGCTCAGTTGATTGGAGGATCCTCCCATAAACCTAAAAATCACAGGTTTGACTCCTGGTTAGAGCACATGCTAAGGTGTGGGTTCGCATGAGAGACAACCAATGGATAGTTCTCTCTCACACTGATGTTTATCTCTCTCTCCCCACTGCCTTTCCCTCTCCCTAAAATCAATGAAAATGTCCTCAGGTGAGGATACAAATAATACAAATAATACAAATAAATGATATCTTGCCTTGACATATTTATTTCTAAATCTGAACAAATCATTTAGGAATTTATAAAGTAAACATTTCTAAACATGGGTGAATGCAATAAATAATTCTACAATATTCATTAAGATCAATTTCCACAGGATTAGATTCTCTGATGGCCAGTAGCCCAACAATCATCCAAATCAGGGAAGAGCATGTTTAAATAATTGTTCAGGTTTTTTCTATTTCTAACTGAACTTTTTGGTACTGCCAGCAATAAGAAAAGATCTAGAGATACATCAATAAATAAATGTTGGGAAGTACTATATTATTAACTATGTAAAACCCAAGTAGACTGCTGTTTACTATGCAATTGTGTTTTAGTTTTAAACATTTTGGCTTCAGTATTTGCTTTCCACATAACACAGCTGATATTTTTATAAAAATGAGTATATGACTGATAGAAACTGTGCAAGGAAAAATTGTCTATAATTAATCACAACACAAATTGTTTATGTTGGTTTTCAAGTCACCTAGGCTGGATTTAGCTAATCAGTCTCCTGTAGGATTTGATGTAGTTTAAGCACCTATAAAATTTCATGATAATGCCAGCTTCCTTAAGTACTCCAACTTATTTAAACCCAAAAGCATGTATCACTGCACAGCTAATAGAGTGAATCTAAGCAGAAAGTTCCTTAATCTTCACTGAAAAGTGGCAGTTCTGTAAATTTATATAAGGTAGTACTGGCACGCAATTCACATTCGAAAACTATTTTTTTTAAACTGCAGAAATTTGGGATTCTGCTTTTTAATTTTATTCCTTAGAGTAGCTATTACTTCACTATTTTGCTGGCTTTTAATTATTTTAATGTATCAAAAAAATCTTTTCCAGGGGAGAATGTCTTTTAAATATTCAGGGTAGCATATGCTCACACACCTCACTATTCATACGTTTATATAAATATGATAGTTTCTTTTAAGATTTCATATTAAAATGCTGACCATGTGGAAACATTTGATACCCTGGGAAAATGGGAAAGTGACATTTACTTATTTAAAATGTGAGTTCATTATGAATTGATGAGATAAAAGTATAAAAACAACATAGAATTACTGGGAGTCTAAATGAAATCCTATTTTTTAATAATAATAATAACAACAACAACAAACTCACTTTTATTGAGGATTTACTATGTGCCAAGGCTTTATGGACTGTCTCATTATATCTCCAAAGTCCTGTTAATATATAATTTGATTGTTTCCATTTAATTCATGAAGAAATTGAAGTCCACAAATGTTAAGTTACCTTTTAGAGTTATAAAGCTAAAGGAGCAAAGCTCACTGAAATTAATATGTAATTAGAGCAAAATTTTTTGCATCGCTCATAATAAGTACCGATTAAGTTTATTAGCACATGGACCGAGAGCTTTTGTTTTATATTCCCCCTTTTTTATTAGGATATAATAGACATATAACATTATGGAATTTCAGATATACAACATGATGATTCAATATTTGTATATATAGTGAAACGATCACCACAGTAAGTCTAGTTAACATCTGTCACCACACACTGTTACAATTTTTTCTTGTGATGAGAACTTTTAAGATTTACTCTGAGCAACTTTTAAATATGTACTACAGTTGTTGTTTTAAAACAAGTACACTTCTTTTTCTCTTAAGAAAATAACCTGGGATATTGTATATCAGGAGTTGGCAATCTATGGCAAACAGTAACCCATGAGCCAAATCTGGCTGGGGCACTTGAATTTGTAAATAAAGTTTCAATGGAACTCAGCAACATTCATCTTTCATTCATTTTACCTAGTGTCTTTGGCTGCTTTCACACTACAACAGTAAAGTTGAATAGTTGAGACTGTTACAGAACAGACCCGGGTGGGGTGAACGTTATACTATTGCCTGAGCTCCAGGGATCCCCCCCCGTACTAGGTTCACCTTGCCTGCTACCAGGGAAAGACGCCTTGCCAGAGATTGTTGAAAAGGAAAGGGATTACTTATTTAAAGAGTTATACAAAATTAAGAGCAATGACTTAATGCCTTTGTTGAGATCCCAAAGTCCTTTAGAATACCCACAAATGCACAGTCCTTCCTTCCCACTCTGCCCAGTCTGGGGTACCGAATCTCAGAAAAAGAAAATAGAAGTCCATGGTTCTTCTCTGCCCAAACTGCATAGTCCCAAAAGGACCTGTGGTCCCAAAAAGACATGTGGTCCCAAAAGGACCCGCAGTTCTTCTCTGCCCAAGACACGTGGTTCAAAAAGGACACCACAGGGTGCCACGCCTGGGTTTAAATCCCAGCGCCAACCTTCCTCTGCTGCACCATTTCCAACCCCACACACAATTGGCCATAGCTGCCAGCAGTCCTGTATTTTTCCAGCTTTACTGGGCGGCCATAGTAAGTCCAGGCAGGTATGGTCCTGTGGTGTGGAGCCAATCATCTCCAAGCTCTTCTCAATGGCACTGCTCCATGTGTCCTATCCCCCAGCTCAGACTTGTGGGGGTAAGGACATCATATATATATATATATATTTTTTTTTTTCCTAACATTTTCTGGACACCGAGCTCTGGACCCCATTACAAATCCCTATTTGCTCCCTGCCCCCCACTCTTGGCTGCACCCTGTTACAAGACAAAGACTGTATGACCCATCAAAGCCAAGATACTCATGTATTGGTTTTTCCAGAAAATATTTGCTAAGCTCTGTGGTGTACATCCCTTATTTAAACACTTAGTTACAATATTCAGAAATAGAAACATTAATGCCTTTTAATAGTACCTTCTGTTAACACATTTCAAATTAGCAAATATGGTCTGGGATATAAAATCTGAGCTGAAGGAAAAGTTTACCTCAGTACAAGATCACATTTTCTTCCTATAAATATAATGCTATTATATTTATATAATATAAACATAATTCTTTGATTATTTTAATATATAAGCACAAATAATTGGAAGAAGTATATTAAGTGGAAGAATCAGTTGAGCTGCTTGATATGTATTTCTCTCCCACTATGGTTTGTTGTTTTAACTAATCTTTTGATTTTGAGGATTTTAAATTCTGACATCTCACTTGAGCTCTGTTTTATGTGGCTGTTGGCAAAGTGTTGTAAATATGCAAGGTCATTTGTACTATTTCAACAAATAGAGATCTTGAGAAATAACTATGATTTGTAGTTACCTTCTATCTTTGGAAATTTCTCTGTGAATGAGTTCTGTAAACTCAGTATAAAATGAATATCACATTAAGCAATAAAATCATTAAGAAAATTCATCTTTGGTTAGTTTTTAAATGTAAATGCTTCAAAAGCCATGTAACTCATAATACTGTCACTTTGTTGCTTTTATTTTTTCTAGATTTGGATGATCCTGTAGTAACTGTTCATCAAAGTATAGGTGAAGCTAAAGAACAGTTTTACTACGAGAGAACAGTGTTCCTCAGGTGTGTTGCCAATTCCAATCCACCTGTTCGGTACAGCTGGAGACGTGGTCAGGAGGTGTTACTGCAAGGATCTGATAAAGGAGTTGAGATTTATGAACCCTTCTTTACCCAGGTAGGAATTAAAGTATAATATACCCACTGCACCCTGGTAATATATTTTCCTAATTTAAACAGCATATAATATTATTTCTATTTAAAAAGATAGTTTCTTCAACCCTGGCCTTTTAAAAAAACAATATTTTTGACTGAATGATCAGAAGACTCAAATAATGAAGAAAAAATTATCTTTTACATGGTAGTTAAGTGTAAAATGTTAACTCTTCAAAAAATTTCAAATTAATTATCCTGACATATATCTTTGTTAAAGGTTTACAAAGATTTCATTATAAAGTACATAATTATACATTTGCCAGACTGCTTTTTATATGTGGAAAATATTCCTTGAAATAAGAGACTTTGGTTTTCCCATATCAATGGTAAATAAGTTTTAAAGGAATGAAGAATCTACTTGAAATTTCTTTCACTTTGGTTTTAGAAAAAAATGTAATTTCATTTGTTTTTGGTTTTTAATTTTTTATTAGAGCCTTAATTATGTAAAAACTAAAACATCTAATGAGTCATTAAAAACTTACTTAATAAAAAGAAAAATTGAATTAATTTTCCATAGAGTGAAATTTTCCATAGAGTGGTATTTCCTTCTATTTGAATAACAGATTTTGCTATGCTGCTTAAAAAAGGCTTCCTCTATCTTTGTATGTGCTGGTACCTCTCTTATTGGGTTGAATTAGTTATCTTAAAAATATTTAAGAAACAAACAAGCTTTTCTTGCCATTCTGTGATTCACCTGCTGCAGTTGATAATTGTCAATAACTTGCAGTTCCAACTCCTATTTAAAAATATCTTTCCTGCCTTTGGTTACTAATTATGTACTTTATCTCTTTCTGAAATGGCCATGTTTTTATATCTTCCTGAACAATCATGTAGGAGAAGAAATATGACAATACTTTTACATTATATATGTACTTAATTTATTAACATTAAACATGTTTTATAGGTCAAATTGATAGAAACTCCCAAATAGCAGCATGTGGAAAATTTAGTTCTTATAGCCACAGAAAATATTGGCTTTTTCATAGATGAGAGGTTATCAATGATTTTTCTTCATACCTTACACATTGAGATACTGCACCTGGGCCGGACATACACAGGTTCACCCCACTGCACGCCCTGGATTAGGACAATAGGTACCTAATTGGCTTAGTGCTTCATTAGGGAAAACTCCAAACCTCTGAGTGACCACTTAAAATGTAAACTTTTTTTCTGCTGTAATATCTCTAGTGGATATGAATATTAATAAATAAAAACTGTTTGGATGGTTTAAAGAAATAAATATCTCTAGTGGATTCAGTGTATTGTATTGTAGCCCACAAGACCATGTTTGATCTTGCTCTGCCTTGCTCTCCCTTACCTAATCCTTTAAATCTCATATACCATTCTAGACACACAATCCCTAGGCATGCCAAGAGTCTGCACGTTGTTGATTCTGCTGTGTAGAATGTAATTCACTTAGGCACTATGGCAGGACCATCCTACTCATCACCTCCAAAAGGCCTTCGTGGGCAGATCTAGCTGAAGTAACATCCCTTCCTTTCCAAAGTTACTCTTTCCTGATACTCATGTTTATTTTATTTTTTTCTCACAGCACTGAAACTATCAAATTACCTTATGTTTGAAATTAGCCCACTAATAATAAAGAGTTTGTCTTTTCAACAGCTAAAACATTGCCTTACACATGAAAGATTCTCAATACATATGTGTTAAATATTGAGCCAATATTCCTATGGGGATGTCTGGCTGACTAGTTATGGGATGGTTACAATTGACTCCAAGTTTCTAGTAATGCCTGAATCACTCTGTAACTCCATCCCACTTAATACACTAAAGGAAGCTTAATGAACTAGAATAATGTTATAATTTAATTTATTTTAATATATTTAATTTTAAAACTGTGATTATTTTCTAGTTTTAATTTAAAACATTAAAATATTTCATTTTGAGCTAATTTTAGACTTACAGAGAACTTGTAAAAATAGTACAGAGTTCCTTTGCATGCCTCATCTAGCTTCTAATGTTAATATCATCTAGAACTATAGTACTATGAGCAAAATTGAGAAATTAACATTGGCACAATACTATTAACTGAACTATAGATTTTATTCACATATACTAGTTTCTATAGTAATGTTCTTTTTCTGTTGTTTTATTTTATCCAGGATCCCACATTGCATTTAATTTTTATTTCCTACCCTCCTTCTTTAAAATAGTAGGTTGCCTTAAAAAACAGGTTGAATTTTTTATTAAGTTATAGGTATAATTTATATATTCTAGATATGAATCTTTTGTTAGACATGTGCTGTGAAATATTGGTTTTTCCAGAGTGTAGTTTGCCTATTTATTTGCTTTTTTCATTTAATATATTTTTTAAATTTAATTTTTAATTATAGGTGATATTCAGTCTTATTTTATATTAGTTACAGGTGTAAAGCATAGTGGTCAGACATTTATATAATTCACAAAGTGTTTCCCCCGATAAGTCTAGTACCCATGTGACACCATGCACAGTTATGGCAATATTATTGACTGTATGCTGTATGCTCCACTTTACTTGCCAGGTCATTTTTGTAACTGATAATTTGTACTTCTTAATCTTTTCATCTTTTTTACCTAGCCTCCCAACCCCCCTTCCCATCTGGCACCCATCAGTTTGTTCTCTGTATCTATAATTCTGTTTCTGTTTTATTTGTCCATTTACTTTGTTCTTTAGATATTAGCTGCAAGTGATTTCATATCGTATTTCTCTTTCTTTGCCCAACTTATAATTTTTAATTGATTTCTAGTCTAATTCCACTGTGTCAGAAGACATACACTTAATAATTTAATCTTTAAAAATTAATTGAGGGGATTTCAGGTCAAGATGAAGGTGTAGGTAAACATGGCTCTCCTCCTCCTTGCAAAAACCACATCAAAATTACAACTGAACTTTACAATATCCATCACTCAGAAGCATCAGAAAATCAAGCTGAATGGAAGACTGACAATATGGAATTAAAAAAGAAACCACATCCATTCAGACTGGTAGGAGGGGTGGAGACCTGGATACATGGAGATGTGAAGACACAGGGATGTGGAATGGGCTGGTCCCATATCCACATGTGGTGAATAAAAATTTGGGAAGGATATCTGGGGAGTGAGGGTTCCTAGCCCCATAATAGCACCCCCCGCTCCATTCCAAGGTTCCAGAGCCAGGAAAATAAGTAAAAACCAGTGGGGATTGGATTGGTGGAAGAAACTTCTGGAGTCCCAAGTATTTCCTCTTAAAGGTCCTGCCCACAGACTTAGTCAGACTCATTCCCTCTGGGCTCCAGCAATGGAGCAGCAGCTTGAAGGGCACCAGTGGCATATGCAGAGGAACTAAAGTGTCTAGCATCAGGGTGAGAGCAGGGGAATAGCTTTCTCTGGACAGAACTTCTGGCAGAGGCCATTGTTCATTTTCTGAGCCCTCCCCCGACACAGCCATAGAGGGTGACACATATCTGAGACTCCATCAGCCTGGCTTACAAGGTTTGCCCCACCTTAGTGATTCCCTGAGGCGCTGTCCCACCCAATTTATGGTCCCACCCAACCTATGGCCCCACCCAAACTGTTAACAGTGGCTTTTCCATATGAATGGCTTGTCTTGGTTCATGTTTCAGATCTTCCTAAATCCTTTCAAACAAGAAACAGCCAGCCTCAGTGAACCTCCAGCCCTCATCCTACTTTCTAAGTGTTCCTAGGCCTGGCACTAGCAGCAGCTGCCCTTGGATCACAGTCTGTCCTCACTTGGGTACCTCCAAGCCCAGCACAAATAGCAGCCATATGCAGATTGCTTTATAGCTTATGCTAAATGGACCCAGACAAACATAGGTGGAGATGACCTTTACTTGCACCACCCAGGAAACCCCACAACCTTTGCACCCAGTGACATCTACAGACCATGTTGGAGCAGCACCACCCAACCACCTCCACAAACCATGGAGGGCAGAGGTTGGTGGCCAGTGGTCACAACCTGTCCTTGTAGCTCACTGGCCTAAGTAAATCCCCCCCATTGACCTGCCAAGAGCAACCAAGGCTCAACTACAAGAGGAGGATGTACTCAGCTCATATGGAGGACTCACCTTGATTACCTAGCTTGGGTGATAGAGGAGGCTGTGCCACTGGACCCTATAGGACACCTACTACATTAGACCACACTACCCAGACAGGAAGTCATAGCAGCTCTGCCTAATACATAGAAACAAACACAGGGAGTCTGCCAAAATGAGGAGAAAAAGAAACCTGACCCAAATGAAAGAACAGAAACAAACTCCAGAAAGGAACTAAACAAAATGGATATAAGCAATCTATCAGATGCTGAGTTCAAAACACTGATTATAAGGATGCTCAAGGAACTTAGTGGGTACTGCAACAGCTTTAGAAAGATCCAGTCAAATGAAGGATACACTAATTGAAATAAAGAACAAATTATAGGGAATCAACAAGACAGCAGATAAAGCCAAGAATCAGATCAATGATTTGGAACATAAGCAAGCAAAAAACAACCAATCAGAATAAGGAGAAGAAAAAAGAATAAAAAAAATGAAGATAGTGTAAGGAGCCTCTGGGACAAACAACTTCAAGCATACCAATATTCATATCATAGGGCTGCCAGGAGGAGAAGACAAAGAGCAAGAAATTGGAAATCTATTTGAAAAAATAATGAATGAAAACTAATTTGGTGAAGGAAATAGACGTGGGAGTCCAGGAAGCACAAACAGTCTCAAACAAGATGGATGCAAAGAGACCCACTGCAAGTCATTTATCATAATTAAAATGACAAAGGTTAAAAATAAAGAGAGAATCTTAAAAGCAGCAAGAGAAAAGCAGATAATTACCTACAAAGGAGTTCCCATAAGACTGTCAGCTGATTTCTCAAAAGAGTCTTTGCAGGCTAGAAGGGACTGGCAAGAAATATTCAAAGTGATGAAAAGCAAGGACCTACAACCAAGGTTACTCTATCCAGCAAAGCTATCATTTAAAATTGAAGGTCAGATAAAGAGCTTCCCATACAAGAAAAGCTAAAGGAGTTCATCATCATCATCAATCCATTATTATATGAAATGATAAAAGGACTTATTTAAGAAAAAGATCAAAACTATGAACAATAAAATGGCAATAAATACATATCTATCCAGAACTGAGTCTAAAAAACAAACTAAGCAAACAAGCAGAATAGACATAGTATGTTAGATATGGAGAACATTTGGATGGTTGCCAGATGATAGAGGGTTTGGGGGAATGGATGAAAAGATGAAAGGATTAAGAAATAAAAATTGGTAGTTAAACAATAGTCATGGGGATGTTAAGTATAGTGTAGGAAATGGAGTAGCCAAAGGACTTATATGCATGACCCATGGACATGAACAAAGGTGTGGAGATTGCTGGAAGGAGTGGGGGAGGGCTGGATAGAGGAAGGCAAAGGGGGAAAATATGGGACAATTGTAATAGCATAATCAATAAAATATAATTTAAAAAATTAATTAATTGAAACTTGCATTATGCTTAGCTTATGGTCTACTTTCATACATGATTTATGTACACCCACAATAGTGTATTCCAAGATTTTTGCATGCCAATTAAGTCATACTTGTCCATTGGGTTGTTCAGACATTCTATGTATTTACTGGTTTTTTTTTCATTCGCTATTTTAAGCTATTGATATAGTTTAGTTAATATCTATGGCTATGGCTGTGTATTTGTCTATTCTTTATTACTGTCAACTTTGCTTTATATATTTAAAACATATTCTTAGTACATACAGATTAGTAATTGTTATATCTTCATGGTGGACTGAATATATTTCCTCCCTGATATGTCCTGGTGGATTATCACTAAGAAATGTCCTTCTAAAAAGTAGTACCTCTTGCTCTAGTAGTGCTGCTTGCCCTAAAGTCTATTTTGTCTGTCATTAATTTAACTTTGCAAGCCTTCTTTTGATTAGTTGTTTTCTTTTTTTGGGTGGTGTGGGTTGGGGAGAAGAATGGTAAATCATCTCTTTTTTACTTTCAAGCATTCTGTTTTTAAATTTAAAAATATGTCACTAGTAATCAGTATATATAATTTTGTTGTTTCCAGTAGGGCAATCTTAGTTTTTAGTGCATTAAATCCAATGCCTGATAATTTTTTTTCTATGTGACCTACCTGTTTTGTGTTATGTCTCCCTTTTCTTGCCTCCTTTGGGATTTATCAAATATGTATAATTATTTAATTTCCTCCTCTATTTAGCTATGAGTTTGAAATTATTTTAGTAACACTTAATTGGTTACTTAAAAATTACAGTCTGTTTCCTGACTTATTCCTCAATAAGGATGTAAATATAGAATACATTTGCAATATTTATATTTTTTATATTTTATTTTTGTATAGTATTTTAATTCTACATTTATTTAAACATTGGCAAGACATTATTATTCTGTCCTTTGAAAGTCATTATCTACTTATATTTACCAACAGATTTCCTTTTTCCATTTGTGTTAGTCTTTGTGAATGGTGTGAGGAAATGTTTGAGTTTCATTTTTACAGAGGGATGTACATATGTTCTAGTACCATATATTGAAAAGATCATTCTTTCACCACTAAATTTTCTTGGCACTTAAATCAATTGGCCCTATATATTAAAGCTTATTTATGAACTATTTATTCTGTTTCATTGATTTATATGTCTGTCCTTATGCCAATACCCCACTGTCTTAATTACGGTAGCTTATAACAAGTTTTGAAATCAGGAAAAATAATTCCTTCAACACAGTTCATCTTTTTCAAAATTGTTTTGAATGTTATAGCTTCTTTCTATTTTCACTTAAATGTTAAAATGATCTTGTCAATTTCTACAAAAATCTCATAAGATTTTGAGTGAGGGTTTGTTGACTCTGTGGATCAATTTGAGGGGACTGATACCATGGTTATTAAACTGAGGGTTATATTGACAATATATGAATCAAGCAATGAAACACCTTATGCCCACTATTTTGATTTTACTTCATGACATATTGTATTTACTGTTCTGTGAACAATTTGAGAGTACCTGTAAGATTTTACCAAACCAGTTTGATTTAGATTTATCACCCTTTGAGATACTGCTTTGAGTCTTTTTGTGTATGTGTATATTTATCAAAAATGCATAGGAAGCTGGTCATTTACTTTAGAAATTCTGGAGTGCTACTTATAAATAAATTACCTCTCAGGGGCAAGGCAGCTAGTTGTATATAGTGGCCTGGAGATCCAAGGGTTTTATTTTTTTTCTTTTTTCAATAGGCCATAGTAGGTATACTTGTGCATGGGAATCATAAATGCAAATGCCTACTGAGATTAATCTGGTAACATAAATATGTGAGTCTGTCTGGTATTATCAAAATAAACACTGCTGAGGCTGGCCATGCATGCCAGCTTTTCAGGAAACAATAAATCACTTGTTGCCAGAGTTCAACACTTGACCCTTCTGGGCTACTGTTTTGAAACTCTGCTTGAATCCATGGTTACCTCAAGGGGGATGCAGTGGTACTTACAATAGCATTTCTAGTCTTGTATGATTCCAAATAAAGACAGATAAGAGTGAGCAGGGTTTCTGTAAAAGTTCTGTTGACTGAAAATAAGTACATAGTGGATAGAGAACTCCAGGGCTGATTCCAGCCTTATGGGTACATTTTTATAATATAGATGAGTATGATGTAGAGAACATTTTCACCCAGGAATCTACTTGATAGAAAACAATGTCCTAATTTTTATCTTCTAACTACCTTGGAAATTTGGAGTAAGTGTGGATTATGATTGTCCAGCAGTAGAAAGCAATGCATTGGGCTTAGCCTGTGGGTTTTATTTTTACAGTGATAAAATATAATTTCTATGAACATTCTAATTCATAGTTATCATATCTAGTTGATTTTCCGTATATTAAAAAATAGACCTATACATTTTTAGTAACTTCAGAATTGTGTTATTGAGTTAAGGTATCAATTATTTGGTTTACATGTCAAATTTGTTTTGTGTAGTATCCTTGAAATATTTCTCAAGATTGACTTGTTTTTTTGGTCCTAGTATAATGGCTTCGCTATTTAAATGAGATATAAATGGTGTTTATTTGCTTAGTGTGCTACTGGAGATTATATATATATAAAATATATATAATATATAAAATTTATATATTTTTTCATATAAATAATTTCTTTACACTTTAATTCTTAGATTTTATTGATTTTTTTGGACTGTTGCTTCCCATCAGTTGCCATGTGTACATTCATACTGAAGGAACTTTCCATGTTAGCATTGTTAGTATTGGAGGACCTAATAATATTTTAATTTATTTTCATATATTATATGGACTTCATGTCTTCATAGTGTAATTAAGATCCAGTTAAAATAACTGAGATCTTCTATGTGCAAGATATTGGCAACTTTCTGCCAGAGACAGAGGTTATAGGCAAGCCTCCTTCTCTGACTTTGTTGATGTTTATGGGGAGAAGTTAAAGTACACAGTGATTATGTTACAAGGTAAAAAAATATTGTCAGAATAGAGGCATGCAATAGTGCTATGTAGAGAGCATTCAAGATGGAAATCAATAGCACCTGCAATAATACAGAAGGAAGATAATACCTCCAAAGATTGGCTATGTCTCTGGTTGACTGGAACAATAATTTGTATACATGGGCAAACGCGGACTATGAAGCTGGGGAAGGTATACTGGGATTATATTGTGGAATATTGACAGATAATAAGTCTGCATATTTATTAATGTTAGAAAATTAAATTTCTTTTCAATGTATGGTTTTCTATTCAATGACAAGACCTTGTTTTTAATAAAACAGAATTTCTAAGGTGAGATATATCTATTCCAAATGACTATTCATATTGAGCTAATAATAATATTAATTTGAGGTGAATATTTGTTTTACCACCCTGTTACATGACAAAATCTTCTTTATACCTTTTTGTAGATAGTCTTTCTGAAACAAAATTGGCCTATGTTGCTGAGGCTGATGCAAATTCAAATGAATATAATGTAATAAGTCTAAGAAGAATAATTATGCTTTACTCAATGCTGAAGATCTAGGCTAGCATATAATGCTATAGATAGCACTGGATTGTAAATCTTTTTGAATTGGAAACCTTTTTTTTTACTGATATCTGAAAATACATATTTGAAAAGGTCCTAATTTCCTAAGTAAAGTGGACACACTGCTTGAGGTTATTGTTATTACTTCACTAGAAAATGTCACCATTGGTAATGGCCACTGACAAATGTATAGAATACCTTTCTTTTATTTCTTTTATTTTTAAAAAAGTAGTTTTAAAAGTTTAAATATAAGTGTTAGGCATTGAAATAATTTTTGAATATTAAAGAAATGTATACTTAAATTTTACAAATGACGTGTACTCTTGATATCTTTCTAGAACTTTTGTAAAGACCTTCATGACATCAAATTGTGTATTGGAATTGCACCATCTAATTATAAGACTGAACATATTTATATCAATTATATATTTATAATTAGACTATACAACTAGACAAATATCAATGGAAAATTCCTTTTTACAAATCATGGAAATTCACATGCAAAAAGCCTCCCAACATCACAGATTATTAAATTTATATGATCAACCAAAATAAAATTAATGTTATGTTGTAAAACAGTTATAAGCAATAAATTCTAAATCACTGTAAATAAATATACCCATTGTAAATGGCATATATGCAAACATGTCATTTGCTAGCATAGCTTTGGGAGCTGTTTATTGGGAAGAACAGGGTCAGCTTGAATGTTTCCATTCATTTTCTGAATGTGGTGAATTAAGTGGGTAAGGTTCAGATTCTTCCATATCTCTGCCTATGTTCTATATTCCTTCAATATACTGTGTCTCTGTGAGCCCCTCTGCCTCTTTGAAGGCTATACAGATTAATCTTAGATATTAACCTAGATGACTATACTGTAGTTTCCACATCTTGGTATCTTTTTTCTGATTACAAAATGTAAATCATATTAGCTTACCCGAAACAACTCTGCTATCCCATGCTAGCTGAACCACTGGGAAATTGTGTATTTAGACTTCACAGTAAAAGTTATCATTTCCTTTTGTCTGTGCTTTCCATGTGCAAATTTTGCTTCACTGTTTTGAGTGAGAATTAGCTAAGGATATGGTGTGTGCAAACCATTATATTTATTGGGCCATAGTTTTTGGTGTTTACAAAGTATGGGAATCATCACAAAAGGTAAGGTGAATTCTCTAAGCCTTAAAATCTCAATATTATTACTTAATTTATATTCTTTACTTTTGGATAGCATAAACTCCAGCAACATTTCTGACCACCTGTGCAGAGATTGGGCAGATACCTGTACACAGATGCTGAATGAAACCATTATAATGGGTCAGATACTACTAGGAGTACATTAGTAGAGGATTGCAGGCTAAAATTTTTACAATAGATAAAAAATGAAATGAAAAACAACCAAAAAGTAACTAAAATGTTATATTTATAATTAGTTATTTTCACACAAAGGCCTGTAAAGTAGCAAGAATAATCTAATTGCTAGAAATAAGTTAAGAAGTAAAATGGCATAAAAAGATTTATTGAATTTTAACAAACATTAGTAGGTACAGTTTCAGTAGAGTGTTGAAACAGTTTCCAGAAAATGTGGATTAAAAATAATTTGTCAGTGGAAACAGAAATAAGAAATATTGGTAGAATGTAATTAACTCTATGTAAATAGAGACTATCTATTAAATCTAAATCTAAATAACTCTATTTTTTGAATATATTTAAGAATCATTATTACTGTATGATTACTTTAAAAATATTGACTTTATTAAACTCTATTGCATTTGTATCAGGTGCCCAATAGATAGTAAGTTCCAGAGAAATATGTATAAAGAAAAGCTCTGAGTGGTAAAAGAGGTAGTTACAGTACTTTTAATTGAAAAAGTATTCATTTAAAAAGTCTCTCTCCTATATTAAGTCTTGCTCAAGGTGCTTAGTACTTAATGAACTAAGAACAAGAAATACATGATCCCTACCCTTTATATACTTACATGCAAGGGGAGAAGTTGACAAAATAAATCTACTACTAAAATAAATGGAAAAATGAGAACATAATTTAAAGAGACAGAAGATCCCAAGAAAACTGATTCCTTTTCCAGAAAATGAGGAAATGCTTATCTGTGGAAGTAAGGAGTATGGGGAACTAAGAATGAGATGAAATGGATTAAGTATAGAGCAATGAAGAGCTACACATATACAAAGGGTTTGTGGCTGAAGGAAGCAAGATATGTGCAAGGCAGTAAAAGAATGAGTTAATTTAATAGCAGCACTATTTACAATAGCCAAGATTTGGAAACAGCCTAAGCGCCCATCAGTAGATGAGGGGATAAAAAAGCTGTGGTACATTTACACAATGGAATACTACTCAGCAGTAAAAAAGAACAAACTGGCAGAAACCAGAGGGCAGGAGGAAGGGGAATAGCAGGGAAAGAAGGGGAAAGGTCATCAAGGAACATGTATAAAGGACCTATGGACAAAGCCAAAGGCGGGTAGGATTGAGGGTGGGACAAGGGAAAATGGTGGTGGGAAAATGGAGACAATTGTATTCGAACAACAATAAGAAAACTAAAAAATTATTTTAAAAAAGAAGAAGAAATGCTTACATTTGCAACAGCATAGATGGATCTAGAAAATATTATGCTAAGTGAATTAAGTCATTCAGTGAAAGGCTAATACCACATAATCTCACCTATATGTGGAATCTATTGAGCACAATAAGCTAACAAAAAAATAGTAACAGAAGCTTAGATACATGAAGCCGACTGACAGCTGCCAGAAAGGAGAGGAGGGGGGATGGGATGAAAGATGGTAAAGGGATTAACCAAAGAACGTTTATGCACAATCTATGGTCATGGACAACAGTATGGGGACTGGCATAGGGAGGGGGAGGATGGGGCAGGACAGAGGTGGGGAAAAGGAGTCATGGTAGGAGCAAAGGTAATAGTATAAACAATAAAAGTAAATTTTTAAAGAAATAAAAATTTGTGAAAAGAATGAGGTGAGACTGGGGAGGAAAGGAGAATGTAAATCATAAGAGTTGAAAGCCATGTTAGTAGCTGTTGCCTCTATTTTTAAGAGCAATTGTAAGCCATGTTATTTAAGCAGAGTAATGGCATAGCCAGATTTGCATATTATCCTCTTGGTTAAGGATCAGGTCTTTATGTTGGCTTGCATTCTTAAACTATACTAAGCAGGATTTTTTTCAGCTGAATGTAGGGTTTAGAACTAAGATTACACTTTAAAGTAAATAAAAAGAATGGTTGAGATCAAACATACTTAAAGGTCAATAAAAGGATTGAGAGAGAGATACTGAATATACAAATAAGAAGTAGTAATTGAAAGTCTAAGATTCCTGTTATCAAAGAAAAAAAGTAGATTTAGAGGATTAGTCTTGAAGTTCAATTTAGAATATTTTGAGTTTTAGGTGTCTGTGAGACTTCAGAATGAACACATGGAAGAGAAAATTCAGTATATGCAAATACTGGGAGAGGGATAGAGACTTGGTATCATGGCTGGGGGACTGGGCTTGTAGTAGAAATTCATCAGCAAGGCTAAGATCACCTAGGAGAATTTTATAGTTGGATTAACTATGGAATAAGAAGAATTTCAGGAAATACCAACAGTTAAGTGTTGAGAGAATAAAGGAAAGTAAAGAAATATAAGCAGTAACAGTCACAGAGGTACAAGGAGTAGGATTCATCACCTCGTTAAAATATTGTCTGAGTCAACTGGTTCTAGTATCACATTTTCTTTCAACTAGGCTTTCCCACTAAGCATACTCTTCTAGGCATTCTATCTAGTTAATGAAAATGATAACTCTGTTATACCCCGAGAACTTGTTTCAAATCTAAGTTCCAGAAACACAAACACTGACTGTGTATATTTGTGTGGTGTGTATCTGTATGTGTTTCTAGAAAAAGAAAGATTGTTGCTTATACCACAGAGGAAAGTGCTAAAGATGTGACTGAGTTAAGAATGAACTTTGACAATGAGTGAAAGGAATTATGGCCAAATGCACACTGAAGGAGAGATTCATTTGACACATTTGGAAACCTCTGTGTGCCTGCCTATGTGTGAGCAAGTTTTTGTTTGTTTCTTTGTTGGGTTATTTTTTCTTTTTTGCAAATGAACAGGCACTGCCTTTATGTATTGTCCCAAAAATATTCCGATCATTTTGAAGAATGTATGCAAGTGTTGCAATTTTTAGGATTTAAGTGATGTTACTGAAGTAAAATAAAATAAACACATGGTTTTATACAGATTTTATATGGAAACAAATCCACATTTCAAAAATTGCTATAACATCTTCACAATTAAGTTATTTATAAAGCATCTATTTGGAATAGATGCATAGACTTTGAAAGGTAAAGAATTCCAGGAAATAATTTGAATTGGGCAGGAACATTATTTTTCCTTTTTATTGGTGTTTATCGTTTACTCTTTTTAAACTATGAATGATGTTAGTGTTTTTCTTTTTTCATTGTTTCCTGCCTAATCAAGGGTTTGTATGATATTTCTGGCCACTTACTTTATTTCAGTCTATCTGCCATTTTGCAGATTTACCTGGGATACCTAGACCTTGAACTCTTGAATGTAAAATAACAACAATGATATAACTACAGTCAGGACTACTTCTTTATGCAGTTTTATATCTATCATCTCTCACTGCTCCATATTCACAAGTTATTTATGTATAGAAATTTAAATTATCTATCATTAGATTGACTTCATTAACTTTGTTCTACCAACATGGTTTTATATATTGGCTCTTCTTCAGAATCCTTTTCTTTCATATCATTTCATGTTGAAGTCTGCATAGATTGCAGTGTTTGTTGAATAAATTTCATTATTAAGTACACTGTGCCGATCTTTGCATAATAATTTGCACAACCACCACCAAAAATAGATCCACCCCCAGGAAGCTAGTTTATAAAGAAAATTTTATGAATTTTCATTATAGTCTGTTAGTTTTAATCTCTGGAGACATTACAGTGTTATTTTTATATGCAATGATTTTTCAAAATGTAGGGCATTTTCTTTTTAAAAACAAGACAATCTATCATATTATATTCTGCTAATAATATGATTTAATACAACATAATGCCAGAATTCATTCATTCATTCATTCATTCATTCATTCATTCATTTTGGTTACTATGGACTTCTTCTAATGACATTTTTTACATTTTCAGGGTGAAACAAAGATCTTAAAACTAAAGAATCTTCGACCTCAGGATTATGCTAATTATAGCTGCATTGCTTCAGTGAGGAATGTATGTAATATTCCTGATAAGATGGTTTCATTTAGACTTTCCAATAAAACAGGTAAGGGACTCTCTGAAAGTTTTATGTTTATTATCCACAGCTAATGTTTAATGGCTCTTTAACTTTCTTATAGACCAAATGATTTCTATAGCATATGTAGGAACAAAACATTCTTTTCTTTCCCAGATAATTCTGTGATATCTGAAAAACTTTTGGTAAATGGACACTGTAAAATTTAATATGTTTGTTTATGTAGCATACAAAATTATAATTCCTGATGACTGAATTCACAAATGTAACAAACAAGTCTCTTTTACTGTATTTCAAGTCAAGAAAGCTAATTGGCAATTTTAAGTAGGTATTTTTAAGAAATTATTTTTGTAGAATACGTCAAAACATTAGCAAGACTGAAACTTAAGTTAGCCTCTGTTTAGTAATATAGGTCTTAGAGTAAATGCAAACATTAAGAAGAAATTTCCAGATGAAAGACCAAAGAGAGGTCATGTGGATGAGCTATCTCTTTTATGCTTGTGTATAAACAATCACCTTAGCAAATTAGAATTCAACTGGTTTTGAGAAACTTTCAGTGCAATACAAGTAAATTTTTACTTTTAAGTAATTATATTAAGATAAGAGATACAATTACTTTTTTTATTGTTGTTCAAGTACAGTGTTCTCCATTTTTACCCCACCCCACCATGCCTCCTGCTCCACCCATTCCCAATTACTTTTTTCATTAATAAAAGCCTTAAGAAATATGGACCTTGGTATGACTGTTTTTATGCCCTGATTCTGCCACTTATTAGCTCTTGGATCTTGTTGAGCAAGTAACTTTGCCCTTCTTTACCTGTGTCCTCATAAACTCATGAAGTTGTAAGAAAAAATTAATGAGTTGATATTTATAAAGCATTTGGGACACACTTTATTAGTTCTTCCAACACAGAGCTAGTCAGACCTATTCAGCACAAAAGATTAAACCTAGAATTTTTTTTGAAAGATGAGAGAAAATGCTGTACTCATACATGGATTTATCAACATATGTTCCAATGTGTTGTTAAAATTTTAAAAGATAATTTATTTATTTAAAAGGTTTTATTTATTTATTTTTAGAGAGAGTAGAAGGGAAGGAGAAAGAGAGGGAGAGAAACATCAACGTGCGGTTGCCTCTCATGTGCCCCCTACTGTGTACCTGGCCCACAACCCAGGCGTATGCCCTGACTGGGAATTGAACCCACAGCCTTTTGGTTCACAGTCCAGAGCTCAATTCACTAAGCCACACCAGCCAGGGTTGGTTGGTATTCATTCATTCATTCATTCATTTATTAATTCATTCACTCAGTCATCAGAAACTTATTGGATTTCCATTTTGAATCAGCAATAATAACCATAGGGATATTAACTAAGATGTAAATTGTCTTAAATTAGAGAAATGCTCTATTAAGCACCAGATAAAAATCTTTAGAAGAAAGCAAAAGAAGGATGTGAGAGATAAAATTAAACTTCATCAAGAAGGATGAGAAACACTTGATAGAAACTATGTTTCAGGAAAAAATTACACATCTTAGTGGATCTAAGACATAAAAATTAATAATCTCATTTCACTTGAAAAAGAATATAGGATATTAAGAAATAAAAATCAGTCATTAACATATAAGAATTGAGTGTGATTATATTGTTCTTTTGGCATGACATATTTTGTGAATTATGTTAACTAATTTTGTATCATAAATAATTTTGTATACTCAATGGGTTGTTTTGAGAATGAACTAAGTCAATATAAACAAAAATTCTTTAAAGATTAACAGGTATAATAAAATTATATTTAATATTTTTAAACTGTAGAAATGTATGGTTTTATTAGATCCCAATGTCCCACAGCTAATTAGGGGTGGAAACAGGATTGATTTCAATGTTTGAAGAGTGATCTTAAATAGGATTCTGACTAGCTATTCACTATTTCTGTAGACCTGGAGAAAATTAACTTAAATCTCAGCCAGAGTGTTTTATTAGGAATAAAGACTTCTTAAGCTGAAAGGAGAAGATTACCACAAGAGGTGATAGTCTTTTCAATGCCTGATATTTTTTAAAGTAACTGAGTGACTTTATTTTTGAGATGATTTTTAACAACTGCTAGCTCAAAAAACGGAAACTTGACTACCTGTGTTACGGAGAGTGTAGGGGCACTCTCAGCTTTCTGCTTCATTCTTTATATTTCAGGCTAAAGTACTGTACATCTGGATCGAGCTAACAAAATGAACTATTATTCTCTTTTATAAATTATCTCACAAAAAATTAGATTGATGTTTATGACATGATGAGCATTAGAACGGTGGTAAATAATTGGGTTTAAAAATATAAGCTAGTACCTTGTCTGACTCTTCAATAACTGTAATCAGGCATGTCATTTGCCTGGTGCTTTACATATTCAAACCAGGTTTGCTTCAGCACTTTTCCCATCTGGTTGTGCTCTAAGTTGGATTAGTTTGTGCATTTCAAATAGGTGAAATCATTGAGGTAGCTCTCAAAGTACACCAGGAATAATAAATTAAGCTTTCAGCATCATCATGTAAACAAGTCTATAAACAGGCAAAGAAGTGCATAGAGCCTAGTTCATTGCTTTTCTAACATTGGAAGAGACCCCAGAGTCATCATGGCCATAATGGATGTGAGTCAGGTGCTCTTTATGGTTTTTATTCTTGTGAATTTCTAAACCACATAGATAAAGTGCTCATGTTTTCAATCTTGATATGCAGAATGTCAAGGAAAATTTGTAATTTATTGAGGGGGAGAAAAATCTATTATAAATACTGTTTGATTAATCTGCTAATATGTTTATGACAGTGCAGCTTTGGAAATAATTTTTGTAATGGAGATTACAAATGGAATCATTGAACAAAATGTATTTTTGGTACAGACAATATTTCATTTTAACATCTCTGTAGTCAAATAAATATTTTAACTGCAATAACTTTATTACCTGATATGTACAATGCCCAAAGGATATAGCATATAAAGATGGAAACAATGTTTGCTGTGGATAAGGATTCCTAAAAGTTTTGCCTCCAAACAATTAAAACACAAAGTACAATTTCCTTGACCCATCCCTGCCTGCTGAATTAGACTTTCTGAGGAATGACCTGGTAATGGATATAGTTTAAACAAGCATAAAATAAATGCTTTAGAAAGCAAATGTTGTCTTTGTTGCCAGGCTGTTTTCTATGAACCCATGCCATTTTGTGAATGAACCTTTCATTACTAAAAACCAAATTTTTAAGACTGCTTAGAAGAGCAATAGCTGAGTATGGTTTTATTTATTTTTTTAAATGTTGTTTGTATTTTTATTGTTTATTCCATTACAGTTGTCCCAATTTTTTTCCCTTTTGCCCCCCTCCACTCAGCCTACCCCTCTCTCCTACAGTCAATCGCCTCTCCATTGTCCATGTCCATGGGTCGTTCATACATGTTTGATCCCTGAGTGTGGTTTTAAAGTCAGCGTCATCTAGACATTTACCAATAATGTGTTTTCTTAACTTTCTTAATATGAATTGGCATTATAGTAGAACTTATAATTTTATATCGGCCATGGAGTATCTAATCATTTTTTGGCTTCTGTTGATTACCTGGCATGCTATGAAAGATCTCCTGCCATAGAAATGCCTTTATTTTTCACACCTAATCTAGCTGCCTCAGACATTATTATAAAACCTCATAGAATTTTATCGTAAAGTATTTATCATAAACATCAAGTGTGATTATAATTTATTTCCTTTCATGCATACTCCATGACTAATTGACATAATGTTGTCTCAGTGTCCAAAAGTTGGTTTGGTTGTTTTCCTGCTCTCATTTGGAAGAAAAATAATATTAGCTCTTGATTGGTAAATTCTTAATGTAGCACTATTTTCATAATTCATTAAAATAAACCTGTTAAAATACATAAATTTAGAATATTAATACATACATATTTAAAGTTATTATAATCATGGTAATGTTGAATATAAACTATTTTAAATTTCTCAAATCATGTATGTTTTTAACACGAGGAGACATAGGATTATGATAGAATAATTTAATTTATTTAAACATATTTAGAGCACTTATATATTGATGTCTTATGATTTCAAAAACATACAAGACTTAAGTAGGTCACTTAATTAGAATGAAACACATATTTGGTACTTGCTTGAGAGGATATGATGAATTCTATAAAGAAATAGAACAAGTGGGGTTAATTTTGCTTAATTATATAGGGCCTTTTACCCATTCCACACAAACTTAACATTTATAAAAATTAATGTGGACATTTATAAAAATTAAATGGGCATTACCTCTTGGAATCAAGTCTGCAAAAGTATTCCTGTCTATAGAAATAGAGAAAACTTATACTCCTTCCTTCTCTTCCTTTCATTCTCTCCTTTCTTCCTTCCTTTCTTTTTTTTTCTCTTCTTTTTTCCCTCCAATCTGTCTCAGTAAATTACCATTAACAATAATAGAGATTGAGGAAACATTTATGTTCCCTATATTAGATAGCTATTATCTGTACTTATTATTTTGAATAACCCGTAGGGAAGTTGTAAGAAATGCCTAGTAATTGCTGTGAGCCTCAGTTTTGTATGCTGTGTGCTACTGATGGTTTAGAGGAATTTAATTAACTTATCTAAATGTTAGGAGAAATAAAATAATATTTCAGTTTTGGAATTTTAAAGGGATACCTGTGGATAATAGGAATAGTGTGGACATTGGCACTTCCTCTTGTAAAAGAGTATGCCCATTGTCAGAGAGAGCTGGTTTTGGCGCAAAGGAAATGCAGTAGTAATTTTGCTGTCATCTGCCTGGGTAATAGCCTCATGCATTTTTCTTAGCCATATGGATATTTGAACTGTTTTCAGCATCTGGGCAATCAGTAGCATCCTTTATTAGAATCTAGATATTTTTTTCACCAACAATCACTATTTTAAAGAAAGACTAAGTTTTTGACAAATACATAGTGCAAATATAATGGCTTCCTGTATGTCTTCTTGGGCTGCCATAACAGAAGACAACAAACTGGATGGCTGGAAAAACAAATTTTATTTTCTCATAGGCTGGAGTCTGGTAGTCCAAGATTAAGGTGCTGTCAGGGTTGATTTACAGTGAGGCTTGTCTTTCCTGGCTTGTAAACAACTCCCTTTCACTATGGCCTTTCCTCTGTGTTTCATGGAGTGACAGACTGAGCAAGCTCTGGTGTCTTTTTCACCTCTCATAAAATACCAACCGTGTCAGATTAAAGTTCCACTTTAGGACCTCATTTGCCTTACTTCCCTAAAAAGGCCCTATGTCTAAATACAGTCATAATGGGGATAAGGCTTCAACATATCAATTTGGGGAGATTACAGTTCAGTCTATCGCACTTTCGGATGACTGGAAAGTGTCCTTTGAATTTAGAGTTCCTCTAAACATTTTAGATACATTTATAATATATGTTAAATCCAAGAAAATGAGCCAGTATTTTAAAGAAAAGAGCCTATTATTTAGTAGAATATCAACTTAAAAAGGGAACTCTATTCAGAATATCTGTGGCCCTATATTTTTAGCTTTGGGAAAATAGGACGGAAGCAACAATAAAGAAAAGATAAAACTTTAGTGGTCACAGACATCACTTTCGTAATTGTATCATCATACAGTTCTAAAAGCATGGTCAAACTATTAGCATACAGACACAAAAGATGTATCAATGAACCTGGGCATTTTATTCTGATTTTATTTTTTATGATAGAGAATTTAGAATGTGAAACAAAAGAAAAAACAGAAAAATATCTCATTTTTTATACACTAAAATATTGGGCATATGAATGACTTAATGCATTTTTTTGTCATTCAGTATTTTTAAGCAACAGTATTTACTACTGCAGGAACCAACAGAACACAACAAATGTTATTAGGATATTGTTGATATGCTATCTTTAGAGAATGAGACATTTCTTGTAATTATTTTACATAAATATTGAAGGTTAGAAATCTAAGATTTTAATTTTGGATGTACAGATTTGGACATTTTACTTAGCTTTCCTATTTTCCCTCTCTAAAAATAGGAATAACACAATATCTACCTTATTTGGTTTTGCAGGCTATAAATTTGTAGGCTACTAAATGAAGAACTTTTAAAAAGTATAAGCATATAATAAATACAATAAACAGTAGTTTTAATTGAATTGGATTGCTAACCTAGATAGTAGAAATAAGGGATAAAATTGCTATCATCAGTAATCATAATGAGATAATGACAAGGATCTTAGAATTTTTGCTAGGATATGGTATATAGCTTCAACCACTGATGACTAATGTTGAAATAAATTCATAGTCATTTTATGAATTGTGTTTATCAGTGGTTAAATTAAATATTAATATTTCCCAGAAAAATGTTTAAAAATGAATATGTATTCTTATATATTTTATCTAGACTATTATTAGCAGAAATGTTTAACAGAAATGTACAATACTATTTTGTGAATTTGATAATGGTATAGAAGGAAAATTAAAGAAACTTGCACTTTTGTTGATATACAACAGATCCTTCATCTTAGTGCTCTGTCATTTCCTAAGGAAAGCAAACTTATGTACGCTCTATTACCATGAATGTGGCTTTAGAGATGTGAAACTATACATGATGAGTATAAGGTGATCTGGGGACAGAAGTAATGGTCATTGTGGGGTTTCAACTTTGGTCTTCCTAAGACTGTTTCCAGAGCAACAAGGTGACCCAGATTTTCCAGAATCCTATTACCATAGTAACAGGAAGGTTGCATGTTGCTGGGATCTCTCTACACCTATACATTTTCTTGTCCTAGCAGTGAATTTTTCAGATTCATTATATCGAAGGCTATTCTTGGACTATGAGTTCTTATATAAAATGTCTCTCATAAACTATTAACTCTCCCGGAAGAAACCATAACCCAGATAGAGTAAATAGCTAACTCAGAATAAAATAAAAAACATTGTTAATGAATTGAAAGGCAACACTATTACATTTATTGAAAGAAATAAATTATTGAAATCATATGTTACAACTCAGCATAAGTATTTTGGAACATATCAAATTGCTTGTATTTTATAAGTTATTTTTATTTTTCCACATTTTTTATTGTTCAAGTACAGTTGTCTCCATTTCCCCCCACCAATCCCCCCTCCCCAGCCATCCCCACTTCCCACCCTTGATCCAACCCTCCTTTGGTTTTGTCCATGTGTCTTTCACACATGTTCCTGAAAACCCTTCCCCCTTTCTCTCCATCATCCCCTCCCCCCTCCCCTCTGGCTACAGTCAGA
>CM052538.1:108132121-108179412 GCA_028533065.1 Trachops cirrhosus
ATTTGTTTCAGTGGGTTGAATGATGATGTGCTAAAATAAGCAATGTTTTTTATGTTCTTGAGATTATTTGATTTGTAATTTTAAACTTCTAGTTTATGGATTGGGACACCTTAGTACTTTTGAAGGTTCTATTGTTCTGGTAAAACTGAAAATTATGCTATTATAGATAATTCAGTTCCTAGAAATGCATTTTAAACTTCTGTCATGGTTTTTAAGATTACCACTCATAACTTGTGATATAAAGTGTCTCCCTGATTATTCACTGACAAATTTGATTTTAGAGATTACTGGCTTTCATGATGAATAATAATTTCCATAACTGCATGTCACTCATGCCATTACTTATTTACCCCAAACCCTCAGAGGTATATCAGGAGTCATCCTTAGGGTCAGCCATTCCAAGATGTGCTGGACTCAGTGAAAGTCTCACATCCTGGGAAACCCTATAATCCCAGGCAAACCAGTACTTTGGTCATCCAATGATCTGATCTACCATCTAGCCTCCTCCATGTAAGACACTAGCATTAATGTGAGTAGTTAATGTTCATACATGTACAGCCTTAAGCAGTCTAAATAAAGAAGCATCAATGGGAAAGATCTGGGTGTGGATCTTGGCTCTCCCCACTGTGTGGTAGGGTCACCAATTATTTCAAGGCATTGAAGCTGCTGTTCTGCTAAATCATGTTGACAATGTGCTTAAGAGAACATCAGCTCTATGATCACATTTTATTTAGGCAGAAAACATCCACAACAACAAAAATTTAAATAAAATGAGGTGACTCTCAAGAAGTAGATGCAGCCTATACACACATAGCTACTCTTGAGCTCCAAGGTCCATGCAAACAGGGTGCAGGTATACAGAATTTGAGATGAATACCTTGTTGTGCTGTTGTCCCTTTATGTAAGCCCCTTACATTAGTATTTGAGGAAAAATTTGAGTCAACAAATGATCTCTGGACCTAATGCACTGAATTAGGGGAAACACTTCAAATACTGTGCTCTCACTATTTCTTATACAAAAAGTCACTAGCAGGGTGACAGTAATCTCATTCAAAAGAAGATGCATCCCTGGCCACTGTTCTCCCCCAGCCTCAAAGGCATTTAGGAATATCAATTTCCCAAAGAACCTTACCTCATTATACATATCGTGAGGATTAAATGAAAGTATATTAACAGTGCCTTACAAATAATAGGCTCTTAGTTTTAGTGGTGGTCATTAGATTTAAAAAAATGACCTTTGTGCAGAAAGCAATGTGAATTTCTAAAATCTCATTTAGTCCTTTGATTTTCTTTTTTTGTTTTTATTTAGTTGAAGGTATAAATGATAGACTCTGCTGGTCTGTACTCTTCAGCAGAAATATCAACTCACAACTAAATTCCAAAATTTTGTCAATAGTTTGAGAAATAAGTGAATGTCAATATTATATATTCATCAAATGCAAATTATCATATCTATGATATATATAAATATAGATATGTATATTAGTAGTATGTATATAACTACTTCTGTTGTATTTTATAAAGTTTTTTATATCTTATATTGACTTCCATAATGAAAAACCTAAACAATTTATGTTCTTATCTGTTTTTAAATTCATGTGTACTCATCGGTGCCAGGTAAATGTAAATTTTCAAAAAATAGGAAAATAGGAATTGATTATTAGCTCATCAAACAACATTTGTCAAATATATTTTTTTCCATTTAAAGAACAGGCAAAATGTGAACAGTTTTCTTTTGAGTGTGCCATAAATGTTTTTCCCCTTATATACTGATATCACGAAATAACCATATTGTTATTAAAACTCCATGCTAAAATATTTGTGTTTTCCAGGCATCCTCTGACTGTAGCCACGCCACTCATGGTATTTAACACTCTGCAGTGTGGCTAAGATTAGTCTTGAGGTCAATGTTAATATCATCGGGTCATGTGAGCTTTAACTTAGAGTCGCCATAAGTTAAAGGGTCCATATGGGTTCATGAGGGCTTTTAATTAATTTTAAGAAAAGAGAGTCCATATAGTGGTCCACAGAGTAGGAGCAAGGTACCTAATGTATTGTTACAGGGACTGGGAGGAGAGTGAACATTGATAGGCTGGAGAAAAATGGGCAGGCTGGGTATCAGAAATGCATCAACCTTTGGACTGTAAATCCAGATGCAGCATGTACTTTTGGTTTGCTGTGGTCACAACTATTTCCAAAGCATCACAAAGATTTTGATTCCCTCAGTTTCCATTTTCTACAAAGTTCTCAAAGCCACTTCTTTTTCTGATAATAACATTCCCTTCTTGATTTACTTGCTACTATTAGATTACAATAGAAAAGAGGTATGTCTAACTGTTCTGTAATATGCTTCAGCTTATGTTTTAAACAGCATTTCTTTCTATCATCTCCTTTTAGTCTCGATGCCTTAGTTGCAATATTGTTCTACTTGAGTCTGTTTTGACTGTATTCTTTAGCCACATACTCTCCAGTGAATGTGCAGGAGTCAGCAGTGCTGACTTCTGATAGACACATTGTGTAATAGGAATTTATTGGTGGTGTTTGGCATAGAGAGGGATGGCAGTTGTATGACTCTCCTCTAGGCTTTCACTCTGGTCTGGCATTGCACCTTTGTTCTCAAACAACCAAGAGGCAGGGATTTTAGTCAGATTAGTAAAGTCCTGGAAGTAAGTAGCATTTTGTCTCATTAGCAAAATCCAGCAACACCAGTTGACTTTATTTTACGGAAAAGAGTTTATAGTTCTAAAATTGTAAAATGCAGGAAATTCAAATAGTGTGACCTAACAAGTAACAAGGGAGAAGGAATTTCTTCAAAGTGATTGTCACATGTTAAGTGCAAATTAAAATTTATGTTTCCAAAGTGAAGAGAGAAAACATTAGGCACAACAAGAAAAAATAAAACTACTGGGAAAAGAAGCAGCATGATATGGGTCCTTGTTAAATTTCTCTGGGATTGATTCCACTACGACGATTGCCTAGACAGAACAGAAAGGAGAAAAGAAGGCCAAACTCCTTCTATTCTTATGCTTTTCTAATTCTCTTGATCGTGATTAGGAATACTTAATAACTAAGGTCTGGCCTCATTGCGTATTGTTTTTCAACTTTAAATTTAACTCAATCTGATGAAGATTGTAAAGTTCACACCCTTTTCTTTTTGGAACTGTAAGTAAAAAGCAACCTGATGAGATATCTATACATAATTGGATACTATTGACTGTACAAAGAACCTGAAAATTCAGTGAATGTAGAGTGGTCTGTGCTTAACATTGGTTTGTGTGTTTTAGCAGAATATGCATATGAATACAGGTTCAGAAAAGCATTATAACATGTATAGAGCTCCACACTGAAAGACTATCTAATATAGATTTAATTCTCAAGTTGCTGGAAAGTTAAATGGGCAAATCAATAAACATCAATATTAAGAACTTTAAGAAAAACAAAAATTGATTTATCATTAAAAACAAACAGTATTTGTTTTCTCTGCAAAGATATTTCAGCAGCTCATATTAATCATGTAAAATAAGGAAATGTTGATTTACCAAAATGTATATTGAAAATATCAGAACTAGAGTGGAAAGCTCTATTTTCAGTAGCTTTGAGAAATAAAATATTGGCAGGTCCCTTTATACAATGCCTTTCTTACGTGTAGAAAGGAATTGAATTCAGAGGTGATTTCATCAATGGTTTATCTTTCATATTAAAATAGTTTGAAAAAGGGTTTTATTGGCTTTTAATCTTCCTTTAAGAAATATTTCATTTTGTGCAGCTTATTTAGTTTCTTTACATATGTTACATTACAGTATTATCTTACTCAAAAAATGAATACCTACTTATCATGTAGCAGCATTGTCCTAGAACATGGCAACAAGGTATTTAAATGTTCTCTGACTGTCTGAAATCCCCAGATAAGAAATATAGCTAGTGTAGTAGTTAGACTTGAATGGACTTTGGTTAGAATTAAATCTGTAATAATAGTGTTAAGCAGTGTTAATATTTATAGCATGTCAACATCATACTGTAGAGATACCTACAATGTCTATAGTTTAAAGTTGTCATTTTCTCCAGGATAAACCACAATTTTAGGACTTTGTAATTCAGTCCAGCAAATTGTTAACCACACAGAAAACTTGGAATCAAATCCCTGCACTTTAACATATTTATTTTTTACCAAATTATGTTATAATTCTTTTTCTGCCTTTCTTTTTCTTTTTTATTTAATTAACCATAGGAAAGGAATATCAATATACACATAATGGTTAAAAGTGCTTAATATATGTGTACTTAAAAGGAAAACATCTCCCAAGAACACTTTTAGAACTTTAAAAACACAATCTAGCCCTGGCTGGTATAGCTCAGTGGATTGAGCATGGGTCTGCGAACCAAAGGGTCGCTGGTTCAATTCCCAGTCAGGGCACAGGTCTGGGTAGCAGGCCAGGTCCCCAGTACCCGGCATGTGAGAGGCAATCACACATTGATGTTTCTTTCCCTCTCTTTCTCCTTCCCTTCCTCTCTCTCTAAAAATAACTAAATAAAATCTTTTAAAAAACAAATAAATGAAATTCATTTACTGAGGCACGCCCCCATCCTAGAATTAGCCTCCTCATTCTAACACCCTCCAATACACACATGTCTGTTGGAGGTGAGAGCGCAATCCCAGCCTTGTGGTTGGAAAGGGTTGTCATGATACTGCACTTATCTGGGCTGTAGCCCAATTCAGGGATCAAGATATGATGTTTTTTATTCTATTTTATAAAACTACTTCTAGAATTCCATGTAAATAACCATCATAATGTTCAGGTGTGTTAAACATGAATGTATGTACAATTTGCATGATTTTATTTCTTTTATCTGATCTTTGGTCCAGGACAGCGCTCAGCAAAATATGGCCACTTTTGTCCTTCATATAGTAGTCTTAGTAGTATTTTATAGCATAATTTAGAAGCATTAGCAAACTATTTCTCTCTCTCTCCTCTCATTGGTAACACCTAAAATAAATATATGGATGCATTATTTCTTTTCTTGCTTTTTCAAACTGTACTTACCTAATCTGACATTTTGGGGATGTCAGTTGAAATGTCAGATACTACTGTCAGACTACACTTACGAGTCCACATAATAACACACTAGCTTCTCGTATTCTTCCTTACTGGTAGATTATTTTCACTGTCTAAAGAAGACTTTCCATGTCTAAATCCCAGCTCCTTAACTCTTGAAATCTGAGAATTTAAATAACTGAACCCATTATAGTTACATGAAACAAAATTGGTGCTGCATATCTGCAGCTTCTGCATCCTCACATTTAATCAACCACATATTAAAAATGTTTTTAAGTGTTATGTTGTTGTCAACGTGTACTAGGTAGCTAGACCTATGACTGTGCTTCTGTTCTGAACAGGTACAGACTTTTTCCTTGTCATTATTCTTTAAAGAATACAATAAAACAACTATTTATGGAACATTTACATTATATTAGTTATTGTAAGTAATCTAGAGATGACTTAAATTATACAGGAGAATGTACATAGGCTATATGAAAACACCCTCCACTTTATATAAGGGACTTGAGGATTCCTGGATTGTGGTATCTGTGGGGGCCCTGGGACCAATCCCTGCACACACCAAGGAACAGCTGTGTGAGTCAGGAGTAAACATGCCCCAGCAATGGCCTAAGAGCTTCTTCCCAAGACACTCCAGAATTTAAGCTTTTTAATTATTACTTAGATGGTTCACAAGTCCATGTTGCCTTCTATTCTGAATGGTAGAATTTTTTAAATGTTAGGTGAGCCAACCATGTTTATTTTTGCCCTCCCCAGATTTGTATAATGTAGTAGTAGATGGTAATGTTATCTATCCCCTCTTTCTGTTAGAGAGGCAGCACTAACTCTTCCTGTGACACAAAGATCATCAAGATTCAGATAGAACTTGGGAAGATCAACTTTATTTATTTTTGCTTTGGGGTTTATATGCAATACTTTATATCCATCTTAACCCAGGCTGCCTAGACTAGAAGCCCAGCTTTATGATTCACTACTAAAGTGATCTTTGGCAAGTTATTGAAACAGTTTCTCAGATTGGTAATAATGGAAATAGGTAATAATAGTGCCTATCTCAAACAATTAAATGAGTCAATATAGGTAAAGCTTTTTGAAGAGGGCTTGACACATATTAAGGACTATAATTGTCTCTATCTAATTACAAACACCTTAAGAGTAGGATTTTTGTCTGTTTTGTTCTATATCTCTAATGGGTAGAACAGAGCCTGACACATGGTTATAACTTAATCAATACATGAATTAATATTATTTTCTTAAAATGAAACATAGATATATTCCTCTGTTTTCAGTTTATTTTGTTGCTATCAATGACCTGGCCAATTAAACTCCTGATGTGATTTTAAAATTTTTTTTAAGATTTTATTTATATATTTTTAGAGAGGAGAAGGGAGGGAGAAAAAGAGAGAGAGAAACTTCAGTGTGTGGTTGCCTCTTGAGCTCCCCTCACCGAGGACCCGGCCTGCAACCCAGGCATGTGCCCTGACCAGGAATCCCAACTGGTGACTCTTTGGCTCACAGGCCAGCGCTCAATCCACTGAGCCACACTAACAAGAACCTGATGTGATTTTTTAATCTTTGCTCTGTCTTGGAATCAATTTAAACCCTGGAGTAACCTGAGTAAGATGCGTCATATGATTAGGAGACTATATGCCCAGGTTTTTTCCTTTGAAGGTATAAATTGGTCTAGGTTGTCTTTTAGGAATTATCTACCAGAATTCCCTTGATGTTTAGAGGAGCAAACAGAGGCCCCACTAAGTTAAATATGTTCCAGATTACTTGTTAAGATGAGCTATGAAGCAATCTTTGTCAAAGTTACTATAAAATGAAATTATAGAATCATAAAAGGAATCAAGATATTATACAGTATCCCCAGGATGTCTAATAAAAAGAAAAAAATCTTTATCAGACCAGTAAGAGAGTGACCAATAAGAAAGTACCTTTCCCCACCCATCCTTCTGTGTTGTAACACTGCAGGTAGAAATACCAGCTGCCTCCATTTCAGCAGCTGTGGTTGCAGAGCAGAATCACTGTTATTTGCTCTGCCACTCTGGTGAGGTTTAAAGAAGTATGCTGCAAGATGAACAGCAGATGGTCTTAGAGCTGATGTCTTTATCTGTTTTGCTGCTGCATGATATCACACAGAAGAGCCTTAATAATGACTGATTTTTAAGTCCATATTGAATTATATACATTCTGGTCATCTTATAACTAAAGCTTTTTATTTGGGTTTCAGGGATATAATCTGGCTTAACTGCATGACTTATGAATAGTAATGTACATGTTATAACTGAACAAATAATTAAATACAAAGAAGTGTAAATAATACGCTATGCTGACTTTATATGAGTGGTGTAATACATGCCAATAGAGAAGTCCCTTGTCTTCACTTTGTTAGTAATATAAAGCATGGTTAAGTTTAGATGGGTTGAACAATGAAAGAATTGTCAAGTTGTGATAACTAGTAATTTTCAAAGAATGGCTCATGAAATCCTGAGGCATATTTATGTACTTTTATGGGTTTTTTTGCTTAAATTTATGATCAATTATAGGCTTTAGGTGGAGTGTCTGTTCTTTAATCTTTAAATGCAACATTCTTTTTCAAATAAGATGTTATTGAGCTTCTAATTCTTTGTCAGAATCCTTTCTGGGTGTTGTGGGTACAAATATGAAAAACATTGTCGTTTTTACTCTGAAGCCCTATGCCTAAATACGTCACAGTGAAAGGGTAGGGGTAAATGTTCTAATGTTGGGGGTGGTAGTATAGGCAGCTATGCTTGTACAAAGGAGGGAGCAACTCAATTGGTTTGGGCATAAAATGAGGAATTTGATGAAGAATCGATATTGACATTTGAGCATGGTAAAATACATAACTACTAGTTTTTACCAGGGGGATAGGCGCTGGGAGAGAATTCCAGGCAGCAGAAATAGCAAGTTCATACTCCTGCTGATCTTGTGAAGAGGGCACCTCTGCATATGGGCACTATTTCTAAAATCCTAGTGTCATCTATAAAGAACAGGAAGATTCTATGGCCAACCAATTCCTTATTTGGAAGTACTTAGTTTGGACTTTTCTCTCCATTAGAGATGAGCCTCTGGGATTCTACTGCAGCAGCATATTGATGCTTAATTTCCTGTAAACTTGAATGCGACCAGATTTTGCCAAGATTTTATCTGTTGGCAAAACATAGTCAGGGGTTGTCTATCAAGGGAGGAAAATATACATGGTGCTAAAGTTCTTAATCATATTTTTCCAATGTTTATGAATACTTTTCAGGTCATTAAGTATTTACTAATACTTAATGCCCAACTATTGGCATACTTTATCAACTGAAATGAATTTCTGAATTTACTGTCTTTTGCTCAACTTGGAACAAAATTCCATTTCAATATTTTTCATTTATTTTGTTCAGTGACTACACTGAAACATAAATGGCACTTGTTATATTTTGTAAAGTTTCGTTTCATTGGAGTAACTTTTGGCAAACTTTTTCACTCTAATTGTGCTCTAATGGCATAAACATCCCATTCCAAGATCATAAACGCACATGACCTCAGAGAGCAGGCAGATGGTGTAAGTATGCGAAGTTACCTAAGACAACGGGAGTTATGGGAAGAGGGCAGGTTCTTTTCCTGCTAGGGTATATCTTCTGAGTGCAGGGATTCTTTGGCTATTTTGTTCACTGATATATTCCAAGTGTCTAGCAGAGGGACTAATACGTAATAGGTGTTCAATAAATACTGAGTGCATGAATGAATGAGTTGAAATGTTTTATTTAGGGGGAACAAGCAATACCTAATGATATATGCATTCATACCAGCAATGGCAACAAAAGATATCATACCAACCAACAAAACCCATTTAGGGAATTCTTTGTTTGGAACCCACGGTGCTGCAAGTGAGGTCACTTTCAATAGATTGTTATGTAATTTTCCATGAAGGTTCATCCTTACTCTGCCTTCTCAATAATTTCCAGAAATATCTTTCCTGTGAATACTAAAATAATAAAAAATACATGTTCACTTCAATAACCATAGGAAAGTCTCTCTACTGGTACTAGATACTGTTCATGAATGCTATTTCAAATATTGCTGTATCCTGGAGCATTGTTTTAAAAACTTTCCAATGTGATAACACTCCTGAGCCTCATGAGAATTGATCAATACATCAGTAATGATGTTTGAATAATTCCCCAACTAAAGAAGTAGCTTATTTTGAATTTTCAAGTCAACTTCTAATATATTCTCTCATTGTTATTTTGTGAAATGTTCACTACTACCTGTATGTATTTCAATGAAACGTGTGTTGAAAATGGATTTCAGTGAAATTCATGAAAAATGTAGTGATTGCTATATTATCTCAGTGAAAGGATTAGTTCTTCTGAGAAAAATTTTTTTCTGTTCCTTGAATTTGTAGCATAGCATAAGCATGTCTCTTCACATAGAAACTAGACTTGGTTTGCTATCATTTTCATATTTAAAAAATATAGGGCTATGGAACAGAAGTAGAAAGTTATTCGTAAATATTTTTTCCTCTTTCTTCCTTGCATTCATACTGTGCTTATACTAATTTCATTTTGTGCCTATATCCTAATGGGTAAATGTGCCCTTGCTCACCACTCATCCTTCCTTGTTCTTCTCTCTTAATCCTCTTCACAGTATCTCCAAGTCACCTACTACAGATCATTGAGTTTACATGGAAAGGAGGTCCTAGCAGATGCTCTGGGTATCCTGCCTCCTCCTGGCATGTTCTGGAGGTTACTGTAGTTTCTTTTGACAGATTCCATATTCAGTATCCTTCTGTGAGGTCTTTCTCTGGACTGCCATGTGTTCAGCCAAAGCATGAGGTTGGGGAGTTAAAACCCACGGAATAATCCTCAACTAATGAGGGACAACAGTTGGTAGATAAACACCTGCCAGCCTGCTTGCTTTTCAGAAGGAGAGTTCTGAGCTATGTTCCCAGCAGCATGGGGCCGGGTTTGGCACAGTGACAACCCATTCACAGGTGCTCTTTGACTGGCTTTTTTTCTCTTCTCTGCTCTTTCAATATGCTTCCTGGAATCTCCACTCAAATTCACTACTTGTATCAGGACCTGCTTTTGGGGGGAATTCAAACTAAGACAAATATCATTCTAGCTGAGAATTTTTTATTGGAGTACTTTCTGTTTTTTCACGTTCCTTATTTCTCATGATTTTCTCTATGACTCTCTTTCTAATTCTCATATTACTTCTAGTCAAAGAAACACATCCTCGAATATCTCTAATTCAGGGCAACCGACAGCTTTATTCAGTAGTATCTGCTTTATATTGACTCAATCAAAGAGTCCGGGGTGGAAAAGTAGACTCCTATTTAAAAATGAGAAGTCCCAGATCTATGGAGGGCCAAAGTCTCTAAAATATAAAGATGATTAGCACTGCATTGATTTCAATTTTTAAGCCACCTTTATCTCAAATAATTTATTATGTTAGGTAGCAATAAAAAAACCTGAGAAGTCATTGACCTTAGCTAAAATAGTATATCTTTTCTATAGAATATATTCTTAATTAACTCCAAACTGAACTTTTTTATCACACATCCAGAGGACCTTATGAGAAACTGCCTCACTAAAATGTGTAGTGGGCATGAATCTTAGCCTATAAACTCAAGTGTAAAAAAATGTATATTTTCTTATTACTTTATAATTCAACTTCAATTTTATATCTACCATAATTTTGTCTCAATGTGGAGTTGCCATTTCCAGCATATTTTATTTAAATTCTAGGGAGTGCTATATTTTACCAATGTGTAGGACATGAGATGTGAATTTTTTGATAGATATGCATCACGTGAGATCTCTTCCATTCCTATTATCTTGGCTCATTCAGTATGGCCTGCCTCTCTTCCATTCCAGCATTGTGGGGACGGTGGTGGTTCCTATCAACCATAGGGGCTTTCCTATGAGACTCACGATATCCTTCTATGTCTAGCCAGTCACACTCAGTGATCTTGAACCAGGAAGGGACACACAGGTCCTCTCTGCACTTAAATATCCAGATGTTTGGGATTTGCTGTGGGAATCAGGAGGCCAGCTCTACCTCTTTCTGTTCCCAATGAAGTATCTGTTACTCAGCCCAAGAAAACTTATTTTTTTTCCCCCAGGAAGGGAGAGAAGAATTCCCTTTCTCAGAGATATTTCCCAAAATATATTTTTCATATTGCAGTATTGGATTTAGGATTTTGGAAAATAGAAACGAGAGGCTGACTTTTGTCTCTTTTCTTTCCCATTCTTTTTTTCCTCTTTCTACTCCTCCTTCTCTTCTACTGTCTCTTCATCTTTTCTCTCTCTCTCTCTTTTTCTATTTCATCCCATTTCTCCCAAGACCTATCTTTTCTATCTACTGTCTATGTATCCTCTATCTATCTATCTATCTATCATCTATATCATCTAATCTACCATCTACTGTATTTCCATCAACAAGCACATGAAATATGCTAAAATGTTGGCAGAGCAAGGAACAAGAGAGGCAACTTCTATGATGGCCCATGCCTACCATTGTTAAGTACTGGCAAGATATCAGTCCGAAAGTCTTACTGGCAGCTCAGTTAGTTATAAATGCTGTGTATGTATAGAATGCTCGTAGCTAGTAGCGAGTGTACTATGTTAAAAGCAGATGTATTTGGAATTATTATGTGATTTGAGCCATGTTTTGTCAATAACTATAAAACATATGAAATGAGGTGATTTTTCACTTAATTTGAAAGATTTCTTATGTTTACATATTTCACTTTTTACTACTTTTTACTTTTGTTTGATGAACATTCCAAATAAAAGTTACATACTGTCCATTCATTATTTCCCTTGTACCCTTTGCACCTTCATGTTTAATCTATTTCTTTCTTTAAAATGAGCTTAGAATAGTAGTGTCTGTCTCCCATGTTGCTGTGAAGAATGAGTAGATGTATAGATCCTGCAACATGTTTTAGACCAATGCACTTTTCTAATGGTAATAAGGGAAGCGATTACCATTACTAGGTCTTACATGTTTATACTTGTGTAGCAATGGGATAATTTGACCAGCACATGCCAGAGACATTTACAGAACACTCAGCAACTCAACGACTTAGTGCAGTGAGGTTTATCTTTCTTCATTTCCTATATACCTACATAGGAAGAGGAAGCTGAAGAAGCAGCTTATGATGCACAGACTCAGGGTGGTTGGACAGTTTCAGGACATGGAATACATAGCATGCACTTGAAAATAGATGATGATATAGATAATACCTTTTGCCTATGAGCTTTTAAAGACTTTATGTTGAATTTTGAAAAAAAACAATAGTTTTAACTTATGAATAAAAATTTACAAAATAAAATTAATAAATGTTTAGTTGTGTTTCTTCAAAATATACTGGTGTATTTAAATGTCTTTATATATTTATATATAAAGTGTATTTATATATTTTATAGGAACTGTAAAATTCAAATGATCTTAAACTATCTCTGCCACATGTATCAGAGTAAAATAGAATAACCTGATTTTATAGTGACTGAATTTTTTATACCAGTCACACATTTATTTATTTGCTGATTTATTGATTTCCCTTACTAATAGTTATAAAGCATCCACTATATACCAAACTCTAGACCAGGCTATGAGGGTGGTAATAAAAATAGAGGCAAAAGGAAACTTTTTTAAGTGCATTATTTGTGCTAGACACTATTATAAGCACTTTACACATGGTGAATTACCTCAACATTACAAGATAGTTAACAATTATTTTCTGCCATATTAAGATGGAAAACTGCAGCATTTAAAAGTGGAAGAATTTATCCAAGTGCAAGTAGTTGTTAATAGCACAGTCAAGATCTGAACCCATATGTCACTTACCATTCAACCATCACGCCATACTTCAGAGAATGAAATCATAACACTCTACTCCTGGCTGAAAAGCAAGGGTGGCAACTGACTAATGTTATACAGTGTGATATGAAAGGGATAACTTGTAGGGGGTGCTATGGAAGCTTATAAGAAGGAAGTCATTAGCTCTGGATGTTTTAAACTACTTTTTTAAAATTATATTTTAAAATATTTTATGTATGTATGTATGTATAAACAGAGGGGAAGGAGTGAGAAAGATAGGAAGAGAGACATCAGTGTGTGGTTGCCTCTCATGTGGCCCCTACTGGAGACCTGGCCTGCAACCTATGCATGTGCCCTGACTGGGAATTGAACTGGCCACCCGTTGGTTTTGCAGCCCAGCACTCAATCCACTGAGCCACATCAGCCCGGGCTAAATTATTCTTCAGTATATCCCCAAAGTAGCAAAGAATCCTTCTAATAAGAAATCTTTTCTTTAAAATATTTTTAATGATAGAAAAAAATTTTAATGTTGTTCCTACTTTTTTTTTCTAGGGCATAACTTACACTTAAGCTTGATGAATCCTGATGTTCCTAAGGTTCTTATGCAAAGCCTCGTAGTTTAAAAAAGTTGATATTTTTAGAATCAAAAGTTAGACATTAATGGAAAAATGACAAAAATTTAGCCTTTAATCTTTTCAAGATTTAAAGCCAGAAAAGTTTGAGACTAAAATATTTATAAATATTCTTAAAATCTTTAATTCTCTAGCTGTTGTTTGTGGTCTGCTTGGGTTACTGTTAAAATCAGTGATAATTAGAGAAAATAAATGTTATCTTCAATAAAAATAAGTTGGGTGGCACTGTCTTTAAATCAGATATGAAAAATGAGGAGTTATTAATAAGACTGTGGATATGGTTCTGCAATGTGTCATACATTTTTATTATATATACTGTTTTTGAACTCTGAAATTGTCTTGAAATATTAAGAAAAATATTGTCTAAAAGAAAAACAACTTCTTCTTATACAAGTCAATTTCAAGCTCAAGTGTTTCTTAACTCAGTGTCATCATTGTGTGTTTCCACAGGCCAAACACAGAGTATGAATGGCCCTTAGGCCTTGTCACTTTTAATTTTACTGAAATATGGTGTGAAAAAAATGACATTTGTTTATATGATGTAAATGCTGGACTCTCTAAAATATATATTTTTTTACCATTTAAACTATTTTATTTTTTACTTTTAAGTATATTTGATTGATTATGCTATTACAATTGTCCCAATTTTTTCTTTTTGCCTCCTCCATTGGATACCCCCTTTCTCTTAAGCAATCCCCCCATTAGTTAATATCCATGGGTCATGTCTGTAAGCTCTTTGACTTCTCCATTTCCTATAACATTCTTAACCTCCCCCTGTCTATTTTGTACCTACCAGTTATGCTTCTTATTCCCTGCAACTTTCCCTCCATTATCCTCCTCCCTACCCCCTGCTGATAACCCTTCAGATGATTTCCATGTCTATGATACTGTTTCTGTTCTGTTTGTTTTTTAGATTCAATTGTTGATATTTGTGAGTTTGTTGTCATTTTAACGTTCATAGTTTTGATCTTGTCTTAAATAAGTCCCTTTAGCATTTCATATAAAATAAGGGCTTGGTGATGATGAACTCTTTTAGCTTTACCCTGCTTGGAAAGCACTTTATCTGCCCTTTTTTTCTAAGTGATAGCTTTGCTGGATAGAGTAATCTTGATTTTAGGTACCTGCTTTTTATCACTTTGAATACTTCTTGCCAGCCCCTTCTTGCTTGCAAAGTTCCTTTTGAGAAATCTGTTGATAGTCTTATGGGAACTCCTTTGTAGGTTACTGTCTGCTTTTCCCTTCCTGCTTTTAAGGTTCTCTCTTTATCTTTAACTTTTGGCAATTTAATTCCAATGTGTCTTTGTGTGGTTCTCTTTGGGTCCAACTTCTTTGGGACTCTCTGTGCTTCTTGGACTTGTTTGTGTATATCCTTTGCCAAATTGGGGAAATTTTCTCTCATTGTTTTGTCAAATAAGTTTTCAGTTTCTTGACCTTCGTCTTCTCCTTCTGGCATCTCTATGATTCAGATGGCATGTTTGGAGATGTCCCAGAGTCTTCTTATTCTCTCCTCATGTTTTGTTTTGTTTTGTTTTCATTCTTATTTTTACATTCTGTTTGCTTGAATGCTTATTTCTTCCTTATGTTCCAATTCACTGATTTAAACCCCTCTTCCTTCCCTTCACTGTTGGTTCCCTGTGGATTTTTCTTTATTTCACCTAGTGTAACCTTCATTTCATCCTTTATGCTTTTGTTGTACTCAATGAGATCTCTAAGCATCCTTATCATGAGTGTTTTATACTCTGCATCTGATAGGCTGGCTATCTCTGTTTCACTTTCTTTTACTGGGATTTTGTTCTTTTCTTTCATTTGAGCCATATTGCTTTGTCTCCTCAATTTGTTAGCCTCCCTGTGTTTGTTTCTGTGTATTAGGCAGAGCTTCTTTGACTAGTGTACCTGTTACATTGTATGAGGTGGAGCCTTAGGTATTTGCCAGGGTGGGGCAGCCCACTTCAGCACTTTGTGACTTTGTATGTGGGAGAGGAGTCCAAGAGGGGGCAATGCCACTGCCTGACTGCTAGAAGCTTATTCCACACTTGCCCTACTTCCAGTCACTTATGTGATTGGCACCCCTCTAGCTGTTGCCCTGGTTGTAATTCCCAGAGTGGCTGGGCTTGTGTATGTTCTAGGATCCTGAGGGCCCTTTTTAACAGACTGTCTCCAGAGACCTGCAGTTTCTTTTTCCTCCCCTACCCCCACTGGTTTTTATAGCCAAGAGTTGTGAGACTTTATTTTCCCAGTGCTAGGAACCCTGGGCTGTGCAGTCTCACCTGGAGCTTGCCTCCTAGGTACCCCTAATGTGGGACCACCCATTCCACTGGCTGCCACCACCGTCTGCTTGCTGCCACCTCACTGCTACCACACTGTGTCTTCTCTGCCCTGGCTCCCCATCTCTACCCCTACTACCCGTCTGGGTAGTCTTCTAAAATATGTCTTTTTTAAATCCTTGGTTGTGGGACTTCCATACTGTTCGATTTTCTGGCATTTCTGGGTGACTTTAGATTTGAGGTTAGTTGTAATCCTCATGGTTGTGTAAGGAGGCAAAGCATGTCTGCCTATGCCTCCATCTTGACTGGAAGTCTCTAAAATTATATTTCAACTAAATACCTTTTTAAGAGATATATTTATATCAAATTGGGCTACAAGGATTTCTTTTACTTTTTATGATATATCAATAAGTATTTATAATATCTAATTTCAAAATATTTAATTAATAGCTTCCATCAATTGCACAACATCAAAAAATTCTTTGAGGTATTGCTTTTTTCCTATCAAACTAGTGTCTTTGCATATTATTTTCACTACATGAATTCATCAACAGGTTTTTAGTCATAAATAATCACAATTTAAAGTCAACACTTCTAAAGGGCTATTAAGACACTTTGAAAACCTCCATATAACTTATAATGATGTTAGAAAAACCAATATACAAAAATGATTTTAAAAGCGTCATCTAGTCATGTCATACCTTGTCCCACATAAACATATTAATCATATGAAAATTTTTCTTGCTCTCCTCTGTCCTTTTAAACAAAGCAGATAATATTGAACCATAAAGGGAGTTTACCTTTTATTCTGAGAAAAACACTCTGTGACTGACTCTCAGATGAATCTAATATCTAAAAACAAACAAAAAATGCACAGTACAATTGAACACCTTAAATGTTTCCAATATAGATTGATTTCATATAATAGTTTTATCTTCGACATAAAATATGTCTGAATGTGTGAACTCAAACACCAGCATAATCCACGCCCCTGGTTTTATTTAGAGATGCATTACATGGGCTGCTATTGCATTGTAAACGGGAAAAAATGCTGTATGTGAACACAGTTTGTATTCAGTTTCTATTTTAATTGTTTCAGGAAAAGTCTATCAAAGCATATTTCATTGAATGGATATCTATTCTTGTATTTTTAAATCTGAAAGATGGCAAATGACTTGTTTTCACTCAGAAGATTATTATAACTCAAAATGAGAGCCATTTCAAACATAGTTAAGTGACTGTGTTTGATGTCTCATTTTTTGTTTGTTTCTAAATTTTAAAGCAGTAGTTAATGAGAACTCAGTAGCTAAACCTTTGTGAACAGAAAAGTTAGAGATGAAGTACGGGGTCTGTCTTAGAATTAGATGGTTTTGTTTTTCTTTCAAGATAAAAAAACAGGCCTATTTCTTGGTAAAAGTTTGGAATGATCTATACCTCTATCTCTTATGCATTTTTATTTAGGTTACAAGAACATTCTGTAGATGTGATCCATGATCACAGAATGATCCAAAAATTAAATAATTGATGACGTTTCCCATGAAAATAAAAGGAGTAAACAGCTACAATATTTATATGTTGAATGACAAAAACAAATGGTCATTGTCAGCATTAAAAAAGAAAGAGATTTTTGTTTTAAAACTTTATCCCTCTTACTATTCTAATTTGGAACAATACTCCAGGAAAACATAAATTTTAATTCTCTTCTCCATGTGTAAGATTCTTAATATAATTCTACAAGTTTATGCTACAGAATAAAATATATAATCATTATATCTGGTTTCAATTTGATAAATACAATAAGATTTTGACAAGAGAACACTATTTCATTTTAATTGTTTGAATAAATATAAAGCATACTGTTGAATTCTAGTTGTAGTAGATCTAAATAGGTGCATGTTCTTTTGTTTATGTCTTTTAGCATCTCCGTCAATTAAACTCTTGGTGGATGACCCTATAGTTGTAAATCCTGGAGAGGCCATAACATTAGTGTGTGTTACGACAGGAGGAGAACCTGCACCATCTCTCACCTGGGTCAAGTCCTTTGGGATTCTGCCTGAAAAGACTGTTTTGAATGGAGGAACTTTGACCATACCTGCCATCACCTCAGAAGATGCTGGTACTTATAGCTGCATTGCCAATAACAATGTAGGAAACCCTGCAAAAAAGTCCACCAACATCATTGTGAGAGGTATGTTTGCCTAGAGATTGTGACAAATAGATTTCTGGAAGAGCTAGGCTATTGCACAGCAAATGCTGTTTGATATAAAAAAGAAGTATTTTCCCTACTATTGCATATATATGTAACATATACAGAAAATTGTTTATAAATAATGTCTAATTATAAATGGATCCTAAAATTCCTAAATCTTAATCCCAATGTCTTATGTTTCCATTGAATAGTTTTCATGACATATTCTTAGTGGTACCATTGAATAGTTCTTATAATGTGTTCTTAGGAAAAGAAATGATTAAAATGCAATTGTGGCATAGAACATTAAACATTGTTGTATAGATCATGTATTAGTCTAGGAGTTTCACAGCTTTATCAATTTAATGGTTAATAATCACTATTGAATTCCTATTACAAGCAGAGTTTTAAATTGTGAAATTATATAGAGACCTATAAAATATTGACCTGTACTCAAGGATTCTATTGTCAGGTACTAAAAACAAAATGCATCAATGAATAGTTATATGATATAGTGTATGGCAAGCATAAGCAAAAGCTACAGAAATATTAAAATATATAGTGGCCTCTGGCACAGGTTACTAGGGAATATCTAATGATATTTTCACTGGGTCTTATACAGTGGGTAGAGTTTTTATAGACTAAGATTAAAGAGATACATGGAAAAGTTAAGAACAGTAATGGGCAAATTGTATTTGAGTAATTGATGTAAAATGTGGGTCACTAAGACAATATTAGCAGGGATGTTCTAGTGTGGCTGCTGCCAGCTAGTGTGCTGATGCTACATGTAAGGTGAGAGGCTTTCCCTCCTTTTTGGAGGATTTACATTAACTGTGCAAGGAGAGCGCCTGTGTCTTCATGTCTCACCAGCATGGTCCTGGGTTGAGGACAGAGGATGGATGCTGATTCCTTCCAAAGTTAAAGCAGATCTCCACATGCCCAAGAGGACTTTTCCAGTAGACAAATGAAAGGAAGGAAGGTAGATAATCACACAAAGAAATAGTATATGGAAATGAATAACAAGAGGAGGTCTACAAATGGAATTGTGTTACTTTCTATTTTAAATATCAGCATGATGAAATGGGCCTTTCTAATTCCCTTTCCCAGTGAGTAACTGCATTCTGTTCACCATCTACCCCAAAATTTAAAAGAAAGTAAAAACTTTACAAATCACCAATGTTTATCATTTCTGCTTTGTGTTTGCATTAAAATACTTGCTTTTCCAAGTAGCTATGAAAAAAAATGCTACCAAATCTTGCTCTAATAATTTTGATATTTAAAGTATTGAAAAACTATCCTTAAGTGTCATGAACACAGTATAGAATCCTTTATTTCATTATTTTATCAAGGACAGGGATTCACCAGAGAAAAATGATGCATTAAATCTAGTTTGACAACAGGATCATCCACAACCATATTGAATTCATGTACAAATGGCAACATGTCCAGCATAAAATGTGTTCATCGGGCACCCTTTGTGAAAAATGAACTCAATCCACAGCAAATATACACTCAGAGAATGATTTGCTCTTTCCCTCCTTAACAATTTTTATCTAAACTCTTACAAAGGACAGTTTCCAACTTCAACACCTAAAATACATAAAGCCCTAAAAATGTATTACTCCAATGTATAATTTTCATGCCTTTAATTCATCTGAAATACACATTTTCAAAGTCATGTTATATTAACAGGAGAAGCTCTCATCAGAGGTATACATATAACTCACAAAAACAAGTTTGAACATAACCTTACTGAATGTAGAAATAGTCTTGTTAAAGAGTCAGAGATTACACTGTAGGGAGAAAAACTGCTACAACACTGTAAGGCATCTCATTTCTGCCACAAAGGCCAAGAAATGCAGTTAAAGAAAAATGGTTTTCTTTTCATCATAGCAAGGAAATTATTTAAAAGTGCTCTGAATTTGTAGACCTCTGTAATGTCTTAGATTAAATGTGTCATGGATACAGTAGAAGTTGAACTCCACATTTATTTTCTCCCCACTTTTACTTGTAATTAAATCAAGATCCATAGACCATGTATTCTGAGGAAGAACAAGGATATTCTATGTATAGAATGCTCATTACCATTTGAGAATATCTGTGGACAAAATAAGAGTTCAAGGTATGTATAGGCATAAAATTTGAGAAAGATTTCTAAATTCATCACTTGATCTTTTAAAAACTAGAAAACACTTCAAAATAAATCATGTGGATAACATTCCATGTTGATAACAAGCTCATACCTGAAGGGGAATATCATATGTTTAATATTCTCTTAAAGCATTTTTCAGTATAACTGCAGTTACTTTTTGTCATTAAAGATATTACAATGACAGAGCCACTTTTCTCCCATGTTAGGATAGAAGCAGTTGCTTAATACCATTTGCTAAGAAAAGTATGTTGATTTCCTCACTTTATGTTAGGTGGTCTGAGCTCACGGCTTTCCAAGTCTTGTTAGATGATATGACATTCCCACCTAAAGTTCCCTGTTGTTGTGATTTGCTATATTTAGAGATGCTCACATTTCTTTCCCATTGTGAACTGAACCTCTGTTGAACAAGCACTATTCATAATATGTTCAGGACATTACTGTATTTTGTTGCTCTGTGGTCATTTTAACTTTCATACAGTGTCTCCATATTTCCCTGCAACAGGAAGAGTCAGACAGACCCCATGAACCTTCTGCTCACAAACAGAGACTCCTATGGTACATGTAAATCATAAGCACACATTTACTCAGTGTTTTGGATGCATGATCCAAAATAGTATTAAAACTTAATTTAAAAATGTCTCCCCTGCCTAGCTTGGGTGCACTTTGGGCTGGAGGTCTGTCCTATGCAAGACCCCTCCATAGGACTGAGGTGATGAAATAGACAGGTTCTCCCTCAGCCACCTTAAGCTTAGAAGAAGGTGCATCTCACAATTTTCTCCGAAGATATCCTTCTAAGCAAATTTGGTCTCTCACCCTGTTTCTACCCTTAATTGTCTAGCAAGTCTAAGAATCATGGAATGGATGTTTTTACTTCCTTTGAAAATTTTACATAAGAAGGTGTCTGTTCTGCACTCATTGTGGAATTCTGTGGCTTCTATTGTCAGCAAAAGTGAGTCAGGAAAGGGCTATTCTATTATCTGATATCACAAAAATATAGAAAGATTATGAGAATTTTCAAAATTTCTAGCTGACATTTTAAAATTTGATCAATTCTTGGCCCAATCTTCAAACTATACTCTAAATCTGACCATATCTTGCTACAATCACTGATACCACCCTTATGTAAACTCTCCATTGCTCCCCTCCTTGATTAAAACAGCCTTTTCATTATTTATCTTTTCAGTACAGACTATCTTTTAACAGGGGCTGTTTTTTTTTTCACCGTGTTAGATGATGTAGACCAGGCTGAGTTAAAAAATAGTCGCATGCAAATAATTGCTCAAAACAAAAACACTTCAGTTGTTTTTCATGAGAGAGTTCAGGATTTTACTTAGTTGATAATGCTGAGGCTCTTACTGTGTGTGAGATTGATGACTGTACGTTGGGAGGTGGCTGTAGGAGCAGAGACTCTACTCCATGCAATTATTCAAGCACCTGGACTGATGATGCCTTGCCTCTGCCATCTTCAACCTGTGGTTACTAAGGTTGCTGACAGTGTTAGCTCCTTTCCTGTCAGTTGGAAGTGCGGGGGGAGCTTGAAGAGCACACATGGGATATTTTTATGGGTCAGGTGTGCATTAGATCCAATCACATTTCATTGGCTCGATATTAGGCACCTAGTTACATTTGCTGATGTGGAGGCTGAGAAATGTATTCTTACTGTGTGCCTGGAAATAAGAGGACATGGATTTCTGTCAACAGCTAACCCTCTGTTACATTCAGGCAAGAGAAAGTGATTAACATCATCTCATTCTCCCAATCAAATTCCTCCCATGGCTTCCCATCTCATCTACAATGGAATTCAAATTCATTATCATCATGTCACATCCCTCTTCTCTTTTAGACACATTATTCTCATTGTTCTTTTTCACAAGTCAGTACTTAAATATTTACTGTTCACCCTGGAATGTAAATTTTAAAATACTCTCTCCTGGGAAATGGCTTCCCTGACCACTTTATCTTAACCCACGCCTAATTCCCTTGCATGATTTATTGTTTCTTCATGTCATATAACTACGTGGAGTTACTTTATAAATATTTCTTTATTTATTGTTTATTTCCTTCTCAGGATGACAGGCACAAAGAATGAATCTGTTGTCTTACTCAGTGATATAGTGCTAAAGTGTAGAAAATGACTAAGCCTTTAGTAGGTGTTCAATAAATATATATTGAATGAACAAAATCTCTCTTTTAAGTTCACTGACTTATATTAGACACTTTTTCATAACATCTGTCTCTCTCTTTCATAGCATAAGTATGCACTAGATGATATGAAGCAAAATTAGGAAATTCCGTATCCGTATTAAATCATATTAAACATCTGTGTGATGTGACTACCTCATTCCATAAGCCACATTCTTCTGATTATTCACTGCTGTGCAACAAGCCAAGCAAAAACAGGAGCATAAAACAATAGCAATCATTTTTTGTGTTTACAAATCTGAGGATTAAAAGATCAGCTAAAAAATTCAGGATCTCATAGAAATTTCATTCAGAAGGTAGCTAGGGCTAGGGTCATCTTCATGGTTCTTCCACGGTGCCTGGACTAAAGAGTCCAAACTGCCACGTTCCTCATGTTGGTTTCCTCTCTCCTGATCTTTCTCTCTCTTCCTTCCTTATTTCTTTTTTACCCTCTTCCCTCCCTCCCTCCCAGCTTCCCCATTTACTCTCTCAATAGCCTCTTTCAGTAGTCTCTTTACATGTTTTTTCCACATGCCAGAGTATTGGAATCCTTGCACCAGGGTCTAGGAACTGCATGGATTCTTCTAATCCAGCTTCTGAAGTCATTCTGTTTCATTTCTGCATTCTGTTCATCCAGATAATGATAAAGGATAACCTGGTTCTGAATGCAACCAGATATCTTTATTTTTTTTAAGAGAGATAGCGGGACAGAGGGAGAATGAGGGAAAGAAACATTGGTTGGTTGCCTCTTGTCCACACCTGACCAGAGAAACCAGTGATCTCCCACTTTGCCAGACAATGCCCAACCAGCTGAGCCACCCTAGCCAGGGCCAAACATCTCTGTCTTTTGAAGGGAAGACTATCAGCTAATCTGCAGACATGTTTTAAAGCCATCACACTATGCACTGTACTTCACAAACAATACTATTCACATCACATGCCCATTCTGCCTCCATTCTCATTTATGCTTCTATTTTCCCTTTTTCTTTTTAATTTCATCAACCCCCATCTTGAACCCATGACCACTACAAAGTGACATTGTAAATAGGTTTTCTTTTAATTTTAGTATTACTCTGTTTTTGTTGGATATGATCTCAGATTCTTAATATGTATAAATAAAAGATACCAATATTGAAATAGATTTAACCTTTACAGGTGAATTCAATATGTATTCAGTGAAGCATGAATTTATGCTTTTCTAGCACAGAAATATACTATAACCTCCAGGAACATCATAACCCTCTGTTCTGAAAAGTTAATTTACCTAACTCTGTTCACATGAAACTATTGATTTCTTTAAATATTTGAATTTTCATATTAAACATATTTGTTTGGGACTAATTTAATATATATGTATCAAATGATAGCACTGTTAAAATTTCAAAATGATCATTATTTAGGCTTATTACAAAAAATCTTAAAATTTAAAAATGCTATGGGAGAAGACTTTGAACCTTTGTGCCAGCTTCATTTAGGTAAAGTAATAGTTACATATTGATTGGGCATCCTTTTACATACCAGGCTACCTATGTCCATTAATCATGGTACACTGTGTCCATTAACTTTTTAATTATATCAAAGTATATATGAGGTAAAATATTATTCTTTTTATTGTAAAGAAAAGTAAAACTAAAGAGGGAACAATTAAATAAATTTCCCAAAATAAGCTTTATTTTAGTTGCAGACCTGGGATTCAAAACCCACACAATATCATTCCAGGGATGCTGTGCTAATGAAGGCACATAGTGCCTTTCAAAATTTAGTCTAGTTTTTAAAAAATATATAGCTCATTTTACATGGCAGAGGACTACATGGAAGCTACACTGACCTCCCAGGACCAAACTGGAACACAGCTAAATTAAAGAAATACCATCCTGAATAACCAACTGAACACTAGCTGGAAGTCTTATCACAAAGGACAGATGGAAGAAACCACATCACAAGACTGGCATAGAGTGCAGAGGTGCAGGAGGGCTCACTGGGCTCCTACTGGTGGCAGCTAAAGTTCTAGAGGGGTATTTCAATGGCCAGAGGATTCCCCCTGAGAAGTGTGGGGTTTAAACCCCAAGCAGGACTCCTGAGACTGCAGCTCCAGAATAGGGAAAGGAACACAAATAACATCCAACTTTGAGAAGCAGTGGGGTTTCTGTCTGCCAAGAAGAGACTGCCACAGATGCAGAAAGCCTCTTAAAGGGCCAACACACAAAATGTTGTTTGTAGCCACTTACCGTGGACTCCAGCAGAGGGAGGGCAGAGTGCACTAGAGCTGCCAGAGCAGAGTCTGGGGTTGGTGGTGCTGGGAAGAGGACTGAAGGAACAGCCACCAGGAGCTCTGTGCTAAGTCATTCCTGATATGGCAAAAACCATTTTTCTCAGGAAGAACAACACTCCCTTCCAAGTCGCATCAGCCTGAGGGACAGCAATAGTCCTGCTTACAGTATAACCTCATCCCACCCTGTGGAGTACAGAGCTGGATGCTATCTGCGTGATTAAGTCTAACAGCAAAGGTGGATCTTTGGGATCACTGAGACTTTAGGTGGGCTGGTAAAATTCTGTCCTTGGTGTACAAACTGGTTCTTTCTGCACACTTCCACACCCAGCAGAGGGTTCCACAAGCTGTGATCCCAGAAAGCTCCAACAGGATGCCAAGAGCAAGTCACAGGCAGTGTCTGACATACGTCTGTGCCAGAGTCTTTGCAGATCTAACTAGTACATAGAAACAAATACAAAGAATCAGTCAAAATGGAAAACAAAGAAATGGACCCAAACGAAAGAACAAGAGAATTCTCCAGAAGAAGAACATGAAATGGAGGCAAGCAATTTATCAGATAGAGGGTTTAGAGTAATGATTATAAGGATACTCAACAACATAAAAAAAGACATATAGAGCATAAAAAGGGAACAGAGAGAAATAAAGAATGAAATATCTGAAATAAATAATACATCAGATTGGGAAACTATAGGCTAGATGAAGCAGAAGATTGAACCAGTGATTTGGAATACAAGGTAGTAAAAAAAAAACCAAAAAACAAACAAACAAACAACAAAAAAAACAATAAGAGAGCAGCAAAAAGAAAAAAGGATTTTAAAAAAGAAGAGAGCTAAAGAACTTTAAGGACAAAATGAAGTATAGCAACATTTATGTCATTGGAATACTAGAAGGAGAAGAGAGTAAGCCAGGGATCAAGAATATATTTGAAGAAAAAGGAAGGGGAAAGAACTGGGAAAACCGAGAACAAGGGGATGGACCTTGAAACCCCAAGAACAAGGACATGGAAATAAGAACCCCGAGGAGAAGGAGATAGAGTTGGAAACCACAAGAACAAGTGAAAGAACCTGGAATCCCAAGAACAAGGGAATGGAACTACAAATCCCCCCAACTTGGATGGAACGCAGAACCTCAAGAACAAGGGGATGGAACTCGAAACCCAACAAGAAGGGTATAGAACCCAGAACCCGATTAAAAGGGAAGGAGTTTGTCAACCCTACTACAGGGGAATGAAAGTCCAAACACTGAGAACAAGGGAAGGTATTTGAAACCCCAGCAAAGGGATAAAACTCAGAGTCCCAAGAACAAGGCCATCGAGCTCAGAAACCTTAGAACAAGGGGAAACAAAACAGAATTTCAAGAGCACTGTGATTTTATTTGAACCCCAAGAACAAGGACAGGAACTCGGATACCTAAGAACAATGGGATGAACCTTGAAAACCCAAAACCAAGGGGAAAGAGGTGTTAAAACTGAGAGCAAGGAAATGGAACTCAGAACACTGAGAACTAGGGCATAGAACTCGGAATCACGAGAACAGGGGCATGGAATGTGAAACCCCAACACCTGGAGGATGGAATTCAAAACCAAAAGAACAGGAGAAGGAACTCGGAATCCCAAGACCAAAGGGAAGGAAGTACAAAACCCTCCAAAGGGGATGGAACTCTGAATTCCAAGATCAAGGGTAAGATACTCAGAATGTCAAGAACTAGGGGATGGAACTTGAAATCCCACAAAATGGGGGTGGAACTCAGAACCTGAGAACAAGGGGATGGAAATCAGAACACCTGATACTAAGGGTATGGAACTCCTACTCCAAAACAAGGGGCGGAAAATGGGACCCTGAGAACAAGGGGATTGAACATGGAATTTGAAACACAATTGGCTGGATCTCAGAAGCCAGAGAACAAGGGGATGAAACTTGGAATGCCAAGAAAAAGGTTTAAAACTCAGAACCCAAGAAGAAAGGAAGGATTAAGAATCCCAACAGGGACAGGGAAGCCTGAACAGTGATAAAAGAAGATGGAGTTTGGAACCTTGACAACAAGGGGATAAAATTTGGAATCCCAATAAGAAGCTGATGGACCTCAGAAACCTATGAAAAAGGGGATGGAAAAGGAGTCTGGAGAACAATGTGATATTTTGTGGAATCCCAAGAAAAATGGGATAAACTTGAATAGCCAAAAACAAGGGATGGAACTGGAAATCCTGAGAACAAGATGATATAATTCAGAACCCAAGAAGAAAGGGAAGGAACTCAGAACACCAAGAGCAAGGCAATGAAACTGAGAAACCTGAGAACCAGGAGATGGAAATTGTAATCCAAAGAACAATGTGATTTTACTCGAACCTCAAGAAAAAGGGGATGGAACTACCAAGCCCCCCAAAAAGGGGATGGAATTCAGAACCACAACAAGAAAGGAAAAAAAATGGAAATCTCATGCACAAGGGGATGGAACTTGAAACCCCAACAACCAGGGAATGGAATTCGAAACCACCAGAACAAAGGAAGGAACCTGGAATCCCAAGAGAAAAGGGTTGGAACTAAAAACCCCCCAAATAAGTGGTAGTAACTCTGAAACCAGAGAACAAGAAGATGGAACTCAAAATGCCAACAATGAGGACATGGAAATAGGAAACCCAAGATCAAGGGTAAGGAACTTACTCTTGAAAAAAAAAAGAATATATTTGAACAAATAATGACAGAAAACTTCCCTACTAACCTGGTGAAGGGAAAAGACACAGAAGTCCAGCAAGCACAGAGAGTACCAAACAATAGGGACCAAAGAGGTCTACAAAAAGATACATCAAAATGAAAATGGAAAAGCTTACAGATAAGGCGAGTTTCCAAAAAGCTGCAAGAAAAAAGCAGACAAATACCTAAAAGGGAGCAGGAGTGTCCAATCTTTTGGTGTCTCTGGGCCACACTGGAAGAAGAGTTGTCTTGGGCTACGCATTAAATACACAAACACTAATGGAAATTGATGATCAAATAAAAAGTTTTAAATTTACAGTTTTGTGCTGGGCTGCGTTCATAGCCATCCTGGGCAGCATGCAGCCAGTAAGCCGCAGGTAGGACACCCCTGATGACTGTCATCTGATTTCTCAAAAGAAACATTTCACGACAGAAGGGATTGACATTAAATATTCAAAGTGGTGAAAAGAAAGGACCAACAACGAAAGCTACATTCGCAGCAAGGCTATCATTTAAAATTGAAGGAAAAATAAACAGCTTCCCAGGCAAGAAAAAGCTAAAGGAGTTTGTTAACACTAAATCAGTGGTGCAAGAAATGTTAACAGTTTGCTTTAAAAAGAAGTAGAAAAAGAAAAAACAGAGGAAAATAGTTGAAAAGTAAAATGAAAATAATGCATATCTATTAATAATTCCCTTAAATGTAAATGGCTTAAGTGCTGTAACCAAAAGACTGAAAGGATAAGAAAATAAGACCCATATATATGTTATCTCCAAGAGACATACCTCAAATGAAAAGATACACACAGACTAAAAGTAAAGGGATGGAAAAAGATATTTCATGCAAATAGAAAGAAAAAAAAGCTGGGGGTAGCAATACTGATATTCGACAAAATAGAGTTTAAACAAAACTATAGTAGAGACAAAGAGGACACTACATAATGTTAAAGGAAACAATACAACAGGAGAATATAACACTAGTAAACATTTATGCAGCCAACATAGCAACATGTATATATTTAAAGGAAATCTTGATGGACATAAAGGGCAAGAGTGACAGAAATACAGTCATAGTAGGGGATTTTAACACCTTGTTGATTTCAATGCATAGATCTTCCAGACAGAAAATCAATACAGGGGCAGCAGCCTTAAAGGACACACTAGATCAAATAGATTTAATGTTGAATGGATATCTTCAGAGCATTTCACCCCAAAACAGCAGAACATACATACTTTTCAAATGACATGGACCATTTTCTAGGATAGACCACATGTTAAGACAGAAAAACAAGTCTCAATAAATTTAAGAATATTGAAATCAGATCAAGCATCTTCTCTGACCAAAATGTTATAAAACTAGAAGTAAACCATGAGTAAAACACAACAAAACATGCAAAGACACCAAAGCTAAATAAATGTTATTAAACAATGAATATGTCAATAACAAAACAAAGGAAGATATCAAATATACTTTAAAACAAAGGAAATGATAACACAACAACCCAAAATATGCGGGAAAGCAATCCTAAGAGGGAAGCACATAGCATTACAAGCATATCTCAGAAAACAAGAAAAAGATGAAATAAACAATGTAACTTTACATTTAAAGGAACTTGAAAAAGAACATCAAACAAAGCCCAAAGTGAGTAGAAGGAAGGAAATAATAAAGATCAAAGCAGAAAGAAACAAAATAGATTCTTCAAAAACAATACAAAGATCATGAATCCAAGAGCTGCTTCTTTGAAAAGATAAACAAGATTAACAAACCTTTTAGCATACTCACAAAGGAAAAAGAGAGAAGACCCTAATAAATAAAAAGAGAAATGAAAGAGGAGTAATAACAACTGACACCAAAGAAATACAAAATATTATAAAAAATATTATGAACAAATATATGCCAAGAAATTGGACAACCTAGACAAAATGGATAAATTCTTTGAAACATACAATCTTCCGAAACTAAATCAGGAAGAATCAGAGAATCTGAAAGACAGAATACACCTACTGAAACTAAAGCATTAATCAAAAAACTCCCAAAAATAGAAGTCCTGGACTGGCTGGCTTCACAGGGGAATTATACCAAACATTCTGAGAAGGAAGTAACTACCTTTCCTTCTCCAACTATTTCAAGAAATTCAATAGGAAGGAAGGCTCCCAAGCTCATTTATGAGGCCAGCATTATCCTAATTCCAAATCCAGATAAAGACACTATGAAAAGGAAACCTATAGGCCTATATCCCTGATAAAAATTGATGCTAAACCCTCAACATAATATTACCAAACTGAATACAGCAATGCATCAAAAAGATCATACATCATGATCAAGTGGCATTTATTCCAGGAATGTAAAGTTGATACAACATTCACAAATCAATAAGTGTGATTCACCAACATAAACAAAATAAAGGATAAAAACCACTTGATCATATCTATAGATGCAGAAAAAACCCTTGATAAAATCCAGCATCCATTTATGATAAAAACTTTTGGTAAGGTCAGGATAGAGGGAACATACCTAAATATAATAAAAGCAATATATGACAAAACCACTGCCAGCATCATATTCAATGGGCAAAAACTACAAGAGTTCCCCTTAAGATCAGGAACAAGATAAGGTTGTCCACTTTCACTTCTCTTATCCTGCATAGTACCAGAAGTCCTAGCCATAACCATCAGAAAAGAAGATAAAAAAGGCATTCAAATAGACAAGAGGACATAAAACTCTTTATTTGCAGATGACATGATACTGTACATAAAGAACCCCAAAGATTCCATCAAGAAACTACCAGAACTTTTTCAAATAATTTTTCAATTTCTTGCTCTTCCTCTTCTCCTTTTTGAACCCCTATGATTCAGATGTCAGAACCTCCATAATCTGGTAAAGGAAATAGACTTTCAGGAAGTCCAGGAAGCTCACAGAGTCCCAAAAATGGTGAACCAAAGGAAGCACACACTAAGGTACACCATAATTACATTACCAAAGATTAAAGATAAGGAGTGAATCTTAAAAGTAGCAAGAGAAAAGGAGAAAGTTTCCTACAAAGGAGTTCCCATAAGACTATCAGCTGATTTCTCGAAAGAAACCTTGCAGGTAAGAAGGGACTGAAAAGAAGAAGTATTTAAAGTCATGAAAGGCGAGGACCTACATCCAAGATTACTCTATCCAGAAAAACTATCATTTAGAATGGAAGGGTAGATAAAGTGCTTCCCAAATAAGGTTATGTTAAAGGAGTTCATCACCACCAAGCCCTTATTATATGAAATGTTTAAGTGACTTATCTAAGAAAAAGATCAAAAATATCAACAGTAAAATGACAAGAAACACAATATCAACAACTGAACCTAAAAAAACAAAAACAAAAATGAACTAAGCAAACAACTACAATAGGAACAGAATCACAGAAATGGAGATCACCTGGATGGTTATCAGTGGTGGAGGGGAGGAGGACAATGGGGGAAAAGGTACAGAGAATAAGAAGTATAAATAGTAGGTACAAAATAGACAGGGGGAGGTTAAGAATAGTATGGGAAATGGGGAAGCCAAAGAACTTATATGTATGATTCATGGACATGAACTAAAGTGGAAGAATGATGACGGGAGGGGAGTTAGTGGGCAGAGGGGAATAAAGGGGAAAAAGTGGGATAATTGTAATGGCATAATCAATAAAATATATTTAAAAAAGAAACCACTAGAAATGATAAATGGATTCAGCAATGTAGCAGGATATATATTAAACAAAATTAATATCCAACAATCAGTTTCATTTTTATATGCCTATAATGAACTAACAGAAAGGGCAACTGAGGAAAAAAATCCCATTCACAATTGCTTCAAAGTGAATAAAATACCTAGGAATAAATCTAATCAAGGATGTAAAAGACCTATTTTCAGAAAATTATAAAGACAAAGACAACACTGAAGAAAGAAAGTAAAGAAGATACAAATAAGTGGAAGCACATACTGTGTTCATGGATAGGAAGAATTAACATCCTTAAATTATTCATGCTACACAAAGTAGTCTATAGATTCAACGCATTTGCTATTCAAAATTCCAATCTCATATTTCACAGAACTAGGACAAATATTTCAAAAATTTATATGGAACCACAAAAGGCCCCATTAGCAGCAGAGATCCTGAGAAAGAAGAAAAACGTTGGAGGAGTCACACTACCTAATTTTAAACTATACTGTAAGACCGTGGTAATCAAAACAGCATGACACTAACATAAAAACAGACATATAGATTAATTGGAACATAATAGAGATCCTGGAAATAAACCCACACCATTATAATCAATTAATATTTGACAGAGGAAGCAAGCACATACAACAGGCTAAAGAGAGTTTATTCATTAAATGGTTTTGGGAAAACTGAACAGATATATGCAGAAAAATGAAACTAGACCACCTTCTTTATCACATACAATAATAAAGTCAAAATTTATTAAAGACTTAAATGTTTGAATTGGAACCATAAAAACCCTAGAAGAAAAAATAGGCAGTAAAATCTGTAAAATTACTTGTAGCAATATTTTATCAGATATATCTTCCCAGGCAAGAGGAACAAAAGAAAAGAATCAACAAATGGAACCACATCAGACTAAAAATGTTTTCAGAGCAAAGGAAACCATCAACAAAATAAAAAGACAATGCAAAGAATGGGAGCACATATTCACCAATACACCTGATAAGGGGTTAATATCCACATTGATAAAGAACTTACAAAACTCAACATCCTCCCCACCAACAAAAGAAACAATTAAGAAATGGGCAAAGACCTGAACATAACATTTCTCCAAGGAGGACATACACAGGACCCAGAGACATATGAAAGGATGCCCAGCATCACTAGCCATCAGAGAGACACAAATTAAAACTACAATGAGATACCACTGCACACCTGTCAGAATGGCCATCATAAACAATCAACAACAAGTGTTGGAGAGGATATGGAGAAAAGGGTACCCTAGTGCACTGTTGGTGGCAATGCAGACTGGTGCAGCCATTGTGGAAAACAGCATAGAATTTCCTCAAAAAACTAAAAATAAAACTGTCTTTTGATGCAGCAATTCCACTCACTGCTTGGATTATACTATAAGAACCCTGAATCACCTATTCAAAAGAACATATGCACCCCAATGTTCATAGCAGCACAATTTATAAGAGCCAAGTGCTGGAAAAAACCTAAGTGCCCACCAATAAATGAGTGGATCAAAAAACTATGGTACATTTACATGATGGAATACTACACAGCAAAAAGAAAGAAGGAGCTCATATCCTTCCTGACAGCATGGATGGAACTGGAAAGCATTATGCTAAGTGAAATAAGCCAGGTGGTGAAAGACAGATACCATATGATCTCACCTATAAATGGAACCTAATCAACCAAACAAACAAGCAATCAAAATAGAACCAGAGACATTGAAATTAAGAACAAAATGACAGTAACCAGAGGGGATGGGAGAGAGGGATAATGGGGGAAAATAGGGGAAGGGCTCTCAAGAAACATGTACAAAAAATACATGGACAAAGCCAAAGGCAGTAGGTTCAAGGGTGGAAGGTGAGGATTGGGTGGGGCAGGCAGCATGGTGGTGTGAAAATGGAGACAACTGTATTTGAACAACAATAAAAACAAATGGGTAAAGAACCTAAGTAGACACTTTTTCAAAGAGGACATATAGAGGACAAAGTAGACATATGAAAAGATGCTCAACATCACTAATCATCAGAGAAATGCAACTTAAAACCACAAGAGCTATCATCTCACACCTGTCAGAATGGCTGTCATCAATAATTCAACAAACAACAAGTTCTGGTGAGGTTGTATAGAAAGGGAAACCCTTTAGCACTGTTGGTGGGAATGCAGACTGGTGCAGCCACGGTGGGAAGCAGTATGGAGGTACTTCAAAAAGTTAAAAATGGATCTGCCTTTTGACCCAGTGATCCCACTTCTGGGAATATAGCCAAAGAAATCCAGAACACAAATTTGAAAGAACATAAGCACCCCTATGTTCACTGCAGTGTTTTTTATAATCACCAAGATATGGAAACAGCCCATGTGTCCATCAGTGGATAAGTGGATAAAACAACTATGGGATATTTATACGATGAAATACTACTTGACCATAATAAAGAAGAAAATTTCACCCTTTGCAGCAGTATGGATGAAACTGGAGAACCTTATGTTAAGTGAAATAAGCCAGTCAGAGAAAGACAAGTACCATATGATTTCACTCATATGTGGAATTTAATGAACACACTGAACTAACAAGGAAAATGGGGACAGACTCATAGATGGAGAGCAAATGACAGCTAGTGGTGGGGGGAGGTTAGGAGGTGGAGGGATTGATCAAAAAGGAAAAAGGACTCATGGACAGGGACAACCATGCAGTGATTGCGGGGGAAGAGGGGATAAGGAGGATAAGTGGTAATGGATTAAGAAACATAATAAAAATTTGAAAAATAAAAATAGAAACATATAACCCACCTACCTTCCTCCCTTCCAAACTGAACTGACTGTGTCCCTTTCCTTTTCCTCTATCATGGACTTGCCAGAACTTACTAGTGATTCTTTCCGGGCTCTGAATCAAGTACATTTTTCTACTTATGGAGAAATTAACATCCCCTGCACTACACAGACCTTTGTAATTATACCACTCCCCTCTAAAATATACAGTCACTTTTGGTTAAAGGAAATTATGTGTTTTCGTTAGTTAGCATTTTTTCCAGTAATGGTGTGCATACTTATTTGAAATTATAACAAACATACTGTTTATAGTTTATGCTTTTCTAAATACCATTGCATTTTGTAGAACTTAGTACGACCTTTAAATTTTTACTGACTGTCTTACAAATTATTGTATAGTAATTATAAGACACCAATAGAACCTCTAAAGACAAAGATATAAACTAAGTGCACAAATAAAACAAGAAGTAAAAGTATGTTCATTGTGTTTGGTGAAAGGTGTATCTTCAATGTATTAATCAGAAAGTCAGTCAGAATTAATTGTCGATTTTCCAGACAGAATTGATCAAATTTAGCTAACAGTGCATTTTTAAATGTAAATCATTTGTGAATTTCCAATTATAGGCTCTGTGCACTTCTTCACAGGTATGTAGATGAATCAGATTAAATTTCTCATCATCCACAGTTTTACTTCATAATCTTTCTTTAATACAAACTCTAATAATAATAGCTGAACAAAGCAAAACCACCTGGTACATGCAGGATCCCCAGTTCTTCAGGTAGGTTAAGTTTCTGTTTCTGTTTTCCCAATTTAATGTTCTATAGTAATTACATTTCTCCAAAACACTGGAGAGTATTTTATTATATTTTGCTTTGCAGCTATAGAATGTTTTCATTATTATCCTTTTAAAAATTAATCAGGGCTATAAAAAAATCTAAAAATTATCAAATTCAATGATTCTCATATGAGTATTTATAGCATAGTTTCCTTTTATAAAGGAGATAAATCTCACTTTGTTCATAAAATTATGAATTATCATAAAATACAAATTCAAGTAAAAACTTTGTGTAGATATTACAAAATCTTATAACTACTTTTGCATAGTGATATATAGACAGCTTAGTTATACATTTTTTCCTTTGTTAAAACTTAGATTGTTTTCATTGGTAGATGGAGTCTCTGTCATATTTACTCAGGCCAAAGGAGACGTGCCAATAGGTAGTTGTGCTTTAAAAGTCAATACCTGTTCCCGAAAAGAACTTTACTCAAGCAACATTACCTTTTAACTTCTTTAATTAGTTTCTTGGCAGGTGTTCTATAGTTTTTTTGTTTATTTATACCATACAGTTGTAAAATGGGGCCAAAACAATAATACTGGCTGTAAATCTCCTACTTCAAAATATTTATTATGTTGTTATGACAGGTACTTTATTCCCGGGCTTGCCACAATTAGTGTGGGTTAAATGGTCTATAGGCTGTATACCCAGGGAAACAGGTCTGTGATCTGCTGCCTTTCTCTTAAATTGGCTCTCAGATTCTGAGTATGGAACTAGGCCTCTGCTTACTTTTCTCTACAACCAAGAAACAGTAGTTCATAAATTCTAACATATGTTTGTTCTAACAATTTCTGATTCCACAATTATGTAAATGTCCCTTGAACTGTGTCCTTTTTTAAGTGTTTCTAGGCATAATCACTCTCTTTTTGTTTATAAACTTATCCATACAAATGCATGAATAAAAGTACATGGCTCTATAGTTTTATACATATAATTATTAGAGAACACTGAATTTTAAAATGGAAATCTATCTTTAAAAATTATGTATTAGTTACCTCAGGATATTGAACCAAGAAGAAATATGTAAATAAAGCCTTCAATAGTTGTTCAGAACATTTCTACTCCCCACTAGATCTGCGCCAGTTGCTACATGAGACAGAAGAGGAATGAGTGTGGCCCTTGAGCCCATGGACTTCCTACATTTATAGGGGAAACATCAGGGCAACGGCCTCCCCAGACCATGAGGAAGAATAAACTACTTCACAACAGCAGCACAGGTCATGTGCTCTTGGAAGCTCAGATGAAGGAAAAACTAATTCTGATTAGAGAGATGAAAATTCCACAGAGAAAGGTGTCACTGGAACTGGTCTTTGAAAACGAAGAATCCTTGCATATTCAGAAATGAAATGTCTCTTTCCTTTGCTGCCCAAGATAGTGCCTTAACAGGGTCTTTAAACTTATTCCATTTTCTTAATTATGAGATACTAGAAACTGTTGATAAATCCTATAAAGAAAAACCTGTTTAACTTTTATATTTTATAATATAATCTTTTCAGAAATCAAATAATTTATACATCTTATTCTGTGATTTTAAAATATGCTTAAAAGTTAATTTTTTCAATCTTCAGCTACAGAAGGTTTTATATACAATTTTCAATTATTATATCAGTCAAGCTGCCACATTTTCTGTTTGCTGTGTTTGTCTGTCTCTGTTTCCTTTCCAGTCTGTCTAGTAGTCTTCCAACACCAGTGCTCGTTCCAGTTGCTTCAGGAATTCCTAAATACAGCCAATCTACCTAATTCTTAAAGTATACCTCTTCTAGACTCCATAGATTATTTCTTATTTTTAGCTATCTTTTAAAAATATTTTTCACTGTATTTCCCCAACAAGTACACTTTTCTAAAAATTGTGCATTGCAAATATCAGCCCAGTAATCCAAACCCATTAGCCAGAATTTATCTGTTAAAAGCAGTCAACTCTTAGTGACTCATAATAGAAAATTTATCCATGGGAAGCCCATGCATTCATTCCAAACTAATTAATTATTCCCAAAATCCAAATGTTGGGAAAATGCTTTTAAAACTTACTGAAGAAATCAATTACATGTATTGATTATTTTAATTGTAGAAGATTTTGTTTAGTCATTCAAACATTAGGACTAGTCTGTTTAAGCTTCCTTCTATGACTTGTGCCCCACATACCCTTACTTAGTAAACACGAACACTGGCAATACAATTCACGTTCAGGTTTCAGCCATCATTTAGTGGATGATGGGAACCCACTGCAAAAAAATAAGAGAGAGAGAAGAGGAAGGTGGGATTGTATTCATCTGCTTAGATAAGTGGTTCGCAGTTGAAGGTGATTGTGCCTTTCAGGAGACATTCAGCAGTGTATTACGCACTGGGACATTTTTGATAGTCAGGACTGGGGTGGTGGTGTGGTATTGGCATCTAAAAGGTAGAGGCCAGGGTTGCTGCTAAACACCCTACAATGCACTGGACAGCCTCCACAAAAAACAATTATGTGTTCCAAAATGTTAATAGTGCTACTGTTGATAAATGCCGGCTGAGGAAAAAGCTTTTCTTATAACAAATTTGAAAGCTGCATAAAATTACCCAAACACACACCCCAAAATTAAAACAAAAACAAAACAGAATTAATTCCAAAAATATTTTGTACATTTTGATATAATATCAATGCTAGATTATAACCATTCTTGATGTGTTTCTCAGAGTTTCAGATGTCAGTAATTGTTAACATGCATTTTTCTCTGTATAATTATTTTGGGAAAGGCTGTCATCCGGTCCTGTCTGGGAAGTGCTCATTGGGAACTTAGAGCAAGGCCCCTCCCTCTCACCCGTGATTAGGAGCTCCTGTCTCTTGGGTTGTAATGATCTCTCTTTGGGAATCTCAACTGTTCACATGGACAATGTCTTAGACTCTCCTCAGAAGCTCTGTACCCCATCTGCTAACATCTCTCACCTCATTTGTTAAAGTTTTTCAACATGTTTTAATATTTTGAAAGCTCACTTTTTTCTACTCTCACTATGTTACAGAGCAGACCCAGGGAGGTTGTGAATGATATACTATTACTGAATGGACTCACCCTCGTGCTCCAGGGGTCCCCCACCCCATGCCAGGGAAAGACATCTTCTCAGTGCCAGAGATTGGTGAAAATGAAAGGGATTATTTATTTAAAGAGTTATACAAATTTAAGAGTAATAACAATGTCTTCATTGAGATCCCAAAGTCCTTCAGAATACCCACAAACGCACAGTCCTTCCTTCCCCCTCTGCCCATTCTGGGGTACTGTATCTCAGAAAAAGAAATAGAACTCTGTTGTTCTTCCCTGGCCAAGCCGTGTAGTCACAAAAAGACCCCACATGGCTACTGCACCTGGGTTTAAATCCCAGCGCCAATCTTCCTCTGCCACACTATTTCTGATTCCTCCCACAATTGGCCACAGCTGCCAGCATTCCCCTATTTTTCCAGCTTTACTGGGCTGCCACAGTAAGTCTGGACAGGTGTGGCCCTGTGGCGTGAAGCCAATCATCTCCGAGTTCCTACACAGGCTCTGTAACCAAGGGGAGTTGCCTCCCAGTTACATCATGGGTTGAAGTCACTCCAATTCCCCTGGCTCAAAGCATGGCCACAGCTATTTAACATATCTATGAAACCAGTTAAAGGTTATAGATATGTTAAATGACCATTCTAGAGGTTATCTGTAAAAATGTTGCTATGCAAAACAGCTCTCAATGGCCCTGCTCCATGGGTCCCATCCCCCAGCTCAGACTTGTGGGGGTGATGACATCCTATATATATATTTTTTTCTAATATTTCCTGGACACTAAGTTCTGGACCCCATTACAAATCCCTCTTTGCCCCCCCCTTCGCTGCACCCTGTTACAACTATAGTACGAACTCTTTTGCAGCCTTCTGTGATATGCTCCTGTCCCCAGGTCATCCACTGAATCCCATGGAGTCAAAGAGCAGAGTCAAATGAAAACAATGTCAGTTATGTCCCTCCCAATTCCTATAAAATCTTCTGCTCTCCAGCTGGATATTCTGCCAGGTTTTCCAAGGTGTGAAACCAAAGTGATGAAAAATAAAGCAATGGATATTTATGTTGGTTTTATCAATTTTCTTCTTAAACTTTCTCCTAATTTTTCTGATGTTTTTTGTTTCTGTTCTAAAGGGGGTATAAAATGTCATATTATAGCTTCTCTTATAGTATGAGTTTAATGCTAACTTTATAAAAACTTATTTTGAAGGATTATTTCTAGTGTGACACACTGTATTTCTCTTTACATTGACTTAATTTCTTCTGACAAAAGTAAAAATTCAAAAAGGAAGGCATGTAACAGACTGCAATGGTTTCTAATCATTCAGAAGTTTGTGTGGTGAAAGTGCTCAGAGATACAAATGAGGTTCATATGGAAAAAAAGGGTTGCTTCTTTTTATTAGAAATCTAGACTCAGTGCCCTTGTACTTTTGCTATTAGTTTCCATAAATTATTGTCATACAGTGCACTCTTGCTTGCTGATTATATAATCTCAGTACCTTAAAGTATTATCTTAAAAATACAGTGCAAGATCTTCTTATTTAATAACAGAAATTATAGAAGTCATGTGCATAGCTTAGTGAACTTTCACAGTGAGCACTCAGATTGAGTAGCAGAGAATTAATAGCCCTCAAGAAGCTTCCCTCTTGGCCTCCTTTGCTGTCTCACTGAAATATAACTTCTATTCTGACCTTGACCATCTTAAATTAGTTTTGCTGTTTTAAACTTTATATAATGCAATTGTGTTTAGATCTCTGTCGCAATTTTATGCTTGTGAGGTTCGTATGGTACAATGTAACAAGGGTCTGGTTATTTTCATTACAGTATTATAATCCTTGGTATAAATATAACAAAATTATTATTTATGAAGTTTTAAGTTATTTCCAGTTTGAGATTATGGTGTGAATTATCCTGCTTTGAATATTTTATATGAATCTTTTGGTGAACATATTAATACATTTTATTGAGTCATAAGGTAAGTGTATGTTAATATATAATACTAAATTTTCCAACATACATTTGACAAGAATTCCATTTGTTCCACATCATTGTTAATACTTCATACTGTCTGTATTTTTTATTTTAAGCAATTTAGCTGGTGTCATGAATCACATTGTGATTTTAAATTGCATTTGTTTTATGATGGATGAGTTGAGCAACTTTTCAAATATTTTTAACCATTTGATTTTTTTTATAACAATGATCTTTTTAAGTCTTTGGTGCATTTTTCTCCATTTGGGTTTTATTTTTCCTTTTTATCTGTACAGTACATTGATATAAGTTAATCAACTTATATATATACATAATATATAAATATATATACATATATATAAAAGTATTTTCTTCTACTTTGTGGCTTGTTTTCTCACAATATTAACGTTGTACTATAATGAAAACAAAATCATCACTTTGATGCAGCCTAAACTATCAAAAAAATTAAGATTAGTATTTTTGTTCTTTATTAAGACATCTTTTCCTAACCCCAGATAATAAAAATACACTTATGTTTCTTTGCTAAAAATTTCAAGAGTTACCTACAACATTTTATCTTTAATTCATTTGAAATTAATATATGATTTGATGTATGACTAAAGGTAATTTCTTTCAGTTTGAATATTTAGTTAACTCATCACCACCTCTAGAATTGGCCATTCCTTCCCATGACAATAGTCTCCCCTTATCCTCAGGGCATACAATCCAAGGCCCACAGTGAATGCCTAAAACTGCAGGTGGTACTAAATCCTAGATATATACTATGCATTTTCCTATACATACATACCTATGATAAAGTTTAATTTATAAATTAGGCACAGTAAGAATTAAACACAACTAATAATAAATTAGAACAACTATGAAAATATAATGTAATAAAAGTTATGTGAATGTGGTCTCCCTCTCTCTCAAAATATTTTATTGTACTGTACTCAACTTTGGACTTAAAGGAAGCACTTTATGGCTTCTCTTCGACCTATCTGAATTGCCAGTATTACTGTTCTTGTATTTGGGGGCTACTGTTAAGTAAAACAAGGGTTACTTGAGCACAAGTTCTGAGATACTACAACAGTTGATCTGATAACTAAGAGAGAGTCACCCAGTGACTAACAGGGGGGTAGCATATGCGGTGCGGAGATGCTGGCCAAAGAAATGATTCACTTCACAGGCAGAATGGAGTTGGATGGGGCAAGGGCCATCAAACTCAGAATGGTACACAATTTAAAAGTTATAAATTGTTTATTTCTGGAATTTTACATCTAATATTTTTGGATTGCACTTGACCACAGGCAACTGAAACCACAGAAAGTGAAACTAGAGATAAGGGGAAACTACTGTAAATATGCCAGAAATTAGGAGAAAATATTCTCATCATATAAATATATATGACAAATGGCTTTATATCCCAATTATATATTATTGTAACACATTATAAAACAACATATGATCCAATTATTTTTAACGGGGAAAAGTTTTGTACTGACACATATATGAAAGGCTGGAAAAAGTCCAGCCATTGTTAATGTAAAGAGAATGGTTTGCATGACATCAATTGTAACCTGACAGCCAAGGAGAGTGGACGGGAATGCACATGTGTGAAAAATGACAACTTCATTGTACTAGTCAGTGGGTGTGGTAGATGCTTTTTAGTGAGCATGGGTACTGTGTGGCCATAGCATTCAAAATTACTGAGAGAGTAGAGCAATGGATCTGCCTCAGATTTTGCATTAAGCTTGAACATTCCTCTATGGAAATTATTCAGATGATACAGGAGGCTGCAGCTATGGGCAAGTGGTGATTGGCAGCTTGATCAAGACAATGTGCTTCCTCATGCATTACGTCTCACACAGAGTTGTTTTATGAAATATCAAATCACCCAGGTCACTCAGACCCCTACAACCCAGATTTGGCACCCTGTGACTTCTGGCTTTTCCCAAAACTAAAATAGCCTTTGGAAGGGAAGAGATTTCAGATTATCAGTAAGATTCAAGAAAATATAACTTGGCTGCTGATGAGAATTAGGAGAACTGTGTGAGGTCCCAAGGTGCTTACTTTGATGGGGACTGAGGTGCCATTGTCCTGTGTACAATGTTTCTTGTATCTTGTATCTTCTTCAATAAATACCTCTATTTTGTATATTATGTGGCTGGATACTTACTGGACAGACCTTGTAAATTAATGAACAGCAGCCTCTGACTTAATGTTAAGTCCTGTCGTGTAGAATGTGCAAAGTAACATTGCACATATACAAAATATCCCAAGAATTAAGATAAAACAAAAGGAAACCAAGAAATAACAATAATATAACCATGAAAAGAGATCACAACTGTATATGATAAAGCTCATGCACATGTTTTATAAAAGAGATAGATTAGCAAATTAGGAAAGGCATAATGTCATTGCACTAAGCCTAGAGTGACTGTGAGAAAAAGAGCTGATAACAATCAATAAACTAGTGGAAACCAAAAAGAAACTGACACAACCTAGAAACACATGCCAGTCTATAGCCATTAAGTGAAGACAAATAGGAGAATTAATTAATAGGTTGATAGAGAATTAATTTTCAGAGGCCATTGTTAGAATAGTAGCTTCATAAAATTCTCATTGATTTGTTCCCAAGTTGTGTACCTCCAGATAAAAGTGCTTGGTTTATATAACAGGCTCTAAAATATGTATGTCTCTGACTACATTTACGGGAAAAATAGGAAGAAAAACGAGTTCCAGTCATTAAAGATGTTTAGAAAAACAATGTTTTCTCTTGGTCTCTGACAATCAATAGTGATGCTATTGGCTAGAAATGCCTTGGGGCACCCACTGGACCCACACCAGAGTTATGGCGCACCTAAGTATGCTTTGGTAAACAATGAACAACAGCATGTACAACGATGGTGTACCATATAGCCTAGGCGTGTAGTAGGTTATACCATCTAGTTTTGTGTAAGTGTACACTGTGGTGTTCACACAATGATGAACTCACCTAAGGATGAAGTTCTCAGAATGTATCCCCATCTTAAGCAGGGCATGACTGCCCTTGTGGCAAACTCCCATAGACATTTCCCCTTTCAGACCTAATGCCGTTGGTGGACTGACCCCGGTAGTTATTATGATTACAAGGTGAACCCCAGCGAAAACCATCAGGGAACTTTGGAAAAACAAGGTGTATTGCCCACAAGTCCTAGAGGCTACAAGGCACCTCCAGGACCACATAGCCAGGTGACAGATAAAAAGGGAGAAAGAATGAGGATGGACTTGGGGTTCTGCTGTTATTGGACTTGAGGATGAGGCAACCAGGGTTTTGCTGGTTCACAATCAGTGAATTTAAAACCTAAGAGTGAGAATTAAAGCATGGGAAGGGAAATGCAACCAGCCAGGCAAACAGTGGTTATCTAGGTTAACCTGAGCTTTCCCAAAAGGAGAACTTGAAGGGTGGGGCAGCCTGACTCTATCTGGTTGTGCAGTTGGCGACATGAGTTTTCAAGGTGAATGTCTTTGATGTGACAATTAAAATCTTAATGTCAGCACATACATCACAATAAAAAAGCTAGTTGTCAAGCACACTATATGGACACACACATATACATATATATATATACACATGATGAAGTACGTCCCACTTTGATAGAACATGGGATGCTACTTCCAGCAGCCCCATTAATACATCTTCATGTGACCAGACTCAGATTTCAGTTATATATGGTCACATACATATAGTGGGAAAATGTATCATGAGAAATACATTTTAATTTAAATTATAAGGTACTATGGATATCAGTGGTAAATAGTGCATGTAGTACATATTACATGGCTCAACATTTTTAAAAACTTTTACAAGATATCTAGAGAGTTACCATTACAGAGTATTAATAGTTCTTTTCCTTCCTCTATTATGTTTCAGAATGACAGATTATTTGTAATAATTCAATATTATGCAACAAGATTCTGTAAGATTTTGAGGAATAGTTCACAAAAGGCATGAGGTATTTGTCAGACAACATCAGTAATTAGCATCCAAATATGAAAGAAGGATTGATCTATTTGACAAATTTTTATTGAGTAAATGTCACTTTTCCTGTCTAGTTTCATTTATTAATTATTTTTTAAATATTTTATATTGGTATTTGAAATACCAATACACTTTTCTCTCATTGATGATTTTAAAAGGGTCATAAGAATTCAGTTTAGTTTAATATGAGGAGAATGAGTATAGAGATGTAAAACCAAAACTCCATTGGTATCGTTGTGGTTACACTGGTATTTAAATCTGTGAATGAAAATAACAACAATAAACCAGTTGCTTTTTTAATTAATTTATCAAACTACTATTTTAAAAGATATTTTAAATTTATTTTTAGAGAGGGGAAGGGAGGGAGAAAGAGAGGGAGAGAAACATCAATGTGTGGTTGCCTCTCCCATGCCCCCACTGGGGACCTGGCTCACAACCCAAGCATGTGCCCTGACTGGGGATCAAATCGGCTACACTTTGATTCCCAGACCAGTCCTCAATCCAGTGAGCCACACCAACCAGGGAACAAACGACTTCTTAAAATAAGAAAAATATAATTGACAAAACTACTACTGCTGAGATTAATGATTGGCGACAACATTTAACATGATAACTACTTGGAAAGTGCTCCAAATGTGTTCCAAATGGATGAGAAATTTTACACATTTGTCCTCTTGTTCTTTCACATCACCAACCTAAGTGCAGTGGCAGTTTAGCACGTGGATGACAGTGTGCTCAGGAGGACAGCAATGTGGAGAACCTCCATGTTTGTGACTCTCTGAGTTCAGAGGATAAAATTATTTTTAAAAACAACTATCTGTAAGAGACATTTATGACAGATATAGCACTGTGGCAATTCTTCTACCTAATGGCATGAATTGGGGAAAGTATCGTGAACTAGTTGACAGTTGGATCTGGGCTTTAGTGACTGGGTTGTACTGGGACAAGCAGCGTGGGGAAGAGGCCATCCCAGGGGAAAGCCATGGCAGTGGCAGGTTCTGGTAGCCTGTAAACAGGGAAGGAGGAAGGGGAAAGATAGCTTACATAAAAGAAGCTGTGATTCATGACAAAGGGAAAATCTACATATCCCATAAAGGAAAGACAAAAGAAGTTTTGATTGAGGCTCATAGGCCCTCAAGAAATGTAGCAGGCAATTGGGAATCAGTAACTGTAACTAAGAGGAGTGGGGCTTCAGGGTTTTACTAAGGTGGCAGCTGTTCTGAGACAAAACCTATGGATGTAAAAGCAAGTAGTGAAGGGATGGTGGGAGATGTAGAAGGGAAAAGAGGAAGCAGATTCGGGATGAAAGACAATCTGGGAACTAGAAACACAAGGTCAGGACACGTTACATACAGCAAATGCAGCAGGGTGGGTAGGTTGAACTGCAGTTCTTTAAACATGTCCTCCTGTAACCAGAAAAGACACCGGCTTTTGGGCTGCCTGTCACTACCAAATCTAATAAGCAATGACAGCGATTGAATCTTTTATGGGCACTTTATTCAGATGGCTAGCGATCTGAGAAGATGGCGGGTTCATATCCTAACAAACCATCTTCCCTTCTCTTTCCTGGCCAGATCTTTTATAAGGGGTGTGGGGAAGGAAGAACAAGGTACAGTGAGGGCTTTGAGATTCAGAAGCTGCAACATTCCTGTCCTCTGCTGTTAGCTGTTCCCAAGGGGGAGGGGTGGTCATCTGCTCTCCCTGGAACAAAGGTTCGGATGTCCCCAGGCCATAATCTTCTATCAGTGCCCCAGGAGGTCGGCTGTTTTCCCAGGAACCAGGATGGGCTTATCTGTAGTTTCTGAAACAAAAGCTTCAATATACACATTACTTGCTAGGTTTATAATTTTTTACCTTAAGCTAACTTTTTTCAAGTCTTGAGTCCCCTATCACTCCGATTGTTAGAAGTTCTATTGCTGGTGGTAATCAAAACTAATTTGAAAGAGATAAAGCTGAATGGTGTCTGTATTAATGTTTTAATATTGTGAAAGCAAAAGAAAATAAATAAGAACTGCAAGATATAAAGAAGTTGAAGGGAAGCTTTATGTACTATTTAGTTGTTGTTTGTTTCATTTTAATTTATATGGAGATCTTCATCATGTTTATAGATTTGTGGCAAAGGCCTCGTTGTGAGGGAGGCTTTAAGAGAAAAATACATGATAAAATTGATAGTGTGTAATATTCCATGCAGAGCTAGAGCTAAGGTCAAGAGCACAACTTAAGAGGTTATCCCTGAAAGAAAGACAGGAAAGGAGTAGGAGTGCATGGTTGAAATCACAGGGAAATATTTTTGTGGAATCATGATGGGATTTGCTAGAGTCAGTGAAAGCTGAGCTAGAACCAATTATTGTTACAGCAAAAATCTCTGTTCCACATCCCATGACGGGTGCTGCTCCTCTCTGGAATGGCCTTTCACCATCTCGAACCCTCTGTCTTTCCTTTTCCCCATAATTTTCAGGCTTTCCCTGCCTCTTCCACCATAGCTAGTTTTTTGTTTGTTTTTTTTAAGTATTCCATTCCGTAATACTTAGTATACTCAATTCTTATCTTCATTGCACTGCAAATAAAATTATTTCTTTCTGTGCTTTTCCCCACCACTAGGCTCTTCACCTTGCTACTTTTAGTAACAAGCACAGTGGGGAATACATTGTCAATGCTTAGGGAAATACGGAATAGAAAACAGCTGACATCTACTGTGTGCTCACTCTATGCCGGCATACTTAGAGCTTTATGGATCAACTTTACACCATCTTCATTTTGCAGAGTTCGGAGGCTGAGCCCACTGCACAAAGTCACACAGCAATAGGCGATAAAATCACATTAGAATCCAGACAGCCTGACCCCAGAATACTTACTCTTCACTGCTACCTACAGTGACTCTCCAAGAAGTCATTGACGCTCAGGAGAAAATTTATGGGCTATTAATCTCTCAATTGCAAGTTATAAACATATTAATTTTTTTAGACTTTCCCTAAATTAGGATAGGTTATATTCTTAATATTTTAGTGAGAATTTCCTAGGTAAACAAGTGTTACTGTCAGGTACTTAATGTTGACCATTCTTAACATCTTTATCATTTTGTGAATAAACCTAGAAATAACAAGTGTTTTGTAGATCTTTCAACAGGCTTTGGCTATATTTAACGGAAGTAATTACATGTTAAGCTGTGTGAGGTCAATTTATACTATTTTGTTATAGATACTTATAAGAGATAATATTTCAAGTACTATAATCATGATAAAAATCTCTTGAGGACCTTTTAAAATAAGAAAAGGTATGCTATGGCCACTTTTCAGCATATTCTTTAATAACTCAATAATCCTTCTGAATAAGCTCATAGTCAGCCTCAATCCCTTTGGGCTCTGTTTTCTGAGAGGATGGATAGATAACTGTTTTCTAAGTCAGTGGCTTTCAAACCTGAGGGTACATCAAAATCACCCAATGGACTTATTAATATGTGGGTGGCTGGGTCCTACTCCAGCAATTGTAGATTTAGTGTGAGTAGCACTCAAGAACTTGCATTTTCCCTGGCTGGCGTAGCTCAGTGGATTGAGCGCGGGCTGCGAACCAAAGCATCGCAGGTTCGATTCCCAGTCAGGGCACATGCCTGGGTTGCAGGCCAGGTCCCCAGTGGGGACCACATGAGAGGCAACCACACATTGATGTTTCTCTCTCTCTCCTTCTCCCTCCCTTCCCCTCTCTAAAAATAAATAAATAAAATCTT
>CM052538.1:108179512-108289862 GCA_028533065.1 Trachops cirrhosus
GAACTTGCATTTTTTTACAGGTTCCCAGGTTATGCTGTTGTTGTTGGTCCAGGGTTCACACTTGGAAAACTACTGCTCTAAGCTGTAAATGTCAGTTTTATTTTCAAATAGTAGAAGTAACTTTAATTGATTACTGGTCTTATCATCTAATCATTTCCCTTAAGAATGAGTTCAGATCAACTCTTCTGAAACAAAAGTCATTGCTTCTTGCAAATGTGTCTTAACATTGAATTGGCTTACATCCAACAGTGCCCTAAGCTCTGTGATCAGTTGATCTTTAACATGGGATATAGTGTGGAACCTTTTTTTTTTCTTAAAGTACTCAGGGTTTTTTTACTTCTTAAAGTAGTGTTTTCACTGGATGTTGGTATCATGTAGACATCCCTATCTTGTCCCTGTCCACAGGTATTTCTCTCTCCAACTCTTAATAGACCTCGGGTTCTGCTTAGGCCTTTCTCCTAAGAGTATACAAGTCTTACTTCTATGGTAGTTAACACTTAAGTTATATACAGTGGTACCTCAGTATTCATTGTTAATTTGTTCTGGAACTTGTAATGAGTGCTGAAACTGATGAATACCAAACAATGAGGCATTTTCTCTTGTGGGGTGGCATCGTGACTCATGCAAATTCTAGCAAGTGTGATGAGTCTGGAGCAATTGCCCAGTGCTGAAATTTTTTCTTCTCATCAAAGCATGATGAGTACAGGGTCGGATGAGTTCTGAAGCTGACAAGTACTGAGGTATGACTGTATTTCTATGTAACCCTGAACATATAGCACACACCACCATCACCAGGTTCACCAGTGACAACCTCCTTGGGTCATTCTCATAGGATATAAACTTGTATTCTCTCCTGCTTTATAATTACTGAGACACTATCTTTGGATTTATCTTTGAATTGAGCTTGAACACGTGTGCAGTTGGGCCATGCTCCTTTGGCTCCTATATGAAATTGTTGTAATTAAGTCACTTTGGGGGACAGATCAACAACTAATCTTATGAATTACATTGTTATGATCACCATAAAGATATGGCTACAAATGCTGTTCATCGTGTGTCTCATTTATGCAAGCTCAGAAGATAAATTCCACTCAGATCTCTGAACCAAGGAATAGTTATTTTGGATTTTGTTTGTTTGAGGGGTTGGGGTATTTTTAACTCACAGATACTGTGACATTAGTTTTCTTTTTGCCTTCATTTCTTTAAAAATCAGAGTTAATTTATGGCCAATTACCAGTTGTGCAGGATACAAAGACATTTTTATATCAGCATCGTTTTGACCTTATCTTATTTGTTTATTTACCGCAATTTCTCATTAAAAAAAGGAAAACTACAATACGCATTTCAAAAATTTGCACTAAAGACTCCCAGAGCAAGGTAAGATGCACTTTTTAAAACAGAAATATTCCATTTATTTTATAACATACTGAATTTATTTAATTTTAGAGTAAGTCTTTTCACACCCCATTTTAGCAGTCCTGTCATCTGTTGGGTAACCCACAAATCCAGGTCCTTGTCCTGTGGTCTATTTTCAGAAACTAGACCTACAGGACATTAAAGATTAAACAGGGCTCACTGCTTTGGAGGAAGCATATCTTTGTAAAGGGATTAAATTAACCTGTTCAACTCAAATACACTTGTACTCATGCGACATTTCATCTTTGAGAAACATACTACTATGTGAGTGTTGTGTTCTAGCCATAAGCATTATATTCTTTGGTGATTGAAATTTGTAGCAGTGAATTTCCTAGATTGATCCCACTTTTGCCTATTTCAGTAATGTGCAATACCAAATTTCATGGTGTCAAAGAAAAATTGCACCAGACATGTTACAAAACAACAAGGAAGGCTTTATTCAAGTCTTGCAATAGAGGTCGAGATTATTGCGATAGATGAGAGACTTTAAATGCAACACCACTGAATCATAAGACAGGACAATTTTTAAATGGGAGGTGAGGTAATGGAAAAGTACTGGAAGATATTTGGGAGGAGGTTGGTTAATGTGATGAGGCCAACTGTGTTGCTAAGTATTCTTTTCACCTTTGAAAATTAGGCTCTTACCCTCCTCCAGTAGTGACTGGGAGATGGATGCACCATCTCCTTCAATGATTACTTAAGGGTTGGCTCACATGTTCTTAAGAGAGACATTTCTCAGAATATTCTGGCTTGTTTCAGAAGATTTACAGCTAAAAGGGTCAGAAGAAGCATTCACAATTGACAGTTTTCTAAATGTAAATGCTATCAGAAAATGGAGGTCAGGGGCGTAGAGTTAGGAAGGAACCTGTCTCATACGGAGTCATGCTGAAGGGAATGTCCAGTCAGTCTTGTCAGTGGCATTGACTCTTCAGCTTCTCTCAAGGTCATGTAAGATAGTTAAGACAATTCATATAAATTCCCAGTGAATACAGGTATTTTTCATGGGGTCATTTGATATATCTAGGTTATTTTCTTTGTTCTCTAATGTAAAAATGAAAGAATATATATTTAATGATTGAACCATTATTTTAATTTCAATTGAAATGTGTATAGATCTGGTCACAATATTTTGTGTTTAAAGAAACAAAACAAACAAAGCTCTCATTTTCCCAAACATAAGCAACAAAATGGAAGGTAGAAGATGAAGGAAAAGACCCATGGTTTGCAATTATGGCAAAATAACTTATAAAAATCCTTTCTCCTCAACAAGTATTGACTCTACAATTATTTGAATGATAGACTCCAAATGAACTAGGAAACTAGGCAACACGTTCTGATAATTGAGATTCAAATGAGCTAAATCTACTGATTTGTTTATTCTCTTAAATATTAGCTCATATTTTACTAGCCATAGAAATCAGTAGAAAAGAAATTTTCAAAAAGAAAGAAGAGTCTATAATACAAATTGGTATGGAATGCAAAATGTAAGGTCATCTAAAAATGGAGAAAACTGGAAATACCATTGTGTTCATTGGTTAAGAGGTCATTGCCAGCCTTTGAAACTTCAGTGCTGGAATAGGACTGGTGAAAAGCCAGTGTAAACTGCCCAAATGAATGAGTTTGATACAACAGAGGAGGCAAATAGTGTTTCACTATTTTTTCAAGACATAAAGCTATAGCCCTGGCTGGTGTAGCTTAGTGGATTAAGTGCGGGCCTGTGAACCAAGAGATCACGGTTCGATTCCCAGTCAGGGCACATGCCTGGGTTGCAGGCCAGTTCCCAGCAGGGAATGCACAGGAAGCAACCATACATTGATGTTTCTCTCCCTCTCTCCTTCCCTTCCCCTCTAAAAGATAAATAAATAAAATTAAAAAAAAAAGACATAAAGCTATAGAGGGTTTGAAGGATTCTCAGGGTTTTGAAAAATGTTCTAAGTTTAGATATGACCTCAACAGTTTTTACTCTGAGAGTAAATAGGATTTGGAAAAGAAAATATTTAAGTTTTGAGACAAAGTGGATAACTAAAAGAATGCAGAGCATCAGGACGCAATGAGAGCAGTTTATGGATGCGCAGGATCACTTTGGAAAGGAGAAAGGCCACAGCTTTACAGACAGAAGATAAGAAAAGCAAGAAAAAGCAAGGAAAGATTTTTAGTTTCAGTTAGTCTCATTATTTTCACTGCTTCGTGATCAATTCCATAAATATTAAGTATATACTACTTTCAAAGGGACCTCAAAGAACCACGCTTAGCACAGACCTGTCTAAGGGGCAGGTCATGCTATAGGTATTTCCATTTCTAAGTCTTCAACAACTAATAAAGAAATATAATTTACCCTGGACACATTCTCATTTCTCACAGTTAATTGTATTATTATACTTGATAGAAAAGGTAAGATTAAAATACTCACCAATTTTAATATCAAAGGGTCAGTAAGTTGTACTGATTAATATTCTTCTATTTAAATAACTGTTACTGTGTCAAACACCATTTACACAGTAATAAGTGTAAAATTCTGTAGAATTTACACAGTAGCCACATTATGAAAATGCTTGTTCTTATTTATGATGTTATATAAACACTTTAAAAATTTATAAGCAACATATATTTTCTTTTTAATTAGCATAGGGTTGAAATGATAATAATGACAAAATAATCATGATGATAATAGTATTATTTTAGTTGACTCTTTTCTCAAGGAAGGACTTACACAAAAAGCAAAATTTGTGCCCATTTAAAAGAGCCTCTCTTAGTTTAATTTCAACCCAAAATACTTATCTATGGTTATTCTGTTAAGCAAGTACATTTTTAAGACAATTAAAATTCAATCATACCTTGCTTAAAGAATTTGAATGATTAATTGCAGTGATTAGCTTTGAGTAAATTCACAAAATAAATAGAGCCTACATACTTCATAATTAAATAGAACCCCAGCTTCTTTTCAGGACTTAGTTCTGCATTCAGATTATCAGGGTGCTATTTTAAATCACTTCTAGGAAATATGTTTAATAATTTTTTTTGTTCTTGAATTATTAACTCATTTCCATTCAGACTACAGATTGGCAATTGGAGTTGTTAGATAAAATGAAGTGAGTAGAAAATACCTAGTAATATATGTATAAGGAAAAAAAAAGTCCTCTCTACCCCCATCCATTTTCTAGAAGCTTTAATACTTTAAGTGCTTTTATATAACAGTATAAGGTATAAATAAATGTCATTCTTATTTCCTTAAGGAACTGTTAAATTGTATTGCTAGTCTTTATCAATAATTGCAAATACAGTGTATTTATTTTTGTTGTTCTTTGCATATGTCAAAGTGTGCCTTTGTAAGATAGGAACTGATAAATTAAATTTTACAAAATGCTGATTGATTGGGAAAGGAAAGAGCCACACTGTCCTTAGTGCAGATGGGTCTTTTTAGATGGCTCTGAAGTATGTTTTATAAGTTCAGTATGTTATTAGATACATTTTACTTAAATATAAAAATATTTCCCCTGTTCATTTGTGTTTTTTTCATTGAAGAGTTGTATTTTGTCAGTTGTTTTTTGATGCACATATGGAAATGTCTAAAACATCAAAATGGAATTCAATATTAGAGTCTTTTCAATGATTCTAATCAACTGATAGATTCTCTTACTTTATTCTGTGAGATACTAGTCCAAAAATATGTTCCACAAAACAAAGGGTTTGTGTTAATTATTATCATTCCCCCTAGAAGTATGCCAGTGTGCATGTTAGCATGTTCAAAGGTTCTGCAGAAAAGCAAACTTTTACTCATGTAGTCAGTCCCCAAACTGTCTTTGCCTTCTTTAAACATGATACTATTAACATTTTTCTGAAAAAGATTTTGACAAATACTGTTACAGATAACTCTGCTTAGTGATCAGTTTTCTTCCTTCTTCCATGTTTCCTCAGGGATGATCATCAACTGCGCTGTAAAGCACGTACACAGCCCTTGCACATGAATTCGGTCTCCTTTACAAAGCAGTGCTGAGGAACAGTAATGCAACACATTTGATAGCAGATATACCTGACACATTGTATCACTAGAGCACGTAACTACTTAGTCAAGTAGATGTGGTGGAAATGTCCTGAGTTTTTTCTGCACAGAATCCTCTTCTTCACATATATCCCTATGTTAATGATTTGTTCATGAAATACTATTCTGTTCCCAGAACAAAACCCCTGAATCACAGAGGATGCTAAATCTCTTTGTTCTCTATGCTATTTCCCACCACAGATCTCAGCAAGCCCTACCTGGATCTTTGTAGTGGTCTTGCTTTTATACACAAGTTTCATTCTATTCACACGACCCCTCTGTAAATCTCAGAGTAGAGGGACTGCAGTGATTCCAATTTAGAATGTCCTCGAGAGTAACCTGTCTAAAGTGAGCATGGGCCAAGTTTGGATTCAGTTTCTCATTACTAAAAAATGGGGACTATGTGTTATGTTACAATGCTTTCTAAGCTGATTATCCAGAACAGAGGCTCAGCATGATGCCAATTCTTTATATGCATTGCCAGACTAAACAAGTACCTTCTGAGGTTTATCCATCACAATTTATGATACATTAAGCTAAATCTAATGTTCTCTTAGGCCGGTGTTAGGGGATTTTCAATATTCAGACTAAAAAATTGCATTTGAGGAAAGGGATTTCTCCTCTCTTTTTTCCATAGAATTTCTTTAGTTCTATAGTCTTGTTATATACTATTGGACCTCTATTATACTCTGGTACTAATCGCAGATTGATTTTTAAGCGTTTGAATCTTAACTGGTGGGAGGAAATGACTTTAAATTAACATTGCATGAATCTACTATAAATTCTTCACTGAAAAAGAGAGTGTTTAATTATAAATGAAGGAACCTGCTTCTCAGTTGATTAACTATATTAAACACTTTATATTTTCAAATCTCTACACTCCAGGTAATAAGCTATTTCTCACAATAGGTCTCAGAGGGAACCTAATACTATCACCTCCTATTTTTTAAATGATGCTCTTGACCCATAAAAATTAGATGCTCCAGCCCTGGCTGGTATGGTTCAGTGGATTGAGGACCAGACTGCGAACCAAAGGTTCACAGGTTCAATATCCAGTCAGAGGATGTGCCAGGGCTGTGGGCTAGGCCCCCAGTGGTGGGCATTTGAAAGGCAACCACACATTGTTGTTTCTCTCCCTTTCTTTCTGCCTCCTTGCCCTTCTGTCTAAAAACAAATAAATACTAGCATTAGGTTTCAACTTCTTAATGTACTTGTGCCTAGTTTACAGAGAGAGTGGTGCTCTTAGTTTTCTGAGCAGCCAAAGTGAATTAGAAAATCAAATAAATTTAACTCTCCTCTGTTACTATATATGGCTACACAACTATAGTACATAGATATGCACACACACAATATTTTTCTTAGAACATTTCTTTTCTGCATGAAAAACCAGATATTTTGTTATGGAATACCATAAAACAAAATGGGAGAGATGATTCTCTAGTCTACTTATTCCATGCTACTTATTCTGAGATCCCTTCACTTAAGCTCACTTGCAAGACTCACTTTTCCCTCTTCCTTTTTGGAATCTGTCATTTGAAAGACTATTATGATTGACTTTGGCCAGATTATAAAATTGTCTCATACTGAGATCAACAATAGTTGTGGCAATCAGTTCATTCTTAATAGCTCACTTGATTAGTTTGGTTTCTATCAAAAATATAATTATATATCACATTTAACTGTATTTACTAATTGATTTGATTTATAGTCTTCAATATTTTACTTTGACTTTTGAAAGTAATTTTCCATGAGTAAAATAGTCCATAACACAAAATATAGAGGTTAGTTTAATTTTTTATCAGTGGCTTCCAGTTGTTCAATAGTTTAACCCTAATACATCTGATGAGTTTGCAATTCTCTCAATGTCGGTATCACACTGATGTGTAACTATGCAGAGAAACAGAGCTAGAAAGGAGGACTGCCTAGTAAATCAGTGGGAATCACTGACTGACACATCAGGGGTTTTTGTTGTATAGATATATAGCAACTGACACATAACTTTGGAATTAAATTTATTGTAAATGTATTGCTATATGAAACTATTGTTAAATTAATATACATGTATTTTCAGACTTTAAAAATTGTGAATTTTTTATTGAAAATTTTTATTCAGGTCTATCTTTTTTCTGTAGAAACAGCATAAGAAAAGTTCTTACCTAATGAAAGAAAAATCTCATTTAAATGTTATAATGCTAACCAAAGTAAATGCTCCTTGAAATACTATTTTTAGATCTATTTATAAAAGAAAGTGATATTTGCCTTGGCTGGTGCAGCTCAGTGAATTGAGCACTGGACTGCAAACCAAAGGTTCACCAGTTCGATTCCCAGTCAGGGCACATGCTGGGGTTGCAGGCCAAGTCTCCAGTAGGGGGCACTTGAGAAGCAACCACACATTGATGTTTATCTCCCTTCCTCTTTTTCTCCCTCCCTTCCTCTCTGTCTAAAAATAAATAATATCTTTTAAAAAAGGAGAATGATATTTTACATGGTATAGAACTTCAGTTACATTTGAATTATGTATGCACAATATTATATACCAAATATAGTAGCCAGATATAGATATTTTAGCACCTTTCCATTTCTGCTAAAAGTCATATTTTGGTACCTATTAAAATATAAATATGTGACTATAGGCAATGTTATGATATAATTTCTCCTTATTCTATCCTAGAGTCATGTACTGATAAAGATATGGTTAGGTACAATTAACGTTCATACTTGTAAATTGCATTGTATTGTAGAAAAATATAACAAACAATATGAGAATGTTATTGAAATATTTGTCTTTGGCATTTTAATTAATATTGAAGATTTGTGCAATCCCAAACTATATTTTGGAGGATTCTCCTCTGAGATTCAGACTTCTTCAAATTTATAAAATATTTCACATCTATGCAGTACATGCTTTTTCTTGACTTAAGTATCGTAAGTGTTAGGACTATAATCTGTAAGTACACAATTTACAATACATGAGTGTCAGTGTTATGCCTGTTCTTTTCATCTCATGCAATAAGGGTCTTGCCTAGTGTCTTATTCTGAACAGGAACCGGTAAATATTTCTTGAATAAAAAGAAATAAATGAACTTTGCTTTTGATGATTATTTCTCCTCACTAAGATGCAAACAAGAAAGAAGGTAAAATATTGGAGCTCTAGAGTAAAGACAGTTAAAAGAAAAAAATTATGATTTAAAAAATACATTAATCTCTAATACATTCTTATGTAGTTTTGTTGATTTCCATGGTGTTTCTAAGCCTTTGTTGGACCAACTAAGAAAAATCAGATTAAATTGAGAAAGATTACCTAAAACACAATTAGAAAGCCTCCAGTATCTGCAAGTTCTCAAAGTTCATATCATTTTTGTCATTGTCATTTAGGTTTAATGGTAAAAGTAAATAAACGATTTTTATTCTGATAATTACATTTCACTGCATATGCTTCATATCATTGTATAGAGATGATGATGTTACGAGAGAAGGAATTGGGTAGGATATTGGATAAGAGAAAAGTGTGTGCATAAGAGAATCACTGCCACAAAAAGGAGAAAACTCTATTCCACACTGGGTCCCATGATAAACTCAGAGTTCAGAGCTGGAACCCTTAGGAGGCCAATAGATGCTCCCCCAGAGCCTCCGGTGGTTATCACTAGGGACCCAGGCTGTGAGAACAGCACTGACTTAGTTCCAGAAAGCACAGCTCTTAGGACACAGACAAAGCAGTCTTGCTAAGCCACCTGCAAAGAGGTACTTTTGGTCAAATGCATGAAAAATTTTTTCAACTCAGGTTATTTCAATATATGAAAATGCCTCATGATATGAACTGACTCAATTCTTACAAAACTAGTATTGGTCAGCATGTAAATTTAATTTAGAAGAATTTTCTTTAATATGACATTCTGGCAATATTTGAGCTGTTTAAAGACTGAATGGGCGGCAGAGGGGGTGAGTGGGGGGCATCTGTAATAGTGTCAATAATAGAAAAAGACTAACAACAAAGAACTGCCATAATTGAGGAATGACATGAGTAAGGAATTGGGCTTATTATTATGATATTTTAACTCTAATTTATAATGACTTGATGTAACAGGTTATGTTGTTTGTTCAAAATTCAATAGCAACAATGTTTATCAGATGTAGATTTAAAGTATTCTTTATATCACCGGAAATACTATCCAATTAATAAAAATCAGTGTTTAGAGTCTCTAAGTGACTTCGGTGTTTAGACTACTTCTAGATAACCCAGAGACATTTATTGATATTCACACTACTTGCAAATAACCAATAAACATATGTACATTTTTCTTTGGTTTATTTTATTATATTTCAGCACAGAGATGATTACCTAAAGTGAATGAATACTTAACCTTATGAAAGTGACACTAACTACTTACGGACTTTTTGTTTCAGCATTAAAAAAAGGACGATTTTGGATCACACCAGATCCTTATCACAAAGATGACAACATCCAGATTGGGCGTGAGGTGAAAATATCTTGCCAAGTAGAAGCCGTTCCTTCTGAGGAGTTAACATTTAGTTGGTTTAAAAACGGCCGTCCATTGAGAAGCTCTGAGCGGATGGTTATTACACAGACAGACCCGGATGTCTCTCCAGGAACGACAAACTTGGACATCATAGATTTAAAATTCACGGATTTTGGGACATACACATGTGTAGCATCTCTAAAGGGAGGAGGAATATCTGATATCAGTATCGATGTTAATATATCCAGCAGCACAGGTAAGCATATTTATGATGCAAAAGATGTTCCCGTTGAGAATAATTTCCTTATACACAGCAGATGATAGAGTCTTCAGTCAACCTAAGAATATCCTTATTTTTGAAAGTGCCGTAAAACCAAAATTTAGCCTTCTGAATACCCAATAAATACCATGTTAAGAGACATTGTTAATTCTATTTTGATTTAAATTCACATTAAGTTTTACAGAAAATACTATTATTTTAAGTTTTACAAAAATAGTTAATAGCATTGGCCTGATAGATGTAGGCTTCCAGGTTAAATAGCACCCATTTGTTCATTTTATTTCATTAACTCAACCCATTTTACATTCTAAAATTGCATTAATAAAATTAAATAAGAGATCTAAAGAGTTAAGGAAGCTTTCATAAATTTTAAACTAACAGAAACTATTTAGTCCTAATAAGAAAGTATTGAGAGAAGATTTAAGAGTATTCAAATATAAGATATAAGAAATCTATTTTTCACCAACAAAAACCAATGATAAAGATGTTAAACTGTAATCAAATGTGACTCTTCGAAGAAACTTATGATAGATGCTCTACACATTGAGAATGGTTAAATATAAAAATACACTGGAGTGAAATTCCTTCTTTTGGGGTTGAAAATAAAACCGTGTTATCAATTTTCTCCCAATTAAATGTACATCTGCATGTGAGGAAAATTAAAGGGATTTTGTATGGGAGGGCATGTTAGTTTAACTCAGCGTGTTTTAGAGCCTTGTGACTTTATGAACAGCAATCAGTTTGTATTTGGAGAACTCCAAAGTAGCTTTATTTGTTTTTCCCACTTGTTACCGGATTGAATTTTAAGATTTTAATATAATATTAGGGTGAATAATATATGTTGAAAACAAAGCACAGATGTAGTTACCAAACGTACTCTGTTTTGAGGAAATTTAAGTGGTCAACTTTCTTCTGCAGTTAGGAAGCTTCTGACTGTCACATGGTAACCGATCGATCTGTGATTGTGTGTCTCCTCATCAGTCCAAATGGCAGGGCATGCAGGTCGATTTCACTCCTTGAGGCTGAACAGATGTGCTTCCTTTTTTTATTGCTAAGGGATATTTTATTTTTATCAGCCACAATTAATGTAAAAAAGCAGCAGGGTGGCGGAAAATATGCTTTGGACAGATGTGTTTTTCTATATAAACAATGACAATAGCTAGTTTTTATCTCACCTATATTTCAGAGTTGGTGCTAGAGCCAGGAGATAGGCTAAGTTTAGGATATCTAATGGAAAACTGTCCATATGTGTCATCATTTTTATGTTTTCATTAAATCAACAGGTACCCACTAATTGTGTCAAAGTCCAGGTGACGTCCACATATGGCATTTCTTACAAGAGTAAGAATAATTTTGTAAGAACCAAGATTATTTGTCCTAATTAATGAGGGCCAATTTTCCAGAACTGATCTACACTTAATAATAAGCAATTGCTTCATATGGTTGGTTGGTTGCCTTGTGTTACTGCCTTTTCAGAACGAGGAACACCAGCCGAGCTCCTATCTAACCAGGCTTGTCTGATGGAAACACAGTTCACAGACAGTTAAACTTACACACAAGAGGGAGCACAGAATGGAGAGAAGACAGGAGCATTATATAGTCACTCACAAGCATTCATTTCTAATTATATTAGTGATAGTGCCTATTTGAAACTGTGCATTGTAAATGACAAAGTAGAAAAGATAAGGAGCAGTGATTCATGAAATTTTTAACAATGCTAAAAGGAAAATGACAGAAGATAATCATAAAAACAGAGAATACCCAAGAAATCCTTCTTAGGAATAGAAGTTTACTTGTAACAATTACAATTTCTTAACTGCTATCATTTTGTCTGGTTACCAAAGGTAACAATGCTAAAGATAAAGTAAATATATTCAGTCCTCCTACAAAACACTCCCTTTTGCTGTCTCCACTGACCACAGACAGACTTGGTTATAGGCCCTCTCCTTCCTAGAGTGAAAGCTCCATGGAGTCGGGGACTCAGCTGTACAGTTCATTGTACTCTCAGCAGCTGGCACAACACATGACACTTAGTGGGTACTCGATAAATAATTATCGACTAAAGAGTTGAGCTCATTTGTGCACATAATTTCCTTTTAGGTTTTTTTTCCTTCTTTCTCTGCAAGATAGGCAGTTGATTTCTCTCTTGTAATCATCCTGCTCTTGTAATTTCCTACTGACTTTAAGAAGTTATTCAATAGATGAGTTAATGCTTTGGTTTAGTGTGCTGTCACTCTCAGCAGCCGGTCTGGCTCCATCAATTGTGATGTCCAGTGAAAATAAAAAGCAGGTCCCTTGTTCAGAACTTGCTCAGGATTTCGTGATGGGACTACAACACCATTAAGCCAAGCACAGGGCCCTTGTAAGAATAGCTACACAGGCAGCATGCTTATGGAGCTGCCTGTGAGGGGTCTGCATTTGATAGGCCTGGAGAAAATGATGTTTAACCTGAAAGATGAGCCACTGAAGGGAATGACATATTCTGTTCTCATGCTGAAACTGGCTTTAGTGTTTCATTTCGCTTACATTAGCGTGGAATACCAGAGTATAGTATAAAGATCTGAGACTGCCTGATTCAATTGATATCAATAAAATTATTATTATTCCCACATAACAGAAGACTACACTTAAAGTAACATTTAATTAGGAAATACAGAGATATTTCTGGAGATAGAGTTTGAACAGTGAGAATGAACAAGCTGTAGCATGTAGAAAAATCTTGGACCATATTAATTCTATGAACCATGTAGGATTCAGAAGAAATTCCCACACATTGGGTGAGTGAAGTCCAAGAGAAGGTCCTACTGTTAAGACATAAGTAAACATGGAGGGTTAGCAACAAAGGAGTGGGAGGAGCAGAGAGGGGGAAAAGGTACGGAGAATAAGTAGCATAGATGGTAGATAGAAAATAGACAGGGGGAGGGCAAGAATAGTATGGGAAATGTAGAAGCTAAAGAACTTATGATATGGACACGAACTAAAGGGGGGAATGTGGGTGGGAGAGGGTGTGCAGGGTGGAGGGGAATGAAGGGGGGTAATGGGACAACTGTAATAGCATAATCAATAAAATACATTAATTAAAAAAATACATAAGTAAAGATGTGAGGACCTCATACATTTTGGCTGTTGCTGGTTGTATTACTATTTTAGGAAATTTCGGATTAACCAAGTGGTCAGAGGTTTTCTTATGTGTTAAACATTTTCTTTATGGTAAATGTAAGTTATCTTAGGGTGACATTTTAAACATAACAAAATTTTTGTGAACTCTTTTCCATAGAAAATTTTGCATTGATTCCTAATTGCTAATGTGTTTTAAGAGATGTATATGAAACTTATTAGGATGAGGATGAGATACCAGAAGACATTTCTGCCTAATACAGTCTAAAAACCATGTTCTTAAATGATAGAGCCCATCTCTAGATATGTTTTTGAGGGTTTTTAAAATTTAAGTATAAAATGTACCAGGAAGGTAAATCATAGTTTACATAATTACTAATATAGTTTAAAACAATCATTTCAGAAAATTTTAAAAGAAAAAACCTACATGTATTTTGGAGTTTGCCTCATGCCTTTGATTGAACAGTAAAAACTGTGACATATGTGATGATAGATTCTTATTTTCACTTGAATTCAACAATGGAAACATTTTCCTCCTAATTCTGTTAAACAGTCAACTTGTTTATTGTGAGCATTGATTGTCGTGCTATTTGCAGTTTATGTTCGTTGTAGTTTTTTTTTACTGCATATAAGCTCCATGTCTGGCTCTGCATCGTACGGTAACAAACTGACCTTGCCCTCAAGGAGCTTTTATGATCTAAGTTGTCAGATACCTTAGTTGCCAGATGACTTAGAGATAAGGCACAGCATATTGTGGATTGGAAGCTGTACTTAAAGTTTGGTCAGATTTTTGTAGGAATTGTGAATGCTTTTGTCAATGTGGGCACAGGAAACTTTCACAGAAAAATGTCATTTGAGTTGAATCTTGATAGACATGGGATGTAACAGTGACGGTGGAGGGAGGGCACGCTAGGCAAGGTGTACAGGATGAAGAAGCTTGCAGGAATACTGCATGATTCTTTATTTAAAAAGCACATTTGTAGCCATTGTAAACTTATCCATTAAAAATGAAATATACTGGAATTTTAATTGCTACAATTCAAATTCATAAAATGAAAATTCTTCACATACTTGCCAAAACATGCATGAGAATTTTGTTCTGACATTTAGGCAAAAGTGAATGAAAATCAACCCTTTAAATACTGTCATTGAGTTGTTATTTCTTTACATAAATATAATTGTTATAGTAGATGGTTAATTTTCAGAAAGCTTACGGAAAAATATTCCATGACTTCCTGCAGTATTTTTCTTTAGGTGCTTGCTAACTTTTATGTGTTCTGTGTGTTATCTAACAAACTTGCCAGTTTACAGTACACTCAGAAGCATCTGTGTTATGTCTGAGGGACTGGAGGTTTGTGGAGTTCCTGTGGTGAGACATCTGGAGGGCAGATATAGCAGAGGACTCAACACTGATTTGATAATATTTTCTTACCTTGTTAGAATATGCAAGCATTTTATATATAGCAGAAAATTAAGCAAGATTTAGAGGATTAAACCAGAGGCATCAGCATAACATAGGTGCTTGGGAGGTGACCAATTGAGAAAATTAGTTTGAAATTTTAGCTTTGTTGCTGAGTTACCATAATTATGATAGTAAATGTCTGCACAGGTATTCACATCTGTGAAATAAAAGTTCTGGATAAAACAGGGCTATGGTGTACACCTAATATGAATAGGTAATAAACAAGAGGACAAAAGACAAACAATTATGTCCACATTATTCGATTTAATTCTTGCCCTTTTCTAATTAAGAAAGAATAGGAACTCATAAAATTCTGCTAAAGCTGACGTCTGCAGAATGACTACGGTGAATGATGGTTGTTTCATGTCTGGGGGAGTCATAGTAAGGCTAACACATGTTAGACCTGGTAGTGCTTTGAACATAGGAAGCTTCCATGCAGTAAAAGTTATGTAATTGGTTCCTGAGTAACTGTACACAGAAAAATTCATTTTCTTCCTTGCCTCCAAAATGACATTAAATCCCTGACCTCCAAATTAATGATGGAGAGAAGTCAGCAATCTGTGAGGGGCCAGACAGTAAATATTTTTGGCTTTGCAGGCTATGTGGTTTCTGTCACAACTATTTCGCTATGCTGTTGTAATAGTAAAGCTGCCACAGACAATAAAATTGAATGGATGTGGCTGTGTCCAATAAAACTTTAATTACTAAAATAAGTGGTGGGCCATATTTTGCCCACAGGCCATAGAGTGCTGATCTTTAACCTAGACTCTTGACCATATTAAGAAATAAAATAATGTGCTCTGGCTGGTATGGCTCAGTGGATTAGGTCGCTGGTTCAATTCCCAGTCAGGGCACAGTCTTGGGTTGCTGACAAGGTCCCGAATAGGGGGCACACAAGAGGAAACCACACACTGATGTTTCTCTTCCTCTCTTTCTCCTTCCCTTCCCCTCTCTCTAAAAATAAATAATTAAAATCTTTAAAAAAAGAAATAAAATAATGATAAATCTGAACTCTATGGGCTTACTGGGAAATTGATGCAGACACACATATAACTGTCATTTGTCTATACAAACATTAATATGTTATCTATAGATAAAGACAAAAACCTCAGTTTTCCCTTATTCCCTATTTATTTATGTATTTTATTGGACCATTGTCTGTGAGGGTGATCCAAATTATGCTTCAAGGATTCTTGTGATTACTTCACAATTGCTCAAGTCTCATTCCTAACATATAAGATTTTCTGCTGCTATCTGTATTCTGTTTGAGAACTCTTTCATCTACCTTTTATCTGTTTCTATTTACAGGGGTGGCAAAAGTAGGTTCACACTTACGCAAATAACAATAACTAATAATAAGACAAGAATAAACTGTGTTTTGGGTATTCACAACTGTAAGTCTATTTTTACCCCATATATAATTTCATATTTTTTGACAAAGAACAAAAATGATAAAGAAACAACCTTAAAAAACTGAGATACTGAGATATGCTCTGAACTCGAGAATCCCCTGATTATGGAGTCATTTTCCTCTTTTCTGAATGGCTGATTGACTCCTTTTCATACTGGCCTCAGGCAGGAGTAGTTTGTACAGATTGAATTGCCTCTAAGTGCTGAAACTTCTCTCAGTTGAGTTCTGTGCTTATTGATTGGAAGGGTTATTATATGTGTCATTGATATGGGCCAGGAAGAAGCATAACGATTTTTGCAGTGTGTCAGTAGGGAGAGAACCTCCCTGTAAAGCAGTGAGTTCTCTCTTCTGCAGCCTTTTCCACTTTCTGGTCATAGGCTTTCCTTTTTACCTATAGCTTTGGGACCCGAATGAAATGTGGCTGCCAGATATCTTCACTGTGGTCGACCCTTAGAGCCTTCAGTTGCTATTGTGTTTAGCAAATTTCCCAGAGAGATACTGAACTGCAAATACTGTTTCTATTGACCATATAAACAGAACATTCCTTAATAATTATTGGGCTATGTGCACTAGTAGAGATACTTAATTCCTTTCATTTGTGCTTTCAGTAAAGGAGGGTCTATTGTCAGCCTTAGGGGAGGCGTGGTTATATAAGTTCATAGTCCGTTATACAAAAGTTTACCAGGAATATTTTGTGCTTAATATTGCCTGTTTGAAAATAGGTTTTAGTCCTTAAATTGTTTCTATTTTAAAAATTTTTTAATAATTTGTAATTATTTCTTCTGGTCACTTATGTTAGTCTCACAATATTCAGTGGCTGATGAGGGTTTTTAATGACTAACAGAGAACTTGCTAAAATCACACACAAAAAATGAAGATGTGATGGATCAGATGGGAGCAGTTTACAAAGCTCTAAAACTTCTGAAGTTTTCTTTATGAAGACAGGAAATCCACACTAGAATAAACACAGCATTTACAGCTCACATCATTGATATTTTTTGCCTTTAATTTGGTATATCTGACCTTTATTCCACAAGCTCTCAGGCCCAAAGAAACAGTCCTTTGTGTAGGAAGATTGAGAGTTGGAAATTTAAGTTCAAGAGTCAAGGTTAACTGACAATGTAAGTAAAATACATCCAAGAGTTCTCATACAGCAAATTAGTATAGCTGTCACCCACAATCCTGGGATTAATTCATGAAATATAATGCACCTTCAATTCACAGTACATATTTATTCAACAATCATTACATGGAAGGAGATATAGAAAAATATAAAAATGTATAGAGCCCAATTCATAATGCATTTATGTCCCAGTTGGAATATACTTGAAAAACTTTAATAACAGTAAAGTCTAGCATTTGCTCTATAAACTGTCAGAGTGATACAAAGCATACAGGGTGAAATTATTGAATCTGGTCAGCAAGGATTCCACAGAGCAAGTGACATCTGAGTAGGATTTAAGGTGAGGATTATATAGCATAGGTCTTAGAAAAAAATGAATGTAGTTACATCTGATTCCAATAATCAAGAATGACCAAAGAATTTTATCAAGGGAGCAGTATGATCAGATTGGTGTTTTAGGGGGGCTATTCGTTGGCTGAATCTGCAGTTCCAAAATGAGACAGTTAGAGGAAGGATGGTGGAGAAATAAAAGGGAATTTCACAAGACATTCCAGAATCTTCACAGTCCATCAACTGGGCAAAGAAAACTTTGTTTCTGTTTTCCCAACAGAATAGACTGCTTTTGTTTTCATTGTCAGGAGATATTCAGCAAGTCATTTAGAGATAATATGAGAGAGAAGTCAGAAAAGTTTTGAGACAGTAATAAGGCAGTGGAGATAAACAGTACTTTACCGATATGTCAGCTGACAGAAGAAAAGATACAGAAGACTTAACTGATAAGAGAATCCTGGGTCTCACTCATGAACTTCACCTGAGAAGTTAGTTCACCTCTTTGCATCTTAGATTCCTTATCTCTCCACTACTGCTTTGGAATATCTTTAAGGAAGTTTGTGGAAATACAATGGAAAAAAAAGCAACACAATTTTTTAAAAGTCTGCAGATTTGAGTGTGTGTTTGGTGAAGAAAACTACTTATTTAGCTGAAGAGATTGACAGGAATCAGGTGAGGGCTGAGGCGTTCTCACAACCTTTCCCATGGAGGGCAGGGAAGTCAGTGACCAATGCACTCAAGTCAATTGAAAAGAGCGCCTCACTGACATGGAGCAGTTTAATGTGATGTAGAGCCCTCAGCTTGGGTCCAGGACCAAACTTATGACTTCATAGCTTTAAGACCTTGGGTCTGGCTGGACCTCAAAACTTTTCATTTGTGGAATAAAGGGATCAGCTGGGTAATTGATTCCCAAATACTATTCCAATGACAACTAGAGATTTTTTTTTTTAAATATTCTCCCAGACCACTGAACTACTGGGAAAGGAGGTAAATAATCAGTTGAGAATTTTATCATCCTTCTCCCCTTCCAACTTCAATCAGAGCTAAACATATATCAAGGACGTCTTTCATTTAATCTTTATTGTATTTTTCCCTTACCCTTTAGTCTCATAATACTCCCTCCCCCAGCAATCACATTGTTGTCCATGAGTCCTTTTTCCTTTTTGCTCAATCCCTCCCCCCAGCCTCCCCTCCATGCTACTAGCTATCATCCTGCTCCCCATCTGTGAGCCTGTCCCCATTTTAGGACTTCTGTGTAAAATTATATTTGGACAAAAGATTCTGACTCAAATTCACACACATATATGTGTGCACACAATATTAAATGCACATAGTTGAAAACCATTTGTTTAGATGTGTTCGATTCTTTCAAAGTATGCTTGCTTTTATCATCCCAAAATACTATACCTCTGCTGTTTAGAATATGATAATTCCACATTATAAGTGAAAGATTTCAGGTTGTGGAAGAGGTTTGAGAGGACAAATTGATTTGGCATTAGTTGTAGCTGAGGGCTTGCAAGACATCCTTTTGTTTTTGGTGACTAATTGGAAAATTGGGTTTGATGAATGGGCCAAAGGTCAGAAGTACAACATGAACTTCACAAGAATTGTAATTGTATTAATTTGATGTGGATGGGCTTATTCAAGAAGAGAATATGAAATAAAGAAAAAAGATATCCAAGGAGATTGTGGGAAAAAGCAGATACCAAGAAGAAAATGAAAAAGCAGTGGTCAATGAAAATTAAAAAAAAAAAAAGCTCCTCAATTTCTGCAGGAAAGGAGGGTATCCAGTGGCAAACTGGATATTTATAGCACCTGTAGGGCCTTCAGTACTGACTCATCAGCATGAAGAGGGATGTGAAAAACTCTGTCTGTCCCAGATACTTTAATACTGATGCATGGATAACAGAAGCAAGCTCTTGTTTTCCTTCATGTGGAAGGATTGTCAATTGAAGGAGGGCAGGAGGGAGGAAGTGTGGAAAAAGAGAAAGAATAAAAGAAAGAAAATAAGAGATTTACAGAACATAGCAATTACACTAATTTCTTTTCAAAAAGATTACTTAAGGAGTGAGAGGGAATATTTGAAATGATTTTCATTGGCCTTGTTAGTAAGTGATGTTTTGAGGTGCAGAAATTACAGAAATATTTTAGCACTTATTTTGGGGGGTCACAAATGCAAAGATTTGTCTGCATTAAATAATTTATTTTCTGTAATAGTTCAATAAATATTAACCATGTTTATATATTATTTATATATTGTATTAGAATTTTCTTCTTTATGTATAATAGCAGTTTTATTGAGATATCATTCATATACCATACAATATCACCTATTTAGAGTTTAAAATTTCAATGGCTTTTATTGAGTATATTTATAGAGCTGTGCAACCATCACCACTATCTAATTTTAGAAGATTTCATCCCCCTCCAAAGAAAATATGTATCCATAGTCAGTCTTATTTTTCCTCTTTTCCCAGCCTCTGAGAGCGCTCTTCTTCTTTATGTCTATTTTAAGGATTTGCCTGTTTTGGACATTTCATATAAATATAATCATACAGTATGTGTTTCTTTATAACTGGCTTCTTTCATGTAGCATAATGTTTACAAGGCTTATCCATGTTGTGGCCTATTTCAGTATTTCATTCCGTTTTGTTGCTGAACAGCATTTCATTGTATGGATATACCACACTTTGGAAAATCCATTTATTTGTTGATAGGCATTTTGATTGTTTCTACGCCGGGGCTATTATGAATAGTGCTTCTATGAACATTTGTGTGCAAGGTTAGATATGAACATATGCTTTCAATTCCTAGGAGAAGAGTTGCTGAGTCACACTGGGGCTCCTGTGATAGTCCACTGTGTTCAACACTCTGTGGAACAGCCACGATGTGTTCCAAAGTGGCTGCACCGTTCTACCATCCCACCTAGAATTTTCTCATATAAAATTGAAGCTATGTAATTATGGAAATAACATTGGAATTATAATTTTCTCCAGTTATCATCTTCAAATATCCAACACTATTTTCCCAAATATTAGAACAAAGGTTTTACCTCAGAAGTTATTAACAGTGGTTAATTAGCTATTGTCTAATTTCGGTTTCATGTGTTGAGAATTTTCTTCACTTGGCACAGTCAAACACTTTTTGAAATTCCCAAATTAAGTTAAGAACAGGTCAATAAGAAATAGGAAAGGACACCCGATTTCTGCTCCTTATACCTTTCATCCTTTCATAACAATCCATGCAAACAATAGGGATACAGGAACTATCTGAATTTAAATGACTGAAGTATATTTTCTAATCTAATGAGAAATGAATATTATTAGTTCTATAATTTGCATTTAAAATTATAATAACTAGTAATAGTTTACTAGAGTTAAGACTCGTGACAAATATATTCATTATAATGAAGGATAAGGGTGGGGCAGGGGAATTGGTGGTGAGAAAATGGAGACAACTGTATTCGAATATAAATAAAAATGATTTTAAAAAATGAAGGATAAATGTCTCTAAACAAATTTTTAGTTAAGAATGAACTATAAATTAGGGTATATTATTTAACACTGTAATACCAGAACTTTGGATCTTTCGACTGAAGGAGAGGACAGAGGTGTGGGAAGTGCTATTGTGTCTACTACCTACGTAGTTATGATAACACTTCAGGTTTCGGTGTTCCCAGGTGACACTGCGAATCTGCCATTGTCAGCTGGGGACACAGAAACAAACAGAAGTAGCCATGAAGACTAGTCCACAGACGAACAGTTTGAACACCATTTTGCTCTGTGCTGTAGCCAAAGCTCTAGAGTCCTAGGTGTTCTGGCATTAAATAGAATGGTCATTATAGGGATTTAACTTGTTTGTAATATCTAAGTTTAATCTTACAGTTTGGAATGTCTTAAATCAAAGCTATTTCTTTCAAAATATAAATTTTAGAACTACTGTTATTGTGAAATCTTAATATTAAAAAGTATCATTAATATTCATAGACTTAATTTTCATTCTTCATTGTAGGATATCATGATGTTGAAAAAGAGATTAAATACATTTAGAATTATATTTGGGATTTTGGTAGCACGATTTAGGATGTTTACGAATTCTGAATAACTAGTTTTAAATGAAAGATATTGGGCAATTCCTCAAAGTTCTACTTTGTAAATAATTTTTAAATGATTTATAAAAGTATCAATTACTGACATAGTTTTTAAGTATTGAGGATGCATATGAATTACCGAGTATCTTTCATTTTATAGAAAAGGGAATGGGGCCCAAAAGCTTAGGTACTCATATATTTCCTATAATCACATCCTGACTTAAGCTTAGAATCTCAGATTTCAAGCCCAATACTAGAGTTCGCAGCATCCTGTAAAATTCTGTATCATCTTGCATTAAATGGATATGTCCCTTTACTATCTCAGATGATTCTGATATTCAGTTACACTCTCTGACAAGGCCCTTGCATTAAAAAAATCACTACAAGCAGGCTTTAAAATACTCTAAAAATGATTCAGGTGACATTCTATTGGAATCTTGTAACCACATTTTCTTTTGATGGCAGGAACAACACTCTTTTACTCCAAGGACAACACTTCACAGAGTTTTAGGATGTTAGGTCCCGTCTCCCATTGCCTATCCAACCCACTCATGAAGTGGGGCAAGGCCTTACCTCAATCTAATGAAAGTACATAGCTTGAACAGTATTCATTTCACCAAAGAAAATCACTTTCAATGTTATCCTAGGTTAAAAATCCTCTAGTGCAGCTCAATATAATAACACTTGTCTTGTCCTGGCTTCCTAAGCAGAGTGGACCCAAGATTTGGGTCTTTAAAATGCTGCCTAACCACGTTTGAGGGAGGTACTTCTGAGTTGCATAATTTAAATATTAATAGTAACCCTAGAGTATACATTAAAATTTACAGCACACAAATGTAGATTAGGGGTCCCCATCCCCTGGACCAAAGACCAATAGCTGTCTTGGCCTGTTAGGAACAGGGCTTCAAGGGAAGCTTGCCAGAGCTCCATCTCTTGTCCCCCTCCTTGCCCCAGCCCCCTTCTGCTACCCTCTCCCTGGCTGTCTGTGAAACCAGTCTCTGGTGCCAAAAAGGTTGGTGACCACTAATATAGATAACATTATCTATAGTGAAGTACTTAAAAAAACTCTTAAGTAATGTAGATTTTTTGATTATTATATTCGTTACCGGGCTAAACACTTTATGTGTACTTCATTGAATCCTGAGAACACCATTTGGAGTAGGTACTGTTATGATTATACCCACTTTACAGATGAGGAACTTGAGCTTTAGATGAGGAACTTGAGCTTTAGAAAGTATAAGTAACTTTCCTAGGCCTCACCATTTCTAAGCAATGAAGTAGTGCTGAACACAGGCCAGTTCTAGCTGCAGGACCCAGTTCCTTTATATAAAACACAACCTTTCGATGGAATGAGCAGGAGTAATGAGATACCAGGCTCCAAAGATACATTGTGAGGAATGTAATGTTGATGAGTGAAGCCATCTCAGAAACCACAAATCACATTGTGTCTTTCTTCTTACCTTATTGACTAAGGGATTGGTGACTGGGAAGTTCTCTTGGGTAAAAGTTAGCCTAAGTGACAGCTAAAGATCAGGAATGAAAGCTTTAGGAAAGGGACGTGACAGTGATTTGCAGGAAAAGGGAAGAACTGGGAACACCAGCCTCGTCTCAAGTATATTACAGGTAAATAAATCAGCATTTCCCAAATTTTAGAGATGTTCTACTAGTGAAAAATGACTAGATTACAGAGCTGTGAGATAAGAAGCATATCACTGCACTTTTAAAAAAAGTTCTGTGCACGATATGAAATAGACTGGTGATTTAAATGTGTGAAGTAACAATGATAAAACGACAAGCAGTTCAAATGTTTGCATCGAAAATGCATTCAATATGAATTACAGTCCACTACTAATGAAACATAAGTAGTTCACTTTTTACCAACTCTGTGTAAATTATACTTGTAAACAAAATATATTTAGTTGACATTTAAACAGAAACACACATATCCTTGCTTAGGAATAAAATGTAATTTAAAACCATATTAATAAAATAGTACCAAGCTCTATCCACAGTCACATATCAATTCAGAATGAGTTATGTATCATTCCAATCAATAACATCCTATGTTTTTATGTGCTTTTAAAATTAGGCCCATATTTTTATTGTAATATCCTATACTTCTACAGTCTGCTAGAATGGATTACAAAATACAGTCACACATTTGCAGAATATTTACTAATAAAGTCCTCATGTGTTAGAAGAAAACCTTTCTCCTGTTTTTTAATTAACATTCTCTACTGACCAACCTGTTAATTAAACCTCATTTGCTCCAAAGAACTTGTGCCCTGATCTGTTGATAGAACGTTGTGTTCACTGGTTGCTTCGTTTTGCTCTTGACAAAGCATGAAAGAGCCAGCTTTACTTTATGTCAAAATGCTAATGAAAATGGTGGTGGTGTCTGTTTCCACGGGATAAGGCACATTCAGTGATAGACAATCAGTGGTGTAATTAGGGAATCTGTAAACCACGGGCATTGTCCAGTGTGATCATTTATAAGAGGCCTAACAATGTCACATGGATTCTACAAGGAGACAAATGGCCTTTTTATTATAGAAGTAAATTGATTTTTCTAGCCATTCTGCATTGAAGAGTTTACCGCTGTGACCACAGTTGCTCTATGAAGTAAAATAAATTGTGGATTTCTTTAAAACATTTTTCTTTTGCTCCGCTGTCATAATGCATTTGATACATAATTTATAGATTAGCCTCTTTTTAATTTAGAATTCCTTCACCCACAGGAAAGCAATCAGATAATTAACATGATCAGACAGCTCCTTTTAACTTACTGATCCCTGGTTTTCATGGCTATAACCTGACCTTTGAGAAAATGGATAGCACTGACATTTGTCATCATAAATGAGGAATGCCCAAACCTACTAGTTCATAGAAACAGAATGAGAGCTGGGATATCTGTGTTATGTGCCATTGTATGATAACAGCCAAATACACCGGTCAAATTATTATGTCTAATGGCAGAAATCTGCAGCCTCTTTCTTTGGGTGGCATTGGGGAATGGTTCTTACTATTCAGATTAAAAAGATTCATTCCTCTCCTTTCCAAAATATTCTCTTCTTCAAATAGTTTCCTCGTCTAAAATGCATACATGTCTGAAAGACAACAGAAAATGGCAATGAGATTTATTTATATTTGTAAGTACATATTTATATACTATTTATAAAATATTTATTTGATCTCTGTATACCATGCTCAGTGCTTGAGACATAATTGGTATGAAAAAACAAAAATTTTGCACTCACTGTAGAAATATATGCATAACAGGCAAATACAGTTATTGATATACTAACAAAAAGCATTGATAAGAAAACATCAGTGACTCATATGCTTTATCACATGCTAGACCTTGTGCTCAAGATTTTGTTTATACTATAAACAAAACTGTTTAACCATAAAAAACCTGAGGTAGTTAAAATTATGCTCGCTTTACTAAGAGTAAACTGGAAAAGATGCAGGTTCGATATTTTCCCAAGGTCATGCAGCCAGTAGGTAGTGGAGCCAGGATCTGAATTTAGGCTGCCAGACCTGAGCCTTGCTCTTAACAAGTATATAACACAACTCAAAATATTTTATAGTTTACAGAACATGCTAATGTCCATTACACCATTTTATGGTTAAATTCTCACTTTTTTCATTACTGGCAGATGAGAAAACAGATTAAGATAACCCAAGATTGAATATGTAGTTAGTGGGTTGGGCCCTGAGTCCAAGCCAAACTTCTAATCTTACACACTTACAACCTTTCCAAACTCTTCATGTCCACCTTAAAAGGACACCTCTGATTTAACAATAATTATGAGCAGTTAGTAAGAATTCTCCCTATTTATCAGTTTTCATAGAGCATACTATAATATTTGAAGGAAATAAATGCCCTGATTTATCTCTTTTGTCCTCAATTTTAAGAATGTTTGCCTATTGAAAGAGCTCAAAAATGTGTGTTAAAATGAATCTGTTGAGCTGTAGCACAAGGCATACGTTTCTTTGCGCAGTCCTCCTTTTGTCACTCTCAGAGTGCGTGCTATTCATCTAAGGGACAGTGCGCTTATAAAACATGTAGCTGCATTTGGATCAGTCAGGGCACCGTTGGTTTTAGAGTGAGAAGGTAAGGACACAGATCTTTTATAGACTATAAGAATTGCAGGAATTTGGGATTTCTGAGATAACTTTTAAGCTATGGGACTATTTCCTGCCTATAATTTTTAGTTTATATAATATGATGTTCAGGAGACAGTATTCAGCTTTGAAAGTTAAAAGTCTTTTTTAAATATATTTTATTGATTATGCTAACACAGTTGTCCCATTTTCCTCCCTTTATTCCCCCACCTTAGTTCATGTCCATGGGTCATACATATAAATTCTTTGGCTTCTCCATTTCCTGTACTATTTTAAACATCTCCCTGTCTATTTTATACCTACCATTTATGCTTCTTATTCCCTGTACCTTATCCCCCATTCTACTCCCTCCTCCCCCCAACTGATAACCCACCATATGATCTCTATTTCTGTGAATCTGTTCCTGTTGTAGTTGTTTGCTTAGTTCATTTTTTATTTTGTTTTTGTGTTTTTAGGTTTGGTTGTTGATAGTTGTGAGTTTGTTGTCATTTTAGTATTCTTAGTTTTGATCATCTTCTTTGTCTTATATAAGTCCCTTTAACATTTCATATAATAAGAGCTTGGTGATGATGAACTTTAACTTGACCTTATCTGAGAAGCACTTTATCTGCCCTCCCATTCTAAATGATAGCTTTGCTGGATAGAGTAATCGGAGATGCAGGTCCTTGCCTTTCAGGACTTGGAATCCTTCTTTCCAGCCCCCTCTTGCCTGCAAGGTTTCTTTTGAGAAATTAGCTGATAGCCCTATGAGAACTCCTTTGTAGGTAACTGCCTCCTCTTCTCTTGTTGCTCTTAAGATTCTGTCGTTATTTTTATTCTTAGGTAATGTAATTATGATATGCTTTGTTGTGTGCTTCCTTGGGATCAACTTCTTTGGGACTCTATGAGCTTCCTAGACTTCCTGCAAGTCTATTTCTTTTGCCAGATTAGGGAAGTTCTCCTTCACTATTTGTTCAGATAACTTTTCAATTTCTTGATCTCCCTCTTCTCTTCTGGCACCCCTATGATTTGGATGATGGAACATTTAAAGTTGTCCTAGAGGTTCCTCAGTTTCTCCTCATTTTTTTGAATTCTTGTGTCTTCTTTCTATTCTGGTTAAATGTTTCTTTCTTCCTTCAGCTCTAAATCATTGATTTGAATCCAGGTTTCCTTCCTGTCACTGTTGGTTCCCGGTATGTTGTCCTTTATTTCACTTTGCATAGCCTTCATATTTGCCTCTATTTTGCAACTATACTCAACCATTTCTTTGACCATTCTGATTACCAATGTTTTGAACTCTGCATCTGATAGGTTGGCTTCATCACTTAATCGTATTTTTTCGGGAGCTTTGATCTGTTCTTTCATGTGTGCCATATTATTCTGTCTGAGTGTGCCTGTTACATAGTAAGGGGTGGAGCCTTAGGTATTTGCTGGGTAAGGGTAACCCACTTCCTTGCTTTGTGACACTGTATGTGGGGGAGGGGTCCAAGTGGGAGCAATGCTGCTTCCTCAGCTCTATGCTGGCTTTCAGTCATTTCCCCGGCTTCCTCCAAGCAAAGTGGGCCCTTCTGGTGCTGATTCTCATGTGGGTGGGTTTGTGCATGTTCTAGGACCCTGTGGGTCTCTTCAACAAACTCGCCTGTGAGGCTGGAAGTTTCTCCCACCGCCACCTCAACCCCCACCGGTGTTTACAGTCAGAGGTTTTGAGGCTTTATTTTCACACCCTGGAGCCCTGGGTTGTGCAGTCTGTCTCCTTCCCCAGTTATTCCTCCTGGTTTATCCCCATGCAAACATGGGACCACCCGCTCTGCCAGCTGCCACTTTTCCTGGTCTGCCAGCTGCCACCTCTCTCACTCCAGTCTGCCAGCTCCCGCTTTGCCATGAGTCCTCTCCACTGGGCTGCCCATCTCCGCCCCCTGTTCCCGTCTGGATGACTGTTTCTTCTTTAACTCCTTGGTTATCGGACCGCCATCCATTTCAATTTTCTGGCAATTCTGGTTATTTTTTGTTTTTAAATTTATTGTTGTCCTTCATTTGGTTGTGTGAGGAGGCAAAGTGTATCTATGCCTCCATCTTGGCCAGAAGTCCCTAAAGTTAAAATTCTTAGTTGCTTATATACAAATACCTATTGTTTTCCAGCATTACTCTGCATTATTTAAAAAGCACATACCAAACATAAAATGGAAGTTGATTAACAGTAAAGTCCAGGAATTGATCCCCAGAAACTGTTATAGATTATCTCTTCATCAAATGACCTACCAATAATGTAGTAATTAAACAACTTGTCATCTCATTTAATGTTTTAACTCTTATAATACCTCTTTTCTTAGCACAGAATAAAAACAAGCGCTCATTTTGCAATCTGTATTCCTTCCAACAATCTTAGTCTAGTCTGGATTCCTAGCTTGCTAAAATTTTAATGTAATTAGAGTCATCAGCAAGCAGAACTATCTTGCTCCTGTTTTTTTTTAATTTAATAGTTTAAAAAAAGAAAGTTTCCCATGTAAGATTTATATATTTAATCGGTGACCATCGTCCGTTTATGTACTTCAGTAGGTAAGATGCATATGTAATAAGTCAGGGGACATTAAAAACAGAAAAAAAGTGTGCTTTCATGTTTTTTCAAAGATCACTAGAAATTCTCTTGTTGATACAGATTTATTTTAATGATTCTAGAAAATATCTTATTATAAGATTTAGTTATAAAACTAGATAATGTGAAGATCACAATAATTCAAGATATATATCTGAAAAATAAACTTAATCAAATGCTACACAAGCAACCTTAGCCCAAGGTGCCATTCACTTACCTGCTTATGAGGCACAGGATGGGACCTGTGCATTTGCAACTGGCTTTGTAGCTCGTGTAGCAGGGAAAATAGGAATGCCACTCAGAAAATGATTTTCTATTTTGTTTTTTCACATCTTACACATTGTGTTGTGTTGAATCCCTCAGAGACCATTCTTGTGCCATAGCAACACCTGCTGGGAGCGGGATGTTGGAGCAGCCAGGACTGCTGCCGCCAAACCTGTTTTCCGATTGAATGGCACTGTGTGTCCTCCATCTTCCAATACTAACCCTCCACAGCTGCTATACTCCAAGACTCTGCCTCTCCCCATATGTTTCAAGTGACTAACAATACCATTGTAACAAGATTTTCTACAACTCTTTAAAAAATAAGCATAGTGCATGTGTGTGTGCATGCACATACATTTCCCCTTAGAATTTCCAAATTCAAATGCTATATTTTAACCTCATGTTTAAAGTGTGCTTTCTTTCTGCTCTATTGATAGGTTTGTAAAAAACTGCCAACTTTGTTTTATTAGCATTTCCTGATGTATTACAGGTGAATAAATTTTTTTTAAAGTGTCAGTGCAAAAAAAGGTAGTTTTTATTTACGTAGTGTGATAAGAGATATATTTATGCTTGTTTATGTCATGGACAAAAACATTAGGCTTACCATCTGGTGTAAGGACATATTTCAAAGTAAGTTCCTGCTTTCTATACAATTTACCCACAGGACTGTAAATAATATTGGGTTGGCCAAAAAGTTCATTTGTTCTTTTTTTCTGTACAATAGCTGTCATGGTGCTTAGTTGTCTTTAACTTCATTTGAAACAATCTTCTAAGGTTGTGTTGTGACAGCTGTCATATCAGTGTGTATTTAAAAAAACATCAAAGTTGGTGAATTTTTGTGTAGCCATTTTAATATTGGAGATGAAAGAAAATATGCAACATTTTCAGCATAGTATGCTTTATTATTTCAAGAAAGCTAAAAATACAACTGAAATGAAAAAGAAGGTTTATGTAGTGTATAGAGAAGGTACTGTGACTGATCAAATGTGTCAAAAGTGGCTTGCAAAGTTTCGTGCTGGAGGTTTCTCACTGGATGATGCTCCATGGTCAGATAGACCAGTTGAAGTTGATAGTGATAAAATCTAGACATTAACTGAGAACAATCAATATTATACCAAGCAGGAAATAGCTGACATACTCAAAATATCTAAATTAAAAAAGTTATTGGTGAAAATGAAAAATGTGTCTTTTATTTCATGAAAAATCTGTAAGAACTTTTTGTTTAACCAAATGTAAGTCTTAGAATACAAGGAGGGACCCATCCCTCAAAAACCAGAATTTATTTATAAAAAGTTGTGTATTCTTTCATGTTCAAACTTTAAATTCAAAGCACTCTCCATGTGATGTAATATACTTATTGGAACTTTTTTCCACTGCTCAAAATAGTTTTTGAGATCATCAATTTTGATGCTGTTTAGTGCTTCTGCCATTTTTTGTTTTACCTCTTACACATTGGCAAAACATTTCCTTTTGAGGGCTTTTTTCATCTGGGGAAACAAAAAAAGTCTCTCAGGGTGAGATCAGGTGAATAGGGATGTTGGAGCATGGGGGTCATGCCATTTTTGGTCAAAATCTGCTGAACATAGCATAGTGTAGGCAGGTGCACTTGTAAATCACCCATCATAAAATGGGAAAACGAGTTGAACAAGTCTTCAAAAAAAATTAATTGAAGCCAAACACAGCCTCTCACAACAACACCAGCTGCTACACTAATACAAATGGGTTCCTAGAACTCTCATCCAGCAGGGGAAGCCTGTACTGTAAGGTGCCTGTCCTCCAGAAGATAATTCTGGTTACTTTTGGATCCCCCCACTTGTGGCTCTGCATGGACATTCTGTTGTAAAACCGACTGGACTGGCCTTTTCTTTGCTGCTAATAGAACAGAGCGACAACCAAATGTTTTCAGTATTTTACTGCCCTATGTCATTCCTGTGACCAAATTAAAATCTAATAGGCATACTAACTTTATACAAACATGTCTTTGTGGTCTTTAAAAATTAAAAATATATTTTTGTGAAAAATGATCTTGAAATTTATACACTTTATAATTAAGCCATGGATAATCAAGATGTGACTATTTATCAATACTTTTCCTACTTTTGTTCCTTAGTAACCTTGATTAGTGCTCCATAAATAAATCAAAATTAATTAAGTGCCTCTAAAATACTTAAAATGTCACATGGTGTGTGAACTGTGGAGAAAATAGATGAGACTTGGTGCTGGCCTCAGGACATTTTAGGTGCATATGTAAGAGTGAACATTTTGTCCTGACATGTAGAATAAATCAGATATACTGTAATTCAGGGACTTGGAAAATGAATCAAAGATACAGAAATCAGAAAAGACTTAAGACAGAAGACTGAAACTGGGCCTTAAAAATAAGGGATTATTGGGATGGAATTGTGAGGACAAAGTCACCCTGAGTAACAGTGAGGGAGCTGAGGAGTTGAGAATGAGCTGAGAGTGTGGAGCAGGCCGGAAGGCATGCCGGCGCTGAACAGAGGGCTTGTCCAGAGCTTGCATCTTAATCACAGTTTGCAGGTGGGATGGAAAATGAACAACAGGAGTTAGATCTGTCCTAGAAAATGAGCGGCTCCTGAAGATATTCGAATGTCAGTATGACAGGATTTTTAAGAAAGATTGTTTCAGAAATGGTAATATTTTTAGGAGAAGAAAGAGACACTCATGAGCTGGATTTTGGTAACTCATTTATAGGTGGGAAGAAAATATAGAAGGGAATGCAGTGACGCAATATATTACTACATTAATTATGGCTCAGGGAAGTCCTGCATATTTTAAAGCAACAGTACTTGGAACCTTTATTCTATTGAGCTGTAGAGGCTTTTATCAAACATCGTTTGTTACCAGTCGTGGTTTCCAAAAGGAAACAAATATCAGCAAGTCAATTAATAAATGAGGAGACTTTAGCTAGTTGGGTTTCTTTTGTCCCCTAAATATCTTTCAAGGATGCTTTACTATATTTTAATTGATACATTATTGAAAATGAATTAAGTTTACTGGTTAAAAATATTTGGGGGATTTGGATTGGAAGTATTTTTAGATTGAAGATAATTATCAAGTTTGCTTTATATCATTATATGAGTATTTCCCAAAAGCCACAGAGCATCACACTCTTATAAGTTTCAAGTATTATTAACACATTTATTCCAAATCTTACTGGTGTGTTCAAGTCAGTTGTGAGGTGTGCAATGATTAGAATATTACCAATATTGAGTGGAAGAAAAATGAGTGGAGTTACAACATGTTGCTATTTCACTTAAGCAATTGCTTGTCTTACCTCATACTCTATTATGAGAAGTCTTTACTCTTGTGCCATTGATAATTGTTGCAGTTACAAACTGTTCATTTCTTAACTTCCATGTAAAATATTGTGATTTCTCAAAACTTCATACTCTGAATATATTTATATGCATGTCTCATGCTTACAAAGGTAATGTATAATGTGACAGCAAGAAGAGATTGGGAAATACTGACTTGGACACCAAAAGCTGTGTCCGAGTTAAGTGTAAGCAGTAGTTAAGTGTGATAGACTATCTTTCCTTCAGTGCTATGTGGTCTGAAATATGGATATTGCGAACCTTGGTGTCTCAATCAGTGGGGAACCGGGGATGAAACTCACATCAAGTCTATAGATCTGGACAGCATGGAAATTCTTGAATCTGACCCTGGGGAAATCTTTCATAAATGCACAACTTTTTTGAAGTCTGAATAATTTATATTTTAAATACAGATTCTACATTCTACTGTAGACATATGTATGTATTATAAACTCTTTCTCAATTAAGGTATAATTAAAGTAGCACTATACTTATTTGGGGTTTCTTGTTAGAATTCCTTCCAGTCGCTTATTTGGGGCTGGAGAAAAATCTAATTATTACTTAGTTTACTATGATTTTATATTAAAATAAATATATTGAAAGAAATACATACTTTGTTTAAATGACTAGTATTATAATACTATAAATATATATATTTAAACCAATAAGTCCATAAAAAGCATGCACTGATGTCTTTGTTTCAGACAGCATGATATTTTCTCATATAGTGCAGATAAACTAGCCTTTCTTACATTCTTTTCAGTAAAAGAAATAAGCCAGTAATTTTTCTAGAAAAGACTAAGATTAAATTGATTCCACTTGCTTCTCAATGAGCAGATGAAAACACTTCACTTTCTTTTGTTTATTTAGACAACCTTATTTTATTTTTCTCTTTTTTAAAATTGTTCAAGTACAGTTGTCTCTGTTGTCCCACCACCACTTTCCCCCACCCCACCCACCCCCACCTCCCACCCTCAAACCTCCCCCCTTTGGCTTTGTCGATGGGTCCTTTATGGACATGGATCCTTGACAACCCTTCCCCTTCTTTCCCCTGTTATCCTCCTCCCACCTCCCATCTGGTTACTGTTAGTTTGTATTTTATTTCCATGTCCCTGGTTATATTTTGCTTGCTGGTTTGTTTTGTTGATTAGGTTCCACTTACAGGTGAGATCATGTGGTATTTGTCTTTTACCACCTTGCTTATTTCACTTAGCATAAGGCTCTCCAGTTCCATCCATGCTGTCTCAAAGAGTAGGAGCTCCTTCTTTCTTTCTGCTGTGTAGTATTCCATTGTGTAAGTGTACAATAGTTTTTCGATCCACTCATTTACTGATGAGCACTTTAGGTTGCTTCCAGCAATTGGCTATTGTAAGTACATTGGGGTGCATAAATTCTTCCGAATTAGTGTTTCAGGATCTTTAGGGTATAATCCCAGCAGGATAATCCCAGCAGGAATTGCTGGGCCAAAAGATAGTTCCATTTTTAGTTTTTTGAGGAATTTCCATGCTGTTTTCCACAGTGGATGCACCAGTCTGCACTCCCATCAACAATGCTCTAGGGTTCCCTTTTCTCTACCTCACCAGCCCTTATTGTTTGTTGATTAGTTTATGATGGCCTTTCTGACAGGTGTGAAGTGGTATCTCATTGTGGTTTTAATTTGCATCTCTTTGATGGCTAGTGATGTTGAGCATCCTTTCATATGTCTCTGAAGCCCTCTGTATGCCCCCCTTGGAGAAGTATGTGTTCAGGTCCTTTGCCCATTTTTTAAAACATTTTTAAAATATTTTATTTATTTATTTTTAGAGAGAAGGGAAGGGAGCAAGAAAGGGAGGGAAAGAAACATCAATGTGTGGTTGCCTGTCATGTGCCCCCTACTGGGGCCTTGGCCCAGACCCAGGAATGTGCCCTGACTGGAAATCGAACTGGCGACCCTTTGGGTCCCAATCCCGTGTTCAGCCCACTGAGCTACACCAGCCGGGCCTATGCCCATTTTTTAATTGGATTGTTTGTCTTCCTGGGGTGGGGTCATGTGAGTTCTTTATATATTTTTGGAGATCAAACCGTAGTCCCGAAGTATCATTGGTACATATATTTTCCCATACAGTTGGTTCCCTTTTCATTTTGCTGATGTTTCCTTTAGCTGTGCAGAAGCTTTTTATTTTGATGAGATCCCATTTGTTTATTCTTTCCTTTATGCCCCTTGCTCTAAGGGACATATCAGTGAAAATATTGTTGTGTGGAATATCTGACATTTTCCTCCCTATGTTCTCCTCTAGGATTTTTATGGTGTTATGACTTATATTTAAGTCTTTTATCCATCTTGAATTTATTTTTGTGTATGGTATAAGTTGGTGGTCACGTTTCATTTTTTTTGCATGTAGCTGTCCAGATCTCCCAATACCATTTGTTGAAGAGACTATTTTTACTCCATTTTATGCTTCTGCTCCCTTAGTTGAATATTAATTGACAGTAGAGGCTCAGATTTATTTCTGGGCTCTCCATTCTGTTCCATTGAACTATGTGTCTGTTCTTATGCCAGGACCAGACCGTTTTGATTACAGTGGCCTTGTAATATAGTTTGACATCAGGTATTGTGATACATCTCCTTTGTTCTTCTTTCCCAGATTGCCATGGTTATTGGGGATCCTTTATGGCTTCATATAAATTTTTGAAATGTTTGTTCTATATCTATGAAATATGTCATTGGTATTTTAATAGGGATTGCATTGAGTCTATAAATTGCTTTTAGGTAGTATGGACATTTTGATTTTGTTAATTCTTCCAATACATGAACACAGTATATGTTTCCATTTATTTGTGTCTTCCTTAATTTTTTCTTCAGAGTTGTGTAGTTTTCTGAGTGCAGGTCTTTTACCTCCTTGGTTGGGTTTATTCTTAGATACTTTATTTTTCTTGTTACTATAGCAAATGGGATTTTTTCTCCTGATTTCTGATTCTGATATCTCATTGTTGGTATACAAAAGTGCCTTTGATTTCTGAATATTGACTTTGTATTCCACTGCTTTGTCAAACTCACTTATTAGGTCAGGTAGTTTTATTTGCTTTATTTTATAGTCTATGATGCAAAGGAATAGTTGACAGAAAGCCAGTTTGTCCAAATTATGTGTCTGTTTGGTTATGCTTGGAATAATAGATGTTGGTCTCATATGTTTTTCAAGTTTCTCTGATATTGAATCTCCAACAATAGCATTGCAGATAAGAAAAATCAAAGTAAGGGCAGCATGTACAGTATATGTCAGAAGATGTAGCTCTGCATTTTTATTAGGAAGAACTTTTTTCTAGCCAGTACATTACAAATAAATGTGCATCATGAAGTGCAGATATTTCAAATTTTTTTAATTTAATTTAATGTCTTTATGGTGAAACTGAATATTTTTAAAATATGTTAATTAGATAAAAGACATAATAAACATGAACAAAATAAATTTCATGTCTCTGAATTAGCACTTTATTCTACTCTTTAAAAAATGTGCAGCCTCTTTCCAAACCTTTAAATGAAGAGAGAAAGAAAAGGAAAATTATAAGGCCCCATTTTTTTGAGTCTCTAAACTCCAACATATACTTCCATCCATCTCAAGACTTTCATCTGAAATCTATACTAACAATATATTTTTCAGGAGATTCTGCTACTTGTATGGGCTACTGATTGTACAATTTCTACGTTTTGTTTTTTTTTTGTCCTCACCCCTGATGACATTTTTGCATTTCTTTTATTTTTTTGTGTCCTAGATTTTAAACTTTATTGTATTTTTTCATTACCATTTACTCCCCTTATACGTCCTCCCCCACAGCAATCATCACACTGTTGTCCGTGTCTATGAGTCTTTTTTCTTTTTTGTTCAATCCCTCCACTCCCTAATCTCCCCACTAATAGTTGTCACCTGCCCTGCTTCTATGATTCTGTCTCTGGTTTGCTTGTTAGTTCAGTTTGTTCATTAGATTTCACATATGAATGACATTGTATGGTATATATTTGTCTTTTTCTGACTGGCTTATTTCACTTAGCATAATGTCCTCCAGGTCCATCCATGCTGTTGCAAAGTGTGGAATTTTCTTCTTTTTCGTGGCTGAGTAAAATTATATTGAATAAATGTCCCATTTTTGTTTTATCCACTCATCTATTGATGGACACTTGGGCCTCTTCCATATCTTGGCAACTGTAAATAATGCTGCAATGAATATAGAAGTGCTCATGTTCTTTCAAATTAGTGTTTTGGGTTCCTTCAGATATATTCCCCATAGTAGGATTGCTAGGTCAAAAGGTAGATTTATTTTTAATTTTTGAGCTATCTCCATTCTGCTGTCCACCAGTCTGCATTCCCACCAACAGTGCAAAAGGCTTTCCATTTCTCCACATTCTCATCAACATTTGTTGTTTGTTAATTTATTGATGATAGTGATTCTCACAGGTGTGAGATGGTATATCATTCTGGTTTCAGTTTGCATTTGTCTGATGAGTAGTGACATTGAGCATCTTTTCATATGTCTATTGGCCAACTGTATGTACTCTCTGGAGAAGTGTCTATTCAGGTCCTGTGCCCATTTTTCAATTGGGTTGTTTGTTTTTTTGGTGTTGAGTGTTGTAAGTACTTTATAAATTTTGGATATTAACCCCCTATCTGATATCTTGGCAAATATGTTCTTTCATTCTGTGGGCTGTCTTTTTATTTTGTTGACAGTTTCCTTTGCTCTGCAAAACTCTTTAGTTTGATGAAGTCACATTTGTTTATTTTTTCTTTTGTTTCCATTTCCTGGGGAGATATATCTGATAAAAAATTTCTACAAGCAATGTCTGAGAGTTTACTGCCTAGGTTTTCTTTTACGATTTTTATGGTTTCAGGTCTAACATCTAAGTCTTTGATCAATTTTGAATTTATTCTTGTGTATGGCGTAAGAAGGTGGTCTAGTTTCATTTTCTGCACGTATCTGTTCAATTTTCCCATCAACATTTATTGAATAAACTATCTCTAGCCCATTGTATGTGCTTGTGTCCTCTGTCAAATATTAACTGAATATAAAGGTATGGTTTTATGTCTGGGCTCTCTATTCTGTTCCATTGATCTAGGCATCTGTTTTTATGTCTGTTTTGATTACTATGGCCTTGTAGTATAGTTTGATATTAGGTAGCATGATTCCTCCAACTTTATTCTTATTGTTCAAGATCCGTGTTCCTATTCCCATATAAATTTTTGAGATATTTGTTCTACTTCTGTGAAGTACGTTATTGGAATCTTGATAGGAATTGTATTGAATCTACAGATTGCTTTGGGCAGTATGGACATTTTAATGATGTTAACTCTTCCTGTCCATGAACACAGTATGTACTTCCACTTATTTATATCTTCTTCAATTTCTTTCTTCAGTGCCTTATAATTTTCCAAGTATAGGTCTTTTACATCCTTGATTAGATTTATTCTTAGGTATTTTATTATTTTTGAAGAAATTGTGAATGGAATTGTTTTCTTAATTTCCCTTTGTGTTAGTTCATTATTGGCATATAAAAATGCAAGTTATTTTTGAATATCAATTTTGTATCATGCTATTTTGCTGAATTCACCCCCAAGGACAATTTTTCATTGCTTTTAGAGAGAGTAAGGGTTTGAGAAAGAGAGAGAGGGAGAGAGAGACATCAACACTTGAGAGAAGCATCAATTGGCTGCCTTTTCCTAAGTGCCCCAACCAGGAATCAAACATGCAACCTAAGTATACACCCTGACAGGAAATTGAACCTATTACCCCTCAGTCTACAATGGCCAGGGCTACCATTACATTTTATTGTTATTTTTCCCTTTTGTTCTAAAATGTTTATGATTTTTATCTATTATGTTTATTTCAATTATATTTATATCTCTTTATCTTCTTACTCATTATCTTTCTCTCTATTTCTACCCCTCTTCCTTCCTCAATTATTTTGTGCCTTCCTGGTCTGTGCCAAATAGGAAAGCAGGGCCCCAGATTTTAGACATAGATTAAGACACTGCTTTCAAGGACCTATCTGGTCAGAGATATAAACATGGGAAAAGATACAGAACAAAGCCACAAGTACAGGTTAAATGAGTGTACAGTGTAATAGTGAGCAACCACCTCAGCCTAGGCTAGGTAAAGTTATGAAAGTGGTAACATTTGAACAGAATCTCAATATAAGGGGAAGTCATGGGGTGCTAGAATACATGCTGAACATAGGGAAAAATTGCTTGTTCAAGAGCACTAATGTTCACTAGTTGGTAAAATCAAATGTGAATGAGTGTGATAAAGATGAGAAATTCTAGAGGAGCATTTCTCTGACTATGTTTCCTAAAGCATGATGTCCAGAGTGATATATTTGTGTTATTAAAAATGGAGTTTTATCAGATAAGCATTGAAAACTAGGTTGTGTTAACATTTTAAGTTTCTCTGGGCTTCTTGAAGCCTGTAATATGCTAATATGCACTGCATGATTTGTGGAAGAGTGAAAAATGAAAGATATATACAGAGAAAGTTTAATTACCAATAATCCCATATTAAGTGAGAGCCACTGTTTATGTTTTGGAACATTTTTAGATTTTTCCACATATAAGTCTCCTTGTCTTCTCTGAATCAGGGTCCAACTGCTTCCTGTCTTAATGTGCTTAAATATTTTTACTGAGTTCCTATTATGTGCTAAATAGAGTGCAGAATGGTGGTGATATAAAGATGAATCATATACAGTCTCCCCTTTAAGAAGCTCCCTGTTAACGTTAATTAGCATAAGACTTTTGTTGTATAAAAATGTGATATTTCTGTTTACTCTGCTCAGTAACATATTTTACTCATTTACTAACAATGGTTATAGCTGTTCATACTATTTACTAGTTTTCTTTTCTTGCATTAAAAATATAAGTATCTTTCTCTGTAAATGTAGGTCTATTATGTTATGACTAAAAAGGGTGCACCATATTCTGTGTGCCTGTACCACCATTTATATAACATTTTTATCAGGTTGTTCTCAATTTTTTTAAATTAAAGCAGTATTATTAGCATTCTCATTGAGGTTCGTAGTTTTCATAGCAACATGAACAAAGTGGCATTTATGATGATAAAATTTATGGCAGGATAATGGGAGACTTGGGAGAATTAGACTGGTGACAGAAAGACCAATTAGGACTCTGTCAAAAAAAGAGAAGATGATGACCTCTACTAAGAAATCAGTACAGTTATGAAGAGAAATAGGCAGACATAAGACATTTTTGATCGAGAAACCAAAGCAGCAGTTAGGAAGTAGTGAGCAAAAAGAAGTGATAAAAGAAACAAAAAAGTTACAGTTTTTAATTACCAAATGAAGTGTGTTAATAATTAACAAGTTAAGAAATGGTTTTTGAGTGCGGGGATTTTAAAGACTTTTGGAATATAGAAATAGGGTGCAATCGTAAACTGAAAGAACCTTGGGCTAAAGTTGGCCTTCATATTATCTACACATAAAACAGATACATTTGTGAAACAAACTAGCGCTCATAACAGAAAATATATAGGAATAAAGAGGATTGAGTATAAAATTCCAGACAGTGGAAAATTTTATGAGGGAGGGAGAGAGAGAAGCCTATAAGAACTTTGAGAAGTTATAAACTTTCTTGGTCAAGAATGTTGCAAAGAAAAAATTACCAGTAACTCCAATTTCAAGACTTAAAAAGTTCCATGGAAGAGATGAAAAGTAAACAATATTTTAATTATGTTTTGCTGTTGCACAAAAACTGGGCTAATTTATGTAAAATTTATTTTCCAGTTACCTAGATTAAAATTTAGGTTTACATTTCTATAATTTTGACTGCATAGGGAGGAAAGTTTATCTAAATAAATGAATAACAAACAAATTTACAAATGGAGTTTTTGAACTATTTAACATGGTAAACATAAAGCATAGCTAGTCAAGAGTCTATTTTAGAATGGCCTAATGTAATAAAATCTTTGAATAATCATCTTATTAAGTCATGAAATAAATACTTTAATACCACTTTTATCTTTAAGTCTTTACAGTTTGTTCTTATAATCAAACATTAATAACCTTGGAGCTCATAAAATGCAAAATCTCAATTTCAAAATGTAGAAATTAATACTCAGAGTGCTTAAGTTTGGCCAAGGTCACCTGGCTTGTTTTTGGAAGTAATGAGGATGGAAAATTTCAAATAAGAATACTCCACATAATAAACTCATAATTTATAATTTGTTTTCATTTATTTCACATAGACTTATCAAAATTTATATATGCATGTGGGTTACTATATCTTAAAAACAGTTTGGGTTTATATTTGGAAAATATTCTAATGTAGATACATATACATATATAAAATAGAAATAGGTATATGACATAAATAGATAAATAAGGTAATCTGCAAAATGTGTGTCAATTATACCTTACACCCTCACACTTCTACCTTGATTCTGTTTTATTGTCCCTGGGCTAGTGATGAAGAGATGGGCAGGGACAATTAGTCCAGTTTGCCCATAGGAGCAGAGCAGTTGTGAACAGGAGTCTGGTGCTAACTCCAGTTATTCACTCCAGACACCATAGTTTACTGGAGCCTGCTTCAGGTATCATGTCTCTACATTATCCCCCTGTTACAGATTGAATTGGCCTCAGTTTGAATTTTGTTCAAACCAAAGTATTTTTCTTCTCTTATTCTCAGGATTTTCATTTGTTAAATTTTAATATTAAATAATCCTTAGGATTATTCAGAGAATTAAATGAAAATGTAAAATCCCTAACTTAGTCCAGCACATAGTAGGAGCATAAGTAATGTTAAGTGCTGAGGTTATTGCTCTTATTCTTTGTGATTTCTCATGCAAGGTAAGTAAATATTGCAGCTTCTTCTTGAACTTATTGTTAGAGGAGGCTGCTTAGAATTGCATCATTCTCTTGTGGTTTATTTGTAAAGGAGTAAGTTAACACAAACATTTAACTGTTTGTATTTACAAGAAGAAATAATTAAATGAAATTACTTGATCATGCAGGTTTTCAAAATGCAGCCATATTTAAATATATGCTTTGTTAATGGCAATTCTTAGTGTGTGTATACATATATATATGTATATGTACAGATATATATGTATACACACAGACAGCACACATATATATGTATATTTATAGAAAGTGGTGCCTAATGTTTTAATGTTCCATATTTTCTCATTCCAAGATGCTATGCATTATTTATCTACTTTTTTATCATTTCACTACTTATTTAAGATAAGAAGTAAATGAAGGAATTCAGTGAAAAAGTACACATGAAGATACATAGTAAGATAATTAATTCTCATATCACTTTGGACTTGAATTTATTTTTTTCTATATGAAAAAATTCAATATCCATCGACAGATAATTTAAAAATTATGTTTGCTTTTATTCCTGGACACTGGAGCACAGCAATGGTGCAAGGGAGAGTGAAACCTCTGCCTTTTCACCCATGTGCAGTGCTCTCCAAAGGGAGCACATTGCGCATATAGGAAGGCGTATTCATGTATTTCTGTGTATTCTTACTCTGGCATTTAATTTAGTCCATGCTTTTTATTGATGTTCTATGGCATAAAAACATTTGAATTCATGTGCATTGTATTAAAAATAAAAGTCTCCCAATGAAACAGATGATTTTATTTGTAAGAAAATTTGTTAGGTAGAAATTTCCTCTTGGAAGTTTATATTTTGTCCTAAATTATAACATATATATATATGTTATCAACCTAATTTTCAACCTAATTTTAATATCAACCTAATAATATCAATAATATCAACCTAATTTTCTCATAAATATTTTCAATAAATCAGAAAATAACTTGAAAAATTGCAATTCTTATATTATCAAAATATATTTTTTAAATTCACTTAAAATTAATTTTACAGAAATAGCAACATTATGGCAAACTATTTACAGTGATCTCAAAATGTCTTAAAGTGAAATTATATTAAATATAAACCTCAAAAAATACTAAAATTCAAAAAAGAATACAGTGGATTGTCGGAGCATGGCATTGTAGTGAGCTGTTCCATTTCTACTAGGGAGAAAGCAATCCTTAAACCTTAGCAATTTGGCACCAGTTTCTAAACCAGTCAAAACTTCTAATTGTATAACAAAGGTTCTTCTTTTTCCCTTTCCTACTACTTGTGTTTACCATGCCTGCCAAGTTTACATTGTCACTTACCTTTTCTTATAGCATGTTTAGGTAAGATATAGCAGCATATAAAGTGGAAGATTGAAAAGCTGACCCCACCCCCAGCAAGCAGGATCACTTTTCTGTGAATTGCAGATGTGAAAAACCAAGTTAAAGGCTCATTATAACAAGTCATTGAGTAGACTGTTCATAAGTCGGCCATTTACAGTATAATTTAATGGTTATTTATTTTGCTAAAGTTTGACGACCTCATTCAAATGAGTTCTATAAAAACAATTCAGAATTATTTCAAGGAGGGTATTTGCCACTTATTGCCAAGATCTTCTCTATAATTTTTGTCATTTGAATTGTCACACATCTTCAACCAGCAGAAATTGTTTCCTTATAATTTTCTGTGTTTGAATATGCTTTACCAGTTTATACTAACTTTAAAAAATTTTCTTTTTCCCATTTCAAGTTCCACCCAATCTGACTGTTCCACAGGAAAAATCACCTTTGGTCACCAGAGAAGGAGACACAATAGAACTGCAGTGTCAAGTAACTGGAAAACCTAAACCCATCATCCTTTGGTCTAGAGCAGATAAAGAAGTCGCAATGCCGGATGGGTCAATGCAAATGGAGAGCTATGATGGAACACTGAGGATTGTGAATGTGTCTAGGGAAATGTCAGGAATGTACAGATGTCAGACCAGCCAGTACAATGGTTTTAATGTGAAACCGAGAGAGGCCTTGGTGCAGCTCATCGTGCAGTGTAAGTAAATACTTTTCTCTGTGTTATTGGTGGGGGATGAGGGGAGCAATGATACAGAATGTCACTAGTAAAATGAGGTATTTTGAAGTTGGGTTAGAATAAAATATTTGTATATTATGGCTTTCCAATTTAAATGATAATTTCCCCTACATCTGGGCATTACATGAGCTGATGATACACACTAATATATGAGAATTGTATTTGTGTGTGTATGTGTGTGTGATGATTATAATGGTGTTATTCAGTGACTTAATGCCAAAAAATCAACAAGCTTAATAATTAAAAACTGGCCATGCATAATGAAGTAAAGTGAAGACTGGAAGTAATTGCTGATTCAAATTATAATATGCCTTTTTTTCATAGTTCATGTTTCTACTTCAGCATTGTTGCCCTTTGCCCAACTATCCACCTATTTCAAAGAATCTTTTTGTTTCAATTGTGGAGACCTAATCATTGAAATGCTAATTTTGCAGATATGAAGTTTGCAAAATTATCTAGTAGATTGCATAATTATATAGTAATATTGAGATAATCCAGGCCGATATTTGGTGCTAAACTTTTGCTTGGCTTTCTTAACAGGTATTATTTAATTGTGAGATTTGAATAATAACATTTTAAACTATTCTTAATGAAATTGCTGTTACAGTTCTAACAAAAAGTTGTTTTAATATTAAAAGTAACTAAATTCATAAATTTTAAAAGTTTAATGATGTCTATTTGATGTTGGATTTTGCAAGGAGGCCTTGCTAATTTTTATGGCAGGTGGTGTGGACATTTCTGAAAGAGGAAAAGCAAACTGGACACAGTCTGTTCTAGCTCCAGAAGGCTGCTATAATTTTTAACTGATGTACTGTTTCTTAAATACACAGTGTCAAAGTCCTCAAGAAAATAATAAATTAGATGAAACTATAAACTTTAATAAACAACAATGTTGTTTTCTTCCTGCGGTTCCTTTGTAACTCAGAAAAAAAATACAAGATTTAGTCCAAACATGTCTATTTTTATATTAGACTTAAGGACATCGGCAGATTGAATTAACTGACTTTAAATTTGAAGGAATAATTGAGAAATAGAAGGATTATATTTGGAACTAATGTCAACAAATTCATTTAGGTATGCGGTGAGGAGCAAGGTTCTGACTGCTGCTTCTTAACTATTCCCTGTCCCTGTTTTATAGAAACTCCTACAAATATGGAAAGTATTATTTGCCAGGTACTTTGGCTGATTTCCAATTAATTACCAGATTTTTCTCCAAGTGATGTAGCTTTTAGATGGCAGGTTTCACTCAGCACTTCAGTATTGCTTTTTCCCTCCCTGGCTGGCATTTATACTTGGGACAATAAGTGCATGGTTGAGAGGTTCATGTGAAAATACGTGTCAAAAAGAAAAAGAATCATAAAAGAGATACCTCTCCTCACTTCTCCCCAAATAATTTACATCCTCAAGGGACCACAGAGGAAGTTGACGGAGTTTGGAAGACTTCATTCTTGATAACCACAGGACTCTGTGCATCCTCCAGAGTTTTGCACAAAGTTCCAGCATTCCTAAAGCTATTAGGGCAATTCATTTCACTCTGCTCACACCTCACCAGGAAAGCACTGACAGAAAGAAAAGCTGGGGAACATAGTGGCTCTAGGGAATTTTGAAGGTTCAAAAACCAAGATCTGTATCTCCATAGAGTATAGTAATGTCCAGAATTCTATTGGTGAGTTAAATTTCCTTTGCTTTTTCTTTTTAGTAAGTCCCATAGGAAATACTAAGTTCAGTTCAAGATTTTAACATTCAATAGTGGATGAAGGTAAATAATGGCACAGTTGTCTCTAGTGTGATAGGGAAGTAATTGACTGAGAGGCATCGACAGACTTAGGCAAAGTCTAGTTCATTTGACGTAGATGAAAAGATCGTGTCCTTATTTGCCTTTGCAGAGCAGGCAGTGTAGTCCCACAGCACTTGCTCTCAGAGGCAAGCTTTCCTGTCCTGCCCAGGCAGGCGCTGGTTACCAACTGTACTGCCAGTTCTAAGTGAGGCTGCACTGTGTCTTTCAAGAACCTCCCTTTCATGTACTTCCAAGTGTTTGGAAGAATTTGCTTAAGTGTCTGAGCATTTGCCAGGTACAAATAACTGCTAACAACTCCAGAATATCTCTGAGTAAATAAAATGTTAATTTTTCAGGCACATAATGCCTGCTAGCTGTCCAGCCAGCATGCCTACCAATACCTACTTATTCCTGCAAAAATAATAATATGGGAATTCCAATAGTATTTTTAAATGATAGTCTAATTTTTGTAGTTTTTTTAAAAATATGAAAACAATTGATATTTGTTTTTAACTTGGCTAGCCATGCTACATGTAAGGAGGACTCATGGAATATGACATTTTTCATACACATGTGCATACATACATGTATACATGTACATGTATGTATACCATCCTCAGCAATTAGTTACATCATTGAAGCTAATAATCTATGTTTTACATACTTTGTATACCCAACATGAAATATTTACATTATAGCTATTGAGTAAATGTGTTGAGTAATTTAAATTATGATAACAAATGGTATAAGAATATGTCCATACTGCATACCTCTTGATTCTTGCATGACTAGTCTTTGTTATTTAGAATTTAGGAGGATATGAGGACTTACTGTATATAGATTGATATCTGAAAATGTCTAAATGAAGAAAGATGTCAAATTACTATATTTCTTACAGAACACCTTTTTCAGCACTTGAACTTTTTAATATGTTTTAGTTTATTAAGACCTTTCTTACAATGCTTATTATATTAATGAATTCTTGTATATTATACACATTTATATTTATATATAATTTTAAAGTATATTTTACTGATTATGCTATTATAGTTGTTCCAATTGTTTTCTCCCCTTTATTCCCCTCCACCCCACACACCTCCTCCCACCAACATCACTCCCGGCCTTAGCTCATGTCCATGTGTCATACATATAAGTTCTTTCGCTTCTGCATTTCCTACACTATTCTTAACCTCCCCTGTCTATTTTGTACCTACCATTAATGCTTCTTATTCCCTGTACTTTTTTCCCCATTCTCTGCCTTCCCCCTACCCACTGATAACTCTCCATGTGATCTCTATTTTTGCAATTCTCTTCCTGTTCTAGTTGTTTATTTGTTTTTGTTTTGTTTTAGGTTCAGTTGTTGATAGTTGTGAGTTTGTCGTCATTTTAGTGTTCATATTTTTGATCATCTTCTTTTTCTTAGATAACTCCCTTTAACATTTCATATAATAAGAGCTTGGTGATGATGAACTCGTTTAACTTGACCTTATCTGAGAAGCACTTTATCTGTCCTTCTATTCTAAATTACAGCTTTGCTGGAGAGAGTAATCTTGGATGTAGGTCCTTGCCTTTCATGACTTTGAATACTTCTTTCCAGCGCCTTCTTGCCTGCAAGGTTTCTTTTGAGAAATCAGCTGATAGTCCTATGAGAACTCCTTTGTGGGTAACTGCCTCCTCTTCTCTTGTTGCTCTTAAGATTCTGTCGTTATTTTTATTCTTAGGTAATGTAATTATGATGTGCCTTGGTGTGTACTTCCTCGGGTCCAACTTCTTTGGGACTCTGTGAGCTTCCTGGACTTCCTGAAGTCTATTTCCTTTGCCAGATTAGGGAAGGTCTCCTTCATTATTTGTTGAAATAAATTTTTGATTTCTTGCTCTTGCTCTTCTCCTTCTGGCACCCCTATGATTTGGATATTGGAACATTTAATGTTGTCCAGGAGGCCTCTCCTCACTTTTTTGAATCCTTGTTTCTTCATTCTGTTCTGGTTGAATGTTTATGTTTTCCTTCTGCTCCAGATGTTTCATTTGAGTCCCTGTTTCCTTCTCTCCACTGCTGCTTCCCTGTGTGTTTTCCTTTTTTTCACTTTCCATAGTCTTCACTTCTTCCTCTGTTTTGTAACCTTATTCAACCATTTCTGTGAGCATCCTGATTACCTGTGTTTTGGCCTGTGCATCTGATAGGTTGGCTATCTCTTCATTGCTTAGTTCAATTTTTGGAGCTTTGATCTGTTCTTTCATTTGGGCCATGTTTTGTTTTGTTTTTTTGACCTGGTGCCCCCGTTATATTGTAAGGGGCAGAGCCTTAGGTATTTGCTGGGTCAGGGCAACCCACATTGTTGTGTTGTGGTGCTGTGTGCAGAGGAAGGGTCAAAGGGGGAACCATGCAGCTTTCTCTTTCTAGGCTGGCTTTCAGCCATGTCCCCAGCTACCCACAAGCAAACTGGGCCCTTCTGGTGCTGATTCCCAGGTGGGTGGGTTTGTGTACATTCTAGGACCCCATGGGTCTGTCCAACAAGCTCTCCTGTGGGGCTGAGAGTTTCTGGCTTTCCTGAAAGGCCCACACAGTTTTTCAGCCAGAGGTTTTGAGGTTTTATTTCTCCATGCTGGAATCCTGGGTTGTGCAGTCTGTCTTGCTCCTCAGTTGTCCCTCCCTGTTTATCTGCATGCAAAGTGGGTTTATCTGCTCTACCAGCTGCCACCTCACCTACCTGGTCCTCAAGCCAATGCCTTGCCACACGTCCTCTCCACCCCTCCTAGAGGTCTGGATAAATGTTTCTTCTTTAACTCCTTGGTTGTTGGACTTCCATGCAGTTCAATTTTCTGGCAGTTCTGGTTACTTTTTGTTTCTAAATTTGTTGTCCTTCTTTTGGTTGTGTGAGAAGGCAAAGTGTATCTACACCTCCATCTTGGCCAGAAGTCCTACATTTATATATAATTTTATCTTTGAAATATAAACATAGGAAAAGAAATGGTCATGATAAATAAGAAAAAAATTTGATATCTCCGAGGCACATTATTTTCCTGTTTCGTTTCATTTGTATCCAATTAAGCAATAACTAACCAAAGTGATTAAAGGAGCATAGATGTAATTGTATGTAGGACTTTGATGAATTTACATTGTAAGGGCCTAAATACAAAGTCTGTTGGGAAAAAGTCCAGCCATTATTAATATAATGAGAATGGTTTGCAGGACATCATGTAACCTGGCAGCAAAGGAGAGTGGACTGGAATGCGCATGTGTGAGCAATGATGACTTCACTGTACTAGTCAGTGGGGGTCATGGATACTGTTGCGTAAGCATGTGTACTGTGTGGTCATTGCATTCAAAATGACTGAACTAGTAGCTTAACAAATCTGTATCAGATTTGGCATTAGGCTTGAACATTCCTCTGTGGAAACCCATTGGGATGATTCAGAAGGCCACAGCTATGGGCAATTGGTGATTGGCAGCTTCATCATGACAAGACACCTGCTCATGCATCACATCTCCTGCAGAACTTTTTGGTGAAACATCAAATCACCTATGTGGTTCAACCCCCCTACATCCAAGATTTCGCACCCTGTGACTTTTGGCTTTTCCCCAAACTAAAATCACCTTTGAAGGGGAAGAGATTCCAGACCATTGATGTGATTCAGAAAAATACAATGGGGCAGCTGATGAAAAATGAGGGAACTCTATAAGGTCCCAAGGTGCTTACTTTTAAGGGAACTGAGGCATCATTGTCTTATGTACGATATTTGTATCTTATTTTCTTATTGTCTTATTTCTTGTATCTTTTACCTTCTTCAATAAATATCTTTATTTTTCATATTACATGGCTGGATACCTTCTGGACAGACTGTGTATATATTTTGGTATTATATAACTGAGGGAATAGTTTATTTAGTTTAATGTTTAAAAACTTTAGTGAGGTTTGTTCTTACCAAAAATGTATTATAATTATAAAGCAATCATTTTCTTAAAATTTTTTAAATTATTTTTATTTTCACTTAATGTGCCTCTTTTAAAAATGTGTAGAGTGACTTAGCAAGTAAAAAAAGCCTAGAGGTATTTTACACAACTCTATAGCCTCTTCCCACAAGCTTAATTACCAAAAGGAAATTATTTAAATTATTAAATTCTTGTGCACACTGCTTATTCCTAGCAATCAGATGAGTTATTTTATAATATTTTTAACTTCTACAATTACCAGTTAGCACACATTATGTGTACCAGACTAAGAAGTTGCAAATATAATATTTTGAAAAATGTTTTAAAATTAATTTAATTTTTTAAATTGCTGAATGAAATTGCAAAGTACATTGTAATATTAATAATAGACCTTTAGTTTTTAGCCATTGTTTAATTTCATTCATGTTTTTGGAATTATATAACAATTCTTTTGTTAACTTTTTGGCTCTTTTTTACTTGAAACATTACAATTAATCATTGAAAATATACATATATATGTTAGAAAGACATTTTTTCCTTTTACCCTTCTAGGTTCTTTGGCTGGCCTAATAATTAAATTGACATAAGATGGATTAGTGTGAATAGAACAAATTTTCAATTTTGTACATACAGGAACTCTATAAATATATGAGACCCAATGCAAGTGGGTATCCTGAGCTAAGGAATTGGATAAGGTCATGAGGTTTCAAAGGGAGAAGGGTAATTCATAAGGATGATAAGAACAGATGTTTGCTCTGCCAGAAAGTTAGCTCTTAAATAGTTCTCTCTCTCTCTGAGCCAGACCCCCTGCCTAAATTCCTTGAGTGTGGTAAGGGGAAATAAAAGTTTTTCTTGAGTTGGCTGGGTCTTGATTGCCTGCAGCTCAATATAATCCACAAGCCTAAGTTGCACATTTTGCGGTGGCATGTGCTGCTCTCCTTCAATATCATTTAAAAGTCATAGTATATAGAGAGCTTATTGAAGAAAACTAGAATAATTTCCTAAACAAAATCACAATAGTAAAGTGATTTTTAATTTATCCATTACAGTATTGACCACTTGAATATTGATTAAATAAAAATGATATTGGATGAATACATTCAAATATGTACCATATATTAAATGAAGAAACTAAGATATATTCCTCCTAAAATATTTTTCTTAAATTTATATTTGTGTTGTATACATATACTTCTAGCTGTATATGCTATAATTTTAATTTCATAAATTATGTCATTTTATTTTTTAATCAAAGCTATCCTTTAAAGCATTTTATCTCAATGTACAGGTAAAATATTTTAGTAAAAACATATAATTTGGAATACATTTCTTTGAAAGTCAGTTGGAGAAGATATATACTGCATTGAATATCACTTTTTATTTTTATGGCTTTGATTTATATATTATAAATGTTATAAAGGGGGTAATTTATCATATTCACACACAAAAAACTGTATATATAAATATATATTATATAAAATGCATATTATGTATAATATATAAATGCACATTTATAATATACATATACATATATGTATATGTGTGTATTTATATTTATAATATATAAATACATAGTTATAAATGCATATTCACATCTTTATTATAAATATATTATATTTATATTATATATAAATGATTATATATAATATATAAACATTCCTGGCACCTACAATTAAAGATAAGCTATTTCTTTTATAAGGTGTAAAATATACACTAAAAATAAAAAAAACAATGATAGTGTTAAACTTTATTAAGTAATAGCTTTTTGCCATCTCCAAATAAGATTTAATGATCCACTTAAAATTTATATTTTTCAAATGGAGAAAACTTATGAAAGAAAATAATCAGGGCTATTGATTAACCCATGCTCTTTATATTTCCTAAGTAAGACCAAATTGGATGAAGAGGAGGGAGCCACAGATCAGGGTTTTATGGCTTACTGTTTCTCAAGAAATCTAGCAAAGAGTGCATGTTAATTTCTTTCAGTAAAAATGAATATCCAGCCAAAGCAGAATATCATGCACCTTATAAAGAAAAAGTCACTAAAAAGAGATTGTATATACAGTAACATGTATGCTCAATACTGTTAGACAAATTATTGAGTAATTTGATGTAGTGTCCAGATATACAGAATGACTGTATTAAGCAAATAGAACTACTTTTTGGATTTGTTAAAATAGTGAAATTGCTCTAAAAATATCAGTGTGACTAGAGATTAATCTAAAATTAGTATGACACAAAGTAACTATTAAAAAAGAGGAAACAAGGGAGCAGTTTGTCATATTCACACACAAAAAACATTAAAGGCTATCAAAATGAATTTATAAGTGAATGGACAAGAATTTTCACTTATTAGCAGAACAATAAAATAGCTTTCAGCTCAGCAACCTGGAAAGCCCTACTTATACAGATGTATTTCCTGTTCTCCACATTAATTCAGACCATCTCTTCTCAACCTCATGATTCAGATAATTCAGTTTTGCCTCTTTAGGCAGGCTCTGATTTCTCCATTCTCCTGTTCCCAACAATTCTTCAACTGCTTTTCACCTTTTAAGTCATAGCTAAGTTCCACCTCTTCAGAAAGCCTCTTGGTGACTCCTTGATCACCAAGGAGCAAGGGTGCTCCTTAATTATGGACACTGGTGTTCAGTTTGTACAACACATTGTCAAACTTCAAAGTAAAACTTTTGAATATACATGTTAGATGATTATACTTCTCTCAAATTCATTGGTTATTATTTCACTGTTGCCTTTCTCAAAATTCTCTTGTAATATTGCCTGTGGAGTTTGTTTAAGCAACACAAAGAAATACTTTTAATGATTGCAGAGTTTTCACGCCAAGCTTTTAATTGGATGTACTTTTTTCACCAAAATGATCTGATTGTGATAGGTTTTTGTTTACAACATAACACAAATTCACCTTCAAAAACAGAAAACTTATCTTTGACATTATTCAAAAGACTAAATCAGAAACATAATTGGTAAGTTCAAGGTTATTTTCAACATATTTTATTTAATGACTACATTACAATTATTACATTCCTGCCTCTATCAGGATAACTTCAAAGAGAGCATTCACTTAAAGAACATTGTTTGACTCAGAGGATCCAAGCTTTTATCACTTATTGATATTGTTAAAGAATAAACTAAGGAGTATTAAAATGTTTAAGAGTTTGAGTAAAAATCCTTTCTAATCAGTAGTGACACACTGTAAGTGGTTAGGAGTGCTCTATCCATAGGAGCTCTGGTAAAGACTTTTATAGAGAAAAGGGACAAGTAAAGGAAGGAAATTATGAGTTGGATATAGTTTATTTTTAAATAGTTTATTTTTATTGTATTTTTTCCATTACCATTTGTCTGCCTTACATCTTCCACTTCCATCTGGATGGCTATTGGTGATTGGTTGGCCTTAGGTTTCTATTTCATAACCTTGAGGCATGTACAGGTCTAGATTTTTTGGTTTGCTTAGGTAGGCTGCCACAGCAGTTAGAGCCACCTCGGTTTAATGGCCTCTTTGTTTAATTAATTTAACATGATAAGTATGCTCATTGACAAACAGCTTAATATCGCTGAGCTTTATTTTTCCTGTTTCAAAAAATGATTCCCATTTTTCTAGTATTTATTTAAAATAAATTTGCAAAATAACTAAAACTTTGTTTACCATATACCACAAAATGGAAATTATTATAATTATCATTTTAATATATGCTCTGTTATATTTTAATGTAAAGAATCTAATTTCTTACTTGCAAATCATTATTCTTATACCTTTTTTACTTTTTTTTCTGAAGATTATTGATCCATTCCTACTATAATTTAATCTATGAGTCAAACTACTTTTAAATTTCTAGCACTATAACAATTGTCAGGTTGATAGGTTCTCAATTAACTCAGCCATTTTCAGGATTTCTGTACTGAGCAAAAAGTTAAAGCTAATGTCTACTTGGTAAGACATTCTTAATTTCATTTTCTCACTGCAAAACTTTGTAATATGTTTGACTAGAATGTAGATTAGAGAAAGCTTTTAAGTTTATTAACAAAATATTTTAAGCATTCATATTTCATTTTTATAACATTAATGATTGTTAAATAGAACTCAGTGTTTATTAACAGTGTTTCTTTATTTAAATTAAATGGCCCTGTTCATTTTTTTGTTGTTGCCAGAAGTTATTAGAACCATTAATCAACTGATGCCTGAGGCAATGTTAATATTTTGAAAATATTAATACTTATATTATTTTCTCCAACCTGACCTTTTCCTTTTCCCAGGTAATTAAGATATTTTCTTTTAAAACAGAAACAATATTCTTATAAGATTGTGTATAATTAATCTTTATAAAAAATACTCTAGAATTTTCATTTTAAGTCGATATGTCATATAAATAATTCTTACCTAATTTCCCCACAGATTTAATGAGGAAGTATAGTGGAGCCTCTTGAAAATAGATTTGTCTAAACATTTCGTTTTTGACTTACTCCTGAATATTTGAAAATTGAACTTCCAAAGCAGATATATTATTTTCTAGAAAATCTTTAGGATGAATTTACTTTAGCTGAACTCCTGCCATTGTGGGCAATCGTCTTGCCCCTGATTTCTCACTATTACAGAGAAGATGATAGAATAAATAACCATCTAAGAAAACCATCAAAGAAAATAGAAAGTCTTCTTTCCTAAAGAGCTTCACAATGTAGAACACAGACAAAATATCATTATTGAGCAATTGAGGACAGATTGCCTGGAAAGAAAACTGGTTTATCAAGTGTATGGATCATGTAAAAAAATATATGCATTTCCCCCTAGTTCTATCTCTGTTGATGTCATAAGGCAGATCCAATCATAGTTTCATGTTTAGAAAAAAAACTTATTCTTTAAAAGTTTTATTTTCAGCAGCTATGCAAAGAAGCAGGATAGGGCAAGCCAGTTTTAACAGTATGATAAAAAGAACTGACAACTTAACCCAGCCACATTTTGTGTTTATTGATGTTGTCATCTAAGTACTTCTGTCTATTCCTGTTGTACACAAGTAAATTCAAGTGGATGATTATAGCATTTCCATAATATTAAAAGTATTTTCTCCTTAAATTTTTTAAATATGGCATTAAATTAAGTGTATTTTGAATGAAGAAATTTATGTTGCTTCTTTTCCTAAGGTCTTTTCTTCTCTTTCCTTTCTTACTTTATGGAAAAATATTTTCTAAGACAGGTGAACATAAGCATATGTAAATATAAAAAATGGCATGAAAAATATAAAAATTATGTGCTTTTTAAATCTTCCTTAGTTAAAAATGAACTTATCTCTCATCCAAAAATAAATGTATTCTTCTCAAATATGGCATTTAAGCATTTTCTGAGTAGTGTGCTCTTCTTCCATGAAAATAAAAAAACAACAATAATAAACCATCAAAATAAACCATATATAATAGTTTACGATAATATATCCTATGAACAGGTCTGTGATTTTATCAATTTATTTTAAAATGCCTGTAATAGAACACTTTGTGAAGAAGAAAATAGAAAATATGCAGAAGATGTGGATTTCTGGTTAGGAAAAAATGTGTAAGACCTTCAGAAGTTAGATAAAAACATAAGAAATTGAATTCCTAAAGGAACTTCAGCCAGTGCATGATAAAACCAAGCAAGAAGTGGGAAGTCAAAGGCCACTGCTGGGGAAGAAAGACTGGCTTCCTATCCCTGCAGCTGGTAACACATAGTTACCAGAGTGTCTAATTTACCTGCAGGAATTGTTCATACAGAATTCCAGCATATCATTCACAATTTTATCCCTTTTGATTTTTAATTTTTGATTGAATATCATTTTTATATTTAATACCAGCCACATATATTTTGGCTTTGCCAACATTATGTTATTTTGGATTTTATTATATTATAGTGTGTTAATAAATTTTAATTTGGTAGTAAACTCCTCTGTAACTTTAATTAAAGGGTCTTCTTAAGTGCAACTACATTCAAACTCATGGGTCTGCAATTGGCACATATGGCATCAAGTTCATTAACAGATATGAGACAGGAACCACAGCTTGGCAGCACGCTTCCCACTCCCTGCTCCTGAAGGCACTTGAAAATTTTAAAAACATTTTTGATTTTCATGATTGGGGGAGGAGGGATGCTTCTGGCATCCAGTGCACAGTCAGGAAGGCTAAGTAAATATCCCTAAGGCATAGGACAGACTCCGAACAAAAAAATTATTCTGCCCACAGTGAAAGTATTACGTGTGTGTGTGTGTGTGTGTGTGTGTGTGTGTGTGTGTGGAGATGGGAGGCTGTCCAGCTAACTGGTCTTTAATCTTGAGATGACAGTAGCATGACTCTCCTCCTGTGTCATGACAATAAAAAAATTGTCTCCAGACACTGCCAAATGTACCCTGATGGACAAAATTAACCCAGGTTAAGAACCACTGCCTAGATGTTGGCTTACATATAAGGAGAAACATCTGCATAATTTGGGGCTGAGGACTATGGCTCAACCCTCTGCCCCACAGGAGCTAATGTCTCTTGTAACAAACATATAGGTATAACTTCCAGAATCGCTGACATTAAAAGAGTCACTACGCTAAGCTCAAAGATATGGCTTCCTATCAAATATCAATGCTCCTCTCAATCCAGAAGCATTTTAATACATAAAATTTGCATAAAATTATAGCTGACAATCTTACCTTGTCAATAAACCAGGGGATCATGGCTAAAACTTCAAAGGAGGGCCTAATTGTCATGCAGCAGGGGAAACAAGGTATTAATCACCTTCTCAAAGCATCCATTCTCTTCATCTGCCACATTAAACTTCCTTAGTGATTCTTTTGCTGTAGTATTTTCTTCATTTGATCATAATAATTACATTGTGTGTATGCATGTTAACCAAGTATATTACCAGCATATCTTACTTTTTTAACTTGCTTTTTGACTTATTTTCTGTGCACTGCTATGCATATATTCTTTCTTTATAGGTCTTTTTGCTTTGTATCTGGATTTTAGGGGAAGTAACTGTGTATCATGCTATTCCATTATATTTTTTTGAATTGTCTTATGAACTTCTGGCAAATGAGTATTTCCTTAAAGTCTTAATGATTCTAGTGGGTAAAAGCAAAGATTTTCAAAAGGAAACTTCAAGATAAGCTGACCATACATTGAGAAACTAAAAAAATTCTCTCTTGATTTCACACTTAGACTTATTTTAAATGGGAAATTACTCTTTCTTATTCATTCCAAACTATTTTCAAAGAGAAAGAAGCCAAATAATACTCTTGAAAATTAGACAAGCATGTATTCTGTTCTTTAATATTGTGTCTCAATGAATGAAATAAAATGTTTTCCTTTAGAAAGATTTTTATGTAACATGAGTATCAATTGCTTTTTTTTATTTTGACAGATGTAATTATAAAACAATCAAGGGAGGAAATTTTCTTTTTACATTGAATTTTACATATACATGGTCTTTTTAAAAAGATTTTATTTATTTTTAGAGAGATGGGAAGGGAAGGAGAAAAAGAGGGAGAGAAATATCAATGTGTGGTTGCCTCTCGTATGCCCCCTACTGGGGACCTAGCCTGCAACCCAGACATGTGCCCTGACTAGAAATCGAACTAGTGACCTTTTGGTTCATGAATCTGTACTCAATCCACTGAGCTATACCAGCCAGGGCTAAGTGATCTGTCTTGGCTCAGGCTTCAGACTTTCACAAAATCTCTCAAACAAGAAGCACCTGGCCTCAACATATCCCATATCTCTCAAAGCAGCCCCAGGCCCAGAACTATAAGCAGTTGACCATGGTTCACAATTTGGCCTCTCCTAGGCACCTCCAAGCTCAGCACAAGTGGTAGCCATCTGCAGATCACTTTGTAGTTCATGCCAAGAGGCTCTGAGCAGAACACAAGTAGTGGCTGAACTTGGCCTGCACCTCCCAGGAGGCCCCAGAGCCAGTATACTTGGTAGATAGCTTCAGACCATGTGAAAGTGCCTCTTAAGCACCTCTATAAGCTACACACTCAAGAGGTGGACTCAGTGGGCATCCACCTCTTACTTCTCAGAAGTAAGTCCTGCTCTAAGGGGTGGGTTCATGCATAGCTGATTCTCCTTGGTGGTCACAGCCAGTCTTGCAGCCAGTTGGCCTCAGGTAAATCCCTCTCATTAACATGTCAACAGCAATTAAGGTTCAACTACAACAGAACAGTACACACAGCCCATGCGGTGGGGGAAGAGGGGTAAAAATGTACTTGGAGTGCCCAGTTCAGGTGAACAGGGAGGCTGTACCACTAGACCCTACAGGACACCTACTACATTAAACCACTCTACCAAGCCCAGGAGATGTAGCAGCTTTGCCTAATACACAGAAACAAACACAGGGAAGCTACTGAAATGAGGACACAAAGAAAGATGTTGCAAATGAACAGAACAAAACTCCAGAAAAAGAACTAAACAAAATGAAATCAAGCAATCTACTACATACAGAGTTGAAAACACTGGTTATAAAGACACTCAATGAACTTAGGGGAAGAGGAGATGAATTTAGGGAGAGCTTTACTAGCATAAAAAAGGACATGGAAGCCATAAAAAAGAACCAGTCAGAAAAGGATACACTAACTGAAATGAATAATTTACACGCAATCATATAAAGAAGATGAAGCCAAGAATCGAATCAGTGATTTGGAATATAAAAAAACAAAAGAACAATTAGACAACAAAAAGAAAAAATCCAAAAAAAAGAGCATGGTGTAAGAAGCCTCTGGGACGTCTTCAAATACATCAACATTCGCATCATGCAAGTACCAGAAGAAGAAGAGAGAGAGCAAGCAATTGTAACCTCTTTGAAAATGTAATGACCAAAATTTTTCCTAACCAGGTGAAGGAATTAGACATACAAGTACAGGAAGCACAGAGACCCCCAAACAAGATCAATTCAGTGGACCGCACCAAGACACATCATATTTAAAATGCCAAGGGTAAACACAAAGAGAGAATATTAAAAGCAGCAAGTGAAAAGTAATCAGTTACCTGTAAAGGAGCTTGCATAAGACTGTCAGATGATTTCTCAACAGAAATTTTGCAGGCAGGCTGCACTAGCAAGAAATATTCAAAGTGATGAATAGCAAGGGCCTACAACCAAGATTACTCTACTCAGCAATGCTGTCATTTGGAAGGACATTTAAAGAGCTTCCCAGATAACAAAAAGGTAAAGGAGTTTATCGCCACTAAACCAGTGTTACATGAAATGTTAATGGTCTTCTTTAAGAAGGAGAAGAAAAGGTAAAAATATGAACAATAAATGGCTATAAATACATATCTATCAACAATTGAGTCTGAAAACCCCAAAAAATGAGCAAGCAGAACAGAAATAGACACAAACTCATAGATACAGAGAACATTTTGATGGTTGCCAGATTGGACGTGTGTTGGGGAGAATGGGTGGAAAAGGTTAAGAGATTAAAAAGTACAAAATGGTAGTTACTGAATAGTTGTAGAGATGTAAAGTACGCCATAGGGAATATAGTCACTGATATTCAAATAACTATGTATTGTGCCAGATGGGTACAAGATAGATTGAGATCATCACTTAGTGAGTTTTGTGATGTGCAATCACTGGGCTGTACACCTGAGACTAATATAATATTGTATGTTAACAGTACTTAAAAATTTTTAAAAAATTACAAAATTAGAATATTGGATCCTAAAATTGGGGACCTGGTTTAAATTCCAGCTTTGCTACTTTAACCATAATTTCTCTCAATATTTATTTCTAATATGTGTCATGATGGGGATTTATTTTCATCCATTATATCATACATTTTTCTGAGGATTAAATTAGATGACGTCTGAAAGAGCTCAGCCCAATATTTGACTCATAGATAGAACTTTCCGATTATTAGCTATTAATTCTTCAAACCCCCTCGGAAATCATTCCTGCCTCTCTAGTTCCACTGTCAAGAAATCCCTACTACTCTTCCCTATGTATGATCTTCCCTTCCCCTCAGAACAATGCTATTAGATGAACATTCCATTGTGAGCCAGAACACTTTCAACTGCCAGTGACAGAAAATCTTGTTTAACTGTTAAGGGCAAGAAAGTGTAGTGGATTCTAGAAGCCTAAACTTTCTCAGGTCAACTTTCTCTACATTTGCTTTATATTAGTGGTTTACATTCCTTCCAAGTCCACCTAAAACAATTACTCTCTGCTTCTCACTCAAGAATGAACAGCAATAGGACATGACCTCCTTAGCTTGGGTAAACTTTCTCTCTGCAAAGGCATGAATGTAAGCGTTGGCTGTTTCCCCTCTATTTGACACCTCTATATGGCTACTATAGCATTCACACTCGTAACTTGGCACACAGATCTTCCACCTTCCTCTCAGATCACATCTCACTTTCTTCCAATCAAGGTGAACCATTCATTATCCTGTTCACTTTTGAATCTGGTACTTTTTGTAATTTCCTTTGTCATGTATATGCTTAAAGTCACCTTTATGAACCCATTCTTTATGACAATAGTCAAATGCCATTTTTCTCATGGTGTCCTCTGAAACCTCCAGCTATATATAAACTTTTCATCCTCTAAATCTGGAAGGGGGGTAAAAATGTACTTGGAGTACCCTGTTCAGGTAAACAGGGAGGCTGTACCTTTCTTTCTGGACTTAACAATTTCAATCTTCTGCTCCTGAATTTTATATATATATATATATATATATATATATATTTATTTATTTTTTTCTCATGAGAGACTGGCCATGTTTTTAGCCAGTTTTGTGAATGCAATTTTGTGAATGAGGATATAATATTACGCACACAGATTTTATCTTTGTTGTGAACTTGGATGCACTCTGAATTAGAGTACCGTGAATTGTAGGCTAGATCCTAATTCTGGCATTGGGTTGTAATTCTAGCAATGCTATTTTTAATGGTGTGATCTGTTTCTGTCTTTACTGCCAATTTTCTTATGCAAATACAGAATTTAATAGGATAATCTCTAAGTAATCATCAGGTTTGATATTGTTACCAACAAAAGTGTCTGGTTTATATTCAATGCACATATCACAGAGAACACATATTCTAGTAACCATTTAAGGAATCACCTAGTGACTATTTACTTGAATTAAATGGAATATACATGGATGACAACATTTTATTGTAGCAAGTGTCCAATGTTAAAATAACTCAAATGTTCTAAGTGAAAGACAAGTGTAAAAAATAAAAGATAACTTGAAAACAAGAAAACAAATCATTGCTATTGATGTTTATAAATGTTACAGATATTATGTATGTTGTTGTACCTACAGAAAGTACAATACATTTAAGTTTAATGGAAAGGTATTGCTAATATAGATAATGTCAATTAATTGGTAAATTTAAATTTTAAAAGTTTAGTGAAGGTGTTGTCTTGTTTTACCTGAAGTTTCCCCTTTATTTGGGGTGTGATTAAATTCAGTTAAAGTAGCAAAGATCACTAGGTACAATATTGATTCCATATACCAGTCCAAATATCATGTATACAAATGTGTTATTTTGCAATTACTTATTTTTAAGACTATAGATCTGCTATCTTATTAAGGATACTGCTGTCTGCTTCTTTCTTGGAAAACAATATCACAATAATTGATAAAACAACTTAAATTATTCTATTTTTCCATATGCCTATTTTTATGTAGATACCCTTTGCATATAATCTGTAAAGAAGATAAATTTTACAAAGCAATGGAAGGGTGTGGTAGCTGGGAAATTAGAACTTCTTCTCAAAAGTCATTTTATCTTAATTGCCTAATTTGAAAATTAGATTTCTTGTTTGTTTTAGCAAATGCCTCTTTAGAAAATTTTCTCTTTTTTTTTCCTCAGAGCAATACGTTAAAAAAACTTCTGCTTCCAGAATTTTAAATGTATCAGGTCCTTTGAGTAAGAAAAACTCATTTCTTTAGCATACACATTAGTATTTGCTGGATTTGAAAATTATTTAAATTGAAATGGCCATTTTGACTTTGGGCAACACCCAAAGTAACATTTAATATATTATGTGACAATCCTACAATAGGTGTGTCAGTCTACCTACAATAGTCTGGGGAAAACGTGATTATCATCCTAAGGCAGTTTTTGAAGAATCTTATCTTTAGAAATTTTCTCTCTCTCTTCCTCTCTTTCTCTTTCTCTTTCTCTTTCTCTTTCTCTTTCTCTTTCTCTTTCTCCCTCTCTCTCTCTCCACACACATACATACACACATTTTTAGGTGATTATGATTTGGATCTATTGCTCTTTGATCAAAGATGGAATATACTTTGTTGCTTGTCTCTTTTAAACATCAGACTGGTTTTCTCTGGAATTCGACATGAGAAATTCTTTTTTTCTTTATACTCCTGAAGATTAGCACAGGCCATCTTGTGCTAAGGAATATACTTGCTCTCCAACTGTAGCTGACCATAATTCTTGGGTTTTGAGACTGATGATTAAGTAAACCACATCTTCAAAATCGTATCTAACCCCATGCCCAAAACTCTAGTCTCCAACAATTTAATATTTTTATATCTTAAGTAGTTTAGCTACACAATTACTTAACACTGATCTGTTTATTCATATCATTGTTAGGTAGAGAGATTTACAGAAAGGAAGAAAAGTAGATTTGGTACTCTGCATACGCATTCTCTTTGCTGACACTTGATCTCAAAATGTCAGTCAGTGCCTTGAATTTTCAGCTTTAATGTTGAATGTGAGGGGCCTGAAAATTTTGGATCCATCTGTCCATAAAACTCAAGCAAAAGTTTTTCATTAATCTGAATATACTAAAACCAATAGGAATAGAAATGCATACAATCTCCATTTTAGCAATAGTAATGCTATCTAAATTCAGTTTTCATATGGTGCTTGTCTTCTGAAGTATTTCGTTTCTTTAACCAGGCAAAAAATAATTTGACTTCATTTTTTTTTCAAGTAAAAGGTTAATTTTACACATTGTTAAAAGAACAATGAAACATAACAGTGAACTAACAAAAATTAAAGCCCAGTTACAAAAGAACATGTACTGTAATGTATTTTTTATGCCTCAATATGATTGTTTATACAGTTCTATATTTCTTCTAATTTGGTAAAAAAATGACTGTTTTTCTACATTATAAACTTAAAACATTGGCATTGTTTTGATTTTTGGCTTAGTTATGTTTCATTTATTGAATGCTTTATTCTTTTATACAGTAATGAAACTATCTCTTTTTTTGTTTTCACTTCAAATGAAAAATGTTTAATTCATTCATATATTACTAATTGCCTACCAATTTTTGTGCTATAATAAAAGAAATTTAAATAAAGAGAAAAGGTAATTTGTATTCCAGGTAAGACTATAATATAAAGGTGAAGGAGACAAAAACTTTTAATAAAAGTGAATAACAGCCAACCTGTAAACACAGAGGAATGGTTGGTGGTAGCAAATTATGCTTTGCTCAGAGGGCCCTATGTGTTTAGTATATATTTTTACATATGATATGTATATATATATATATGTAAAAAGATTTCTCCCAATCCTCTCACTTTGTTTTGATTCTGTCAACTTAAACTTCTTGACAGAATGGCATGAGCCCTACAATTAATTATGAGAAGTTTCCTAACCTGCCTTCCTAATATTTCTGAGATTTTAGGGGACCTCGATTTTCCTGTGAATTCCTTCTGTGTCCCCAGTATCTACTTCACCATAATCCCTCCCCTGGCAAATTATAATGTTCTGCTTACATAATTGTATTTAGCAGACACAATCTCTTCTTATAATGACCCCCAACACAGTATTAACCTAAGGTAGAGAGACACAACCAACTACTAAAGTTTTCCAGGTACTGGGGGTGCAGATAGATAAGAGGAAATACTTAAAGTGAATTGTCAGTGTCCCCAGAGAGTCATAAGTAGCATTTCTTTGTAAGCAGTCTCTCTCTGGGAGGTCTTACCTTCATTCCCATCTAGGCAAGATCCTCACTTCTAAATCCTGAGTCACTAAGAGAGGGCAAAACTCATATATATCTTACTTATTATGTATAGTCATTTAGTTCTTTTCATGGTAATTCTCTCCTATTCAGACCTCCTGTCACAATACAAAGGACTAGTGAAGGTGTTTCTTTAAAAAAAGAAAACAAAGCCAATTAGTCTAGCACAAAATTAAGACATTTCCATGGATTATAGTAAATCTGATCTTCAATCAGGACTTTTTCTTTTAACTCTCCTTCTCTGTGTAATGTAGGCACGTGTGCTCCTGTGTGCACCGGTGTGTGTTTGCACACCCGTATTTGTGTATGTATGATTGCATCTGCAGTAGCCCAAATCAAAGATAAAGAAGGTGAGTGCACTGGGAAAAGAACAAAGAGCAATAAATAACATGGGTCTGAGTGTGAAATTCAACATAGTGACCAAAAAGGGCAATACCAAGGCAAAAGTCATCATTTTGCTTGGAGGTCCTCTTTAGCAGCTTGACATCATATAGGTTCTATTTTGTGCAGTATCTTTTAAAGGTCAGTAGGAGCAATATTCAAATCTAAGTGAATACAAGATGGTAGCACCAAGCCATTTATGTATAATATTGCCCTTAAAATTTGAGAGACTATATTCCCCATGTACCAAAACAGGAAAGTAGGGCTTATCTCTAATAAATGAAAACAAAAGAAGATTTTTATAAAATAGTCATATTTTTCAGCTTTATATGGAATTCTAAAACTATTTTCTGAAGAAATCATGTGAATATTTTCTTGTCTTTTCATTTTACCTTGATTGTTGAAAGTCATATATATAATCATAAATATACAATCACGTTTTATATATATACATATATACATATATATATGTATATATGTATATATATAAAGATGTTCAGGTTGGCACTCTGACTTTAGGGCTTCATTTCATCCAGAGACTGTCATGCTTCTCTGCTCTGTCAGCTCACTTTCTGACACAGCTGGACATAGTATAGAATTAGTGTGTGTTTTACTTCTCATCATATATTTTTCCTACTTGATTTAAAATATTGATTAGTGACTCTTTTTGATCCTTTGGGGGGAGGTCTTTAATGGAACTAGGTTTCCCTAGCTGGGTCTAAAATAAAATTTGTCTCCATTGGCAGCAAGAGAGAATGAAGTCAGGAAAATGTTTTCCTTTGATAAGCTTGAAAAGTCAATTTCAAGGATAAAGTACCTTGATAAAAGTGAATCAGACTAGAGAAACACAAATGAAAACCAGGGGAAACAGAGACATAAATAGATATGTGATATCTTCTATTTTTTTCTAAACAAGAAATGCATTCATACCTAAAATACAGCACTTTGCAAGATGAAACCATTTTTAAAGACAGAATGTGGAAGAAAATACTGTAAACAATTAAGAATTAGAATATGAAAATGTTTTAAAAAAAAGTTTTAGAGGCATTTGCCTGTGAGTCATGTAAAATTTTAATAATTTCCTATTAATTTTGAACATATTCTAGGTATATTAACGGAAACATCAGAAACTTAGATTTTTCCTATTATTTCTCTAATTTTAAATTAGAAATATATATTTACCAAAACTTAATTTTGATTAAAGCTCATTTTGAAAGTATGCATATTAGTTCTACTCAAATGAATTTTTTGGTAAGACAATTTCACAGCTCCTAAAGCCCTATCCTAGTTGCATCATTGCAGACTCCAAATTAACAGAGTAATAATGAGTTTCAGGCTCTTCTTCTTTGCCCAACTGAAATTTTAAAAGATATTCAGGATGAGATTAAAATGCATATAATCATGGCTTCTCCAGTACATTTATTTTCTAATTTAATTTTAGAATTGTCATATAAAATGATAAATTTATGTTCACTATACAAATAAAATGTAAAGAATAAAGTTTGAGTGATGGAGAAATTAACTTATCTAGTGTGCAATGTAAACCTTGAAAACCTATCAGTCAGAATTCAGGATGTCATACAATGATAGACTACATGTTATTTTAAAAATAGTATTTTAGGTATTATTAATAGTGTAATATAATTTGGACTTCATTTTTATAAAAGACTATCTATTTTTCTTCAGAGCAATTCTTTGCAGAACAAATGAACCATTTACTTTTCAGCGGGGGGACTAGGAATTTGAAAACCAGAGATAGCAAATTTTTAACTGAGTTGGCAATGTAGCAATCGAGTGATGGAGCCAAAGCAGTTTTCAGACTGTTTCCCCTGTACCTCTTACTTAGCAGATACTTTAAATATATAAGTAAAGTAATAAAATTATAAATTTTAAAATGGATTTCTGCCAACATCCTGCTAACAATGCTGTGTCTCCACCAAATAAACAATCAGGGCCATTTAATGCTTTATCGTTGCCACCTATTGTCTAGGAGACTCCTCTCTTGACTCTTCAGATTTCTGTAATTCTGCATTTTTCCAGTTCTTTTTTCCCCTAATTTCATCATTATCTTCCTCAGACTCCTCATCTCTAAAATGCATGTTACATTCTTTTTTATTGTTGTTCAATTACAGTTGTCCCCATTTCCCCCTATTATTCTCCCCTGTCCTACCCATCCCCACCGCCCACATTCAGTCCTCTTCTCCCCCACTGTCTTTGTCCATGGGTCCTTTATACCTCTTCCTTGATGACCCTTCCCCTTCTTTCTTCTTTATCCTCCTCCCTCTCCCCTCCAGTTACTGTCACTTTGTTCTTTATTTCCATGGCTCTGGTTCTATTTTGCTTGCTTGCTTGCCTTGTTGATTAGGTTCCTCTTATAGGTGAGATCATGTGGTATTTGTCAATCAACATCTGGCTTATTTCACTTAGCATAATGCTCTCCTACTTGAGATACCCCCGCTCTTGCCTTCCCTTTCTTTAGTCCTGCCTTCAGTTTCTGGCATTCCAGTGTCTGGAGTTCTGTGTTATTCACTGACTCATAAATTAATTCCAAACCCATTAGCCTGGGATTTTAGGCCCCACATATTTGCCTCAAGTCTTCTGAGCTATTTCTTTTCTACTCCCCATTTCAGCCATGGTGGACAACTCAGTTTTCATGCTTCCACCTATTTCTCTCTTAGTCCTGTTTCATATATATTGCTCTTTCACCTGAAAAAGTGCATGTCATCTTTTTCAGGATATCTGTATTGGGCCTCCCCACTGAAATATGATCTCCTACCTTAAACCCAAATTAACAATGGCACCCCCCCCACCACCAGTAGCAATAAAAACCTTCATCTGCGGAGCACTCACTTTACGCTAAACACTATAGTTAATGCTTCTTTTTGTATTATTTGACTTAATCTTTAAGTCACCCTCCAACTGAGCATCTGTATTTTTTGGTTGTGTGCTTGTTTGAGCCCAGGATGATCTTTTTCTGACCTAGAAACAGCAAGTTTATTAGAGCTTGTTACAGGTAAGTTACAATTGATTTATCTTTGTACTTTGTGCTATAGTCTGTTTAGTAATAGCCACTAAATTGGTATTTTAGACAAATATATACAATGATTAAATGATATATTAAATCGATGGACAATATGCACCCTGACAATGCAAGCTCTGAAGCTATGTTTAAACTGATTTATCATTTGCATAATGAAGGTTGATTCAATAGACTGTTTCAATGACAAATCAATTTATTTGATGTAGTTCTCTGTTCTCATAAACAGCTGTATTCAGTTTATAGAAAATAGATTTTCAGGAGGTATTTTAATGAATCTCTACTCTTTATACCACTCATTGATTTTTCACTATTTCACTTTTTGTGTCTTCCCTCTAACCTTATCATATACACTATTAATTTTATATAGTCATATATACATGGAGATTAGAGGAAAACATCAATATCTTAATATTAAAAAGATAAACATGATAATAATAAAAAGATAATGATTGTGACTTAATTCAGGCTAATACTCATGAAAATAACATATACTCAGCTGCACACCTTGGCTTTATGGTCTTCATTGCTGATCAAGACTGAAACTAAGTGATATGGCAAAGACAGAAACTGAGTCAAAGTGTGTTATTTTATTTTTTTGTACTTTTAAATGATCTATAGATATATATTATTGATGAAGCAGAAAATGATTTTTAATTGTCATTTATTCTAGGACTAAATTTTCATCATTAAAACTAGTAAATGTTATTATTATCTATGTTTGGGTTGACTTCTTCCTTGCTTTTTTAATAGAACTCATTTTTAGTCATATGCATGTTGATGTTCTTTACTTTTCTTTGGAGTTCAAAATGTAGGTTGTTATAATTGTTAAACACTACTTGCATATATCAGAAAAGCAACTCATTTCAAATACCATACATTTTCAAACTGACAATTCTTGTAACCATGACATTAAAGAAATTTTAAAAAATACATTAATGGACCCTACACTTGTAGCTACTGGATATTGTGAAAAAGTAATCTCTGGAACTCACAATAACAATGTTTTAGAACTCTTTTTTTTTTTTTTGAAATATTCTATGTGGAAGAAATAATTTTTAAGTTCAGTAGAAGTACACAACTAAACTTGTGACTTCTCAACATAGAAGCAGAACACAGATTCATTAAGTTATTTAGTAAAAGTTTATTATTTATAAGGCATTTTTAAAATTTAGATCATTTGCTCTTAAGAGATAAATAATATAATGATTGGTATATACGTTTTTAAGGCAAACCACATAGTTCAAGAGCCATATTAAGAACAATGTTGTCTGAGGTCATAGTTTTAAGTTTATGTTATGTGGAAAGTAAATGTTAGTTTTTGTTTGTTCGTTTTTGTTTCGTTTTGCCTGAGAGTCAATTGGCATTTTTCTATCTCCTTTCTGGTTTCCTTTGTCTAGCTCCAAATCCTTTTTTTTCCTTTTGACGCTAAAAAATCATCCACTGCCTTTATACTCCAAAGTATTCTTACAACCACCAATTCCAATACTTTCTAGATGTAAACAGTATGAATTATAAATTAATAAAATAAAACCCCATTTTTCAGTGTAAACAGAGATAAGTAAGAAATCTGGTCAAATTAACTCATATATCCATGACTTACATTTATGTAAGTATAATGAGATGCTTTCATTTCAAAACACCAAGGTTAATTAATACAATAATCAGTTGGTAAACAAAAGGCAGTGATACATTCTAAGCATTGATTAAGTGAAGACATTTCTATGCAATTCTTTATATTGAATGACTAGAAAAATTGTAATTGGAATTATTTTAATGTCATAGGAAGTACACTCAATACTCACACCCACCTACTATTCAAAGTACTGTAGAAGGCAAAGCTGGATTAAGATGTAGTTTTGAATTGAGGTAATTAGCCTCATGATATGCAAATTTGAAGAAAAAGTTGATTTGTTCATCTGAATGTGTCAGAAAGGTGAATTCTACCTTATTTCATCCAGATAGGTGCTTCAATATTCTACCTCAGAGTATATACATTCAGCTTTAATGTGCTAGAAATTTATATTATTTTTATATCTAATTATATTGTTTTTATACATAAATCATATCTAATTGTATTTAATTTAAATTACTTTCTAAGAACATCTCAAATCTTATCTGATTATTTCTAAGCAATTTATTCAGATTAGATCAGAAAGTAAGTATTGAACATCTACATGTCAGGAATTGAACTAGCAGTTAAAGATACAAATGTTATTAAGGTTTGCCTATACTTAAGAATTTCCAATCTGGCTGGGTAGTCAGAAGTAATCATTATTCATTTCCTTGCTAATCAGAAAAGGGGAAGATTCTACAGTGGCTTGATAATTAGTGCAGAACATTAATGGAGGAAGATTCAGTCTTCCCTAGTAAGAGGGAATCAGAAATCTTCCTTAAGGTGGTGTCTAAGCTAGGTTTCACAAGATGTCCAGGACTTAATTGGTTGAGAAAGGTATAAGGGGCAGAAACACCAGCATTATTAAAGGCTCAGAGGTCCAGAAGTTGCATCCTGTATATGGGTGACAAGAGGTAGATTCAATATTGCTAGAGTGAAAATTGAAAACCAAAAACGCACAGCTGTGGCTAGAGAAGTAAGTCATAGGATGTTCCCTCTGTGGCTTAGCTGAAGAGTGGATTCCCTCTTTCTACTGCTGTCCTCTTCCCTAGGAGACTGTGTTGATAATTCTACCCACACCTGAAAGTTTTCAGCAAGTATATCCCACAAAGAAAGTTGAATATATTAGCAGGAAAAGATAGAATTTAATGCTATGCAAGTAATGCTCATTGTATTACATTGATCTTAGCAAAAAAAATTCTGATGTTTAGTAAACATAAGTCAGGTATTTTTTCTTTAAGTTTGTATTGCCGATAAAACTTAAAATGTTTGCTCATATGCACATACCTTATAAAAAGTATATATTGATTCAATATTAAAGATAGGGAATCAGAGAGTCAAAGAGATCAGTTAATATTTCAAAAAATTCCATAGTTGCCAAAGGAGGTAAAAAAGATTTAGGTAATCTGAGTTATATGACACATGTGTAAAGAATGATCAGATTGAATCAACTGTATATTTGTTTGTTTTTCATGACAGTGACCTTCAGAAAAGATGAAGCATATTAAAATAACCAATGTTTTAGGATATTTAATAATTTTAATTATTTATTTTTCTTAGTACAAGTAGTACATTTTGTTTGTGTAACATCTTTTTTTACCTTCTTTTTTTTAATTGTTCTATCCCAGTTGTCCCAATTTTTCCCCACTTGATCTCCCCTGCTCTGCCCACATCCCCCCTCCCTCAGTCAGTCCATTACCATGGCTCCTTTATACATGCTGCTTGATGACCTATCCCCTTTCCCCCATTTTCTTCTCCCCCATCCCCTCTGGTCACTGTCAGTTTGTTCTTTATTTCCATGTCTCTGGTTCTGTTTTGCTAGTTTGTTTGTTCTGTTGTTAAGATTCCACTTATAGGTGAGATCATATGATATTTATTTTTCACTGACTGGCTTCTTTTACTTAGCATAATGTTCTCCAGTTCCATCCATGCTGTCATGAAGGGGAAGGGTAGGAGCTCCTGCTTTCTTCTTTCTGCTGTGTAATATTCCATTGTACAAATGTACCACAGATTTTTGATCCACTCATTTACTGATGGGCACTTAGGCTGTTTCCCAGTACTTGGCTATTGTAAATTGTACTGCTATGAATATTGGGGTGCATAGGTTATTCTGAATTGGTGTTTCAGAATTCTTAGGGCATAATCCCAGCTGTGGGATCACTAGATCAAGAGGAAATTTCATCTAATTCTTTCAAGGAAATTCCATACTGTTTTCCATGGTGGCTGCACCACTCTGCATTCCCACCAACAGTGTACTAGGGTTCCCTTTTCTCCATAACCTCACTAGCACTTGTTGTTTGTTGAATTGTTTATGATGACTATTCTGACTGATGTGAAGTGGTATATCATTGTGGTTTTAATTTGAATCTCTTTGATAGCTAGTGATGTTGTGCATTCTTTCACCTGTCACTGAGTCATATGAATTCTTTGTAAATCTTGGAGATCAAACGCTTGTCTGAGGTATCATTGGCAAATATGTTTCCCCATACAGTTCGTTTCCTTTTCATTTTGTTGTTGTTTTCTTTTGCTGTGCAGAAACTTTTAAATTTGGTGAAGTCCCATTTGTTTATTCTTTCCTTTATATCCCATTCCCTAGGGGACATATTGGTGAAGATATTGCTGCATGGGATATCTGACATTTTACTGCCTATGTTTTCCTCTAGGACGTTTATGGTATCAGGACCTATATTTAAGTCTTTTATCCATCTTGAGTTTATTTTGCTGTGTGATGTAAGTTGGTGGTCTAGTTTCCGTTTTGTGCATGTACCTGTGCAGTGAATTTGGCAAAATGGCAAGATACAAAGTCAATATTCAGAAATTAAAGATATTTTTATACCAACAATGAAATATCAGAAACAGAAACTAGGAAAAAATCACATCTACTATAGCAACAAGAAAAATAAATTACCTAGGAATAAACTTAACCAAGGAGGTAAATGACCTGTACTCAGAAAACTACACAACTCTGAAGAAAGAAATTAAGGAAGACAAGTGAATGGAAACATATGCTGTGTTCATGGATTGGAAGAATCAACATCATCAAAATGTCCATACTACCCAAAGCAGTCTATCGATTCAATGCAATCCCTGTCAAAATACCAATGACACATTTCATGGATATAGAACAAATATTCCAAAAACATATATGGAACCATAAACAACCCTGAATAGCCTCAGAATTTTTCAGAAAGAGGAACAAAGTAGGAGAGATCACAATACCTGGTATCAAACTGTACTACAAGGCCACTGTAATCAAAACAATATGGCACTAGCATAAGAACAGACACATGGACCAATGGAACAGAATGGAGAGCTCAGAAATAAACCTAAGTCTCTATGGTCAATGAATATTTGACAAAGGGGCAGGAGTATAAAATGGAGTAAAAATACCCTCTTTAATAAAGGATATTTAGTCATTGAATTGAACATTTTCATAGTATGTTTTTGCTCAATGCTTATTCCAGAGAAGAGAAAAATCTTATGTATAACTTAAATAAAATCATTGTAGTGCCAACTTGATTTATGTGGGTAATGTGAGCTGACCTATAAGATTACTTAAGTGCTATACTATACTATTTTATTTATCTATTAAATGAATACTACAATAAATTATATTGTCTGATTAAACAATGTTAACCTGAGATATTTACTAGGAAGTTTTATTTATGGCTTGGGAATGGGAAAAATTTTTATAGGTCCATGTTATTAGGTTAAAAATAGAAAAAGATGGATATTAGTTTAATTTGCTGAATAAGACTTAATGGTAAAAGCTAGTATGTGCTTATGGAGAAATAAATGTTTGGATAAATTTTTAATAAGATCTTAGATATTTTTAAAATAACAGATATTATTGCAAAAAAGAATAAAGGGGATTTTAATTTTTTTATTGGGGGAATGTGAGATCTGTTAGAATGACTATAATACAGCTATAGAGTTTCATAATTTTTAAAACTCCTTCAAATATATTATTTTATTTTACCCTTACTTCCAGAGAAGATATTTTATAGATAATGACTTTGTAGGTTGAGAGGTTAAATGACTTAAGTAAATCACGTACCTGTTTACTGACAGAACTGGGGCCAGAATGTCTACTCCAGTGTCAATTTTCACTTTGCACTATCAAATTCTGTAGAAGATTTAAACATTTGTTTGTGATAGGAAGGAATGTAAACATACACCATACTTTTTAACTGTAGAGCCCAAGGACATGATAGGATGAGTGCACTCAATTTGACATTAGAGACTGATCAGCAAGTCTCTATATTTGGTTTTGAAGATTTATTTCCACATGCCATATATACAAGAGAGCTATTGTTGCTCAGCTGCTTGCATGAACCAACTACAAGAATAATAACAAGTAGACACTGCTACTTTCTTCAACATTATCTATTAGGCACCTTTTAAAACATCTTCAGCTTTGAAATTTTATATATCACTTTCTGTTTTTCTAATAATCCTTCTGTTCTCCATATTTGTCTAATGGATCTCTGAATTGTTTTTGTTCCTCTATTATACATGTGTCTAAAACCTAAGTCCCCTGCCCTCATAACATATGTATAGAATGAGATATCAGTACATTTATCCACTGTAATCAAATACATGACAATACAGAAGACACAGTCATTGACGTTTACCATATTATGCTAAGTAAACTTGAAATTTGAATTGTAAACATAAATTAAGATCTCAAATAAAGCACATACAATTGGAAATTGGATGCTTTCCAAAATAATTTTATCATGTTACAATTCACCCTGTACTTATTTTATTTCCTTAGATCATAATTGGAAATGAATATAATGGAATATTTTTAGAATTTGTTTCACCTAAACTTAACATAACATAATTCTAGCAGAGAAAACCCACAGAGCTAAAATGAACATCATTTACATAATAGACAAAACAATCTGGTACATATTTATATCATCAAAAGTTTGTGCCCAGTCAACAAGATAATTGAGGAGCAAGAAAAAGATCTGGAGAGTACTGAAAATATCAGTGCTTTTAAACTGTATCCATTTCTCTACCCATCTTCTTTCATTTTCTAATCTTAGAGGAGAAACAAATAGACTTTCTACAGTCATGATGGTACCATTCTGAAGTGTCTACATGAAGTTTTATTCTTTACATCTCAGAGTAGGAAGATGGTGATTACTGCAGGTATCTCCAATAAATTAGCCATGTTGTCCTCAACTGGAAGGACACCATACAATGATAATGCATGTGCAGGATATGGTGGGCACTTTCCAAATACCATACTCATTCCTGTCACCTTCACTCACCAGACCCAACAAGCCCTACAGTAAATAACATGGTGGAAACACTATATAAAATCTAAACCTTCAATTAATTAAGTGGAATTGATCTGAAGAAATTCAGGGCAGCAACAGAATTTGACTGAATTTGGATGGAGAAACACATGGGTGATGTACATGATCTTCACCTTGGACCTGGTGATTGATTCACTGACTTGTCAAAATATATGTCAACGTATATCAAATTATACCCTTTCAATACATGCATTTTATTTTTTGTCAGTTATGCTTCATTAAAACTGGTAAGTTAACACAAATAACACATATTTTCATCTCAAAAAAGATCCTATTAAATTAAAATTTAAGTAAAGTTACAACTTTTAAATGTAAAAGTAAATGTTTTTGAATCATTTAGTTTTTACGGATTATATTTTCACCATAACAAATTTTATCCCATAAAAGATTTCTCTAAGGTAAAAAGAATTAATGAATTAATTCTGAGAAAATTTAAAAGGAGAGGAATATTCTTAAACAATATATAAAACTTTACGTATGTTTATAAATTCAAGGCTTCTAAATCTTTGTCTCCTTTCATTAACTTTCTTATTTTTGTAAGTATTACTATTTTTATATTGTAAAAGTTTATGCAATTTATATTCTATTTATAATTATTGCTTTTTAAATTTAGTATTAACCTAATATTTGTGTCGCATGAGTTCATTGCCCCCAGCAATCCTTTCACATAGCCCTTCCATTCCCCGTGTCTTCTTTTTGAGTCATCCCTAATTGACTCGTTTTGTCATCCCTTGCCACCAGCTCACAATATGGAGTTAAAAGGTAGTATAAATCCTGATTTTAAATAATATGTGTATTTGAGAATCTTTTATTCTCACTTTTATAGTTTAATGACATTTTGACTGCATATATTGCTCCATATATAAATATTATGCCATTGATTGCTACTGTAAAAATATTTAGAATGTATTTATCAGCACTGTTGCTGCCAACAGTTCCTGCAGAAAATTTGTCTTCCTGTTTTGCTGAAGAACTATGTCATTATCCTTGAAGAGCAATAACCTAATCAATATGTGTACCAGTGTTTGAGCATTCTGCATCATTATTTTTTCCCTTGGAATATGGTGGATTCTTGAAAGCCTTTTTAAAGTTATTTATTTATTTATTTGAGAGAGAGAGCAACAATTTATTGTTCCACTTATTTATTCATCATTGGTTAATTTTCCTATGTGCTCTGATCAGGGGTTGAACCCCCAACCACGGCATATCAGGACAACACTCCAACCAACTAACTTACTCAGTCATTCTTTATTTTAAGAAAAAAGTTCTTGTAATTTGGGTAATTTTAATTTCATTTGTCCAGACTACTACCTCAGAAATCCTTTATTTTAATATTGGACAGTTTGACTTCCCTATTTAGTAGTTCCTTTCCAGTAAAGAGTCACTTTTTCTATATACATGTATCCTGGTTATCTGGTTATGTGGTCTTTTCAGTTAATATATGCTAGTTACTCAACTTGCAGCCACATGTGTTTTTTTTCTCCCTTGTTTCTGATTCATTTATTTGTTTTATTATGGGTTGTTTTGGGCCTCATTATGTTTATATAAAGTTTAATTTCTCTTTTTATCCTGTTTTGTTGTTTTAACTGTTTGTCTATAAATACTTATTTTTAAAAATTCAGTTTATTACAATGCTATCTTATTTCATAGAGCACATATAATTTTTCTTTATTCCTTCATTATGATTTTTACTCAGCTGAGGGTCTTATCAATATTTGTATACCACATTCATTTTCTTTTAAAATTTTGCTTGTATTTTGTACTTCTGTGGTTACATAACTGACTTAAAATTTTTTCCATGTTGTTCTGGACTTAGCCGCTCACAATAGGCAATTTATTTGTTTTGCTAGAGAGTGATTGGCCTCCAGACGATAAACCCACTGTCTCCTCTCTAAGGCTAGGGTTTGAAGTTCTGTTCACATCACCTACAGTGGGACTGGTGAGATGTTACTTACTTCTCACTTAAATTAGTTTGAAAAATGAGCCTGTTTTTACTGTAGATATCATAGTGAAGTAATGTGTAGTTTACTTAGTCTTAAAATCAACTATGTTTACTTTAACAATCAAAGGATTAAGGTTTAAATGTTATTTTCTTCCATCTGTTGATACTTCAAGGATGATTATCCATGAAATGTCAGATATTCAAAGTGCAGCTTCCTTCAGGATGCTAAAAAACATGGAATTAGGACTCTAAGAAATTCAGTTCTTGTCCCAGATATGCTCCTGCCTACAGCACACTGCTGGGCAATTCATTTAACTACTTTGTGTCTTTTTTTTTTTTGAATTTAAGGAATAAAGAGGTCTAATTGATCTTGAAAGCTATTGTTTCATTTTTTATTCTAAAACTCTATAATCAATTCTATATTACTTCTCACAATTTAGGGATTAGAAAAACTCTTCTTGAAAGGCTTATATTTAAATACAATACTGTAATAACTAATACCTCACAGTTAGCAATTTAATTTGTAAAGATACTGCACACTTTTTTATTATATATTCACAACTTCCTGGAACCTAGGGAAAGAAGGTATTATTATCCTTAATAGCAGTTATGTGCTTTGAAGTCAGGCTTTCTACTCTTCAGCTTCCATGTGTATTAAATAGATATCATAATGTTGAAACCACTGTTGTTGCAAGGATTCAATCTGCCTGGCATGTGGTAAGTGCCAAATCAATGGCAGCCATTAATATTAGCGTGACTGTTTTAACTATAATTTGTTTGCTGTTCTTATTGAGTTACAGTTATTTTTAGGCAGAAAACCTCAAAGTGGTAAAGGATAAGCAACTCATAATGTTTGTGCAGCTAATAAAGGGCAATGCTAGGATTCCAACCCAGGCATTTCATTTTAAACTTCATCATAATTAAATCCTATTTATTATATGCAGTGAGCATATAGCATTCTTATGTAACTCAACTAGAAATGTGTGTAGGTAGAAAAAAATAAGTGAGTTTGTGTGTGTCCTATTTTTTAGGTATTTGTGCCCTTCTAGTCTTTGTCTTCATCAATTTAAATATTTGTCATGGTGATTCAGAATTTCCGAAGAGGGATTTGACACCCATCAATACTTCAAAGATATCTATCTATTCCACTTTATTATTTTATTGACAGGTAATATATTAAGTTTACTACACAGTCAGTACATTGTTTCTTACTGTAACTGTTCCCTATCAGGGTGGTTAGGTTTCTGAAATCTCCCACGGTAGAACAAGTAATAGTTGACCAGCTTAAAATTGTATGGGAAAATGGGACGAGGGAGATCAAGACTACGAATGAAGGTATTGAATCCTCTGTCCATTTTACAAACCTTGAAATGGTATGAAATGAACACACTAATTAAAATCATGTAAATTACATATATATATACATCTTTAATTCATAATAATTTATAGTGAATCATTAGTATCTATTTATTATTCACAATTGAAAAAATAAATTTCAAACTCTCTTTTGGGGAGTTCAAAAACTATTTTAATTATTTTTATTTTTCAGAGAATATATGTATTCAGAGGAACTTTATATGTCTGATCTTCCCTACGTCTTTCTCACTACATGACTCTATGCTATTGATTCCCACCTCCTCATTCTCTTATTGGATTCAGAAACGCAGAAGAGCTTGGTCTTGCAGTTTTAAGATTAAACAAAGTTTATGTAACCTTTATTTAACCTTCTCAGCATGGTTAAACTTATTGGGTAATATATTTCTAAATGTTTTCCCAATGTATTTGTTTCTATCACTCCTGGTCTCCCAAAATAGCATCATGAGCTCCACTTTTCTTACAAGTAGCTTGGTTTTCTCACTCTTTGTGAGCAGAGAAGTTATTTTCTAAACCTCATGATATTTCACTTCATTTTTCTATTTTTAGTGAGGGCTCTTTTAAAATAACTGTTTTCTTCCTCTGCTATCTATTTTTCTTTGTCTAAATTTCTCACTCTTGGTTCTTATTTTTTCAGATGATATTTAATATGGATTATTCATAATCTTCAAGTAATAAAGGCATAATTTTCCTGATAAATAAGACATATACACAACATATTTGCATTTGTAGACCTTTGAATTTATTCATTGTAGGGTGGATTTTTTATGATATTGCTATTTTCACACCTACAACTTATCCATCCTAGTTGTTTTCATTATAACAGAATTTCACAAATAATATTCATGAATACAACAAAATACTTTACCTTCTTTTGCATTTTGAAAATGAATAATATTGAGCCCACAAATTTAAAGCAATACTTCAGTCATGTAATAATTTAACTTTATTTATTTATTTTTATTTTTCCCATAATTTAAAAATTTTACTGTTGTTCAAGTACAGTTGTCTGTCTTCTCTGACTCACCCTTACCCCAGCCATCCCTATCTCCCTCCTTAATTTTCTGTCAACAAAAATTTAGTGTACTTTGAAAGTAATAGCAGAACTCAGAGTATAAAAAACTTCTCCTGAAACCTAAAAAAATAATACTACTGTCTCGTCACTCTCAGGATACTACTTCTGGTCTTTACAAAATTATGCACATGTTCTTGCTATTTTCCCAGTCCTATGACCAATGGTATGTGTGGTTAAGACACTAACCATTGTTTTAGAAGTTAGTTGATTCTGGCCTTGGAACATTTTTTTTTAATGGGAAAAAATAAAATGACGTTTCCTTATTTTCTTAGCCAACTCAATTAAACATTTCCCTTTTATGTGAACATGTTAATATTCAAAAAACTTGCTCTAATTCCAATGTCTTATTTCACATTCTTATTATCTTATTATATGATTAATGCAAAGAATGACTTTATATTAATAAACAAATATAAAACATTTATTGCATTAAATGTTTTATGGCAGTTTCCTTATACTTGTTTCTTCTTATTTTAAAATATGTAAAAACTAAATTTTCACATTTGTAAAATTATATTGAAGAAGATTCTGCAAAAAAAAACCCCTCTGATTTAAACATTGTCCAATGAAACATTAAAACATTTGGAGTAAATAGCGAGAGTTAGTTTTTGATAATGAATTCAGCAAAAGATGATATTGTAAAACAAAACTGATTGTCATAGAAGTAAGCTAAATATATTTGTACTTGACAAAATCACAAAAATTAATCCCAGTTAATTAAATGTACACTGTTGAAAATTATAATTCCTAGAATAAAATGAACTTAAATTCCACAAACATTTATTTAGTGTAAAATAGTGTGCAAGTTCCAGTCCTCAAAAAACTTTTAAATTAGCCATGTCTGGTGTGGCTTCGTTGGTTAGAGCATCATCCCATAGACTGAAACATTGAGAGTTCAATTCCCAGTTAGGGCACATACTTAGGTTGCAGGTTTGGTTCCCAGTCAGGGCACATGTGAGAAAGACAACGGATTAATGTTTCTCTTACACATCAATGTTTCTCTTCTTCTTTTTTCTCCCCTTTCTCCTCTCTCTAAGCATGTCTTCAGGGATAAATAAATAAATAAATAAATAAATATTTTTACTTAATCAGTAGTTCATAAACTTTGATATGCAGCAGAATCTTTTAGAGAAGCAATTTTCAATCTTTTTCATTTCATGGCACATATAAACTAAGTACTAAAATTCTGCATCACACCAAAAAATATATTTTTTGTCAACTGACAAAAATAGGTATAAATTTTATTTATTCACACTGGACAACTATAGTTGTCTTAGCTGCTGTCATTTTTTTATTTGATAATCTATGGGAAAAGAGGTCAGTGTCCCTGACTAACTACTCATGTCATGTTTTTTCATGTTTTAAAAATTTTAATGTCACACCAGTTGAAAATTGCCGATATAGAGAGCCTGTGAAAATGCAGAAACCTAAGATCCTACTCAGTCTGCCAATTCAGAATATTTTGGGTTAGGCTCTGGGACACACACAAAAATAAATCCTGGTTGATTCTAATGGACACTGATTTGATCAAAGTCACTGTTGTAGATGATAGTGAAATATAAATGGAGGCAGAATAATAGATTTTTTGTCTTGCTCAACTTTAAAATTCTAATTCTAAGTAAGCTCTATTAATGCTCCCTCAAATTCTTTTCCTAAAATGATCTTCACCATATAATAGTATATCCTCTGTTTTTAAAAAGAGAATATGAGGTCTGTCCAAAAAAGTCCAGCCATTTTTATATAATAAGAATGGGTTGCCTGACATCAATGAAAACTGGCAGGCAATGAGGGTAGACTGGAATGCACATGTGTGGACAATGATGACTTCACTGTACTAGTCAGTTGGGGTGGTAGACGTTGTTGAGTGAGCATGTATTGTGTGGCCATCCCATTCAAAATGAGTGAGTGAGTAGAGCAACAAATCTGCATCAAATTCTGCATTAAGCTTGAACATTCCTCCACAGAAACTATTTGCATGATTCAGAGGCTGCACCTATGGGCAACTGGTGATTGACAGCTTCATCATGATTATGTGCCTGCTCAGGCATCATGTCTCAAGCAGGGTTTTTTGGTGAAATATCAAATCACCCAGGTGACTTCAGCCCCGCTACAGCCCAGATTTGATGCCCTGTGACTTTGGGCTTTTTCCAAAACTAAAATCACCCTTAAAAGGGAAGATATTTCTTACCATTGAGGAGATTCAGGAACATACAACAATGAGGCAGCTGATGGCTACTGGGAGAACTGTGTGAAATCCCAAAATGCCTACCTGGAAGGAAACTGAGGTTATTGTCATTGTCCTATGTGTAATGTTTCTCATACCTTGTATTTTCTTCAGTAAATATCTCTATTTTTCATATTATATGGCTGTATACCTACTTTCTGGACATACCACGTATTATTTGACTCGGATCAAATGTCAGATATGTTTTTGCTCCACCCTAAATAAGCTAAACTTGGAATTAGGATAATGGTGGTGAAATTTTAAAAATAATGATGGAAAACATGGATAGCATCCACAGGAATAATACTTTAATGATGCAAGATCTGAAAATGAGGTCCTAAAAGAACAGATTAAAGGAACCATCCTTTGTATTTTGAGAAAATGAAGAGATTGCAGAGAATTCTATTTTATTGCATTTTTCTGCTCTGCCATGTGGTTATTTTCTTTACATCAAAACATAAGATTAATACCTTAATACTTTCAGTTCTAGAGGTTTTATATTTAAATGTGTATAGCACCAAACTTGAATTAATTACTAGAATTCATTTATAGTGCAAGGTTATGAAAGTACATGTGGAACTCACAGTTAAGTGATTGAAGCATATTTGTTGATCTATGGCTTGTTCTGTTGATGTTCACTGTTTATGTTTTGAATGAGCTTCTGTATTTCAGTGTTTTTCATGTGTGTGTGTTTTTCTTCTCATTAATGTGTCGTCTAAGCCTGGGAGTTAGTCAGTCAGCAAAGTCTGAGGACCCAGTTCTCTGTGGACTGCATTTACTGTTGGCATTGAATGCAAGGATTGGTCCAAGGGGTCTTCAAAACCATGCTTAGGTTTGATAAGTCACTAGAAGGACTTATGGAACCCACTGAAAACTAGTAAAATTAAAGTTATAGTTTATTACAGGAGAAATAGGGAGGAAGACACAGAATGTTCCAAATGTGGAGCTTCTATTGTCTTCCTCAAGGATTTGGTATGTGTTACCCTCCCAGACTGATGTGTGACAATATTGGTGGAGTATTGCCAACCAGGAGAACTTATCCAAGACTCAGTGTTTAGAGGCTGCATTGGGGCTTCATTATATAAGGACAATTGATCGTTTACTCACATGGTTAAGCTCAGTCTCCAGGTCAAGTAACACTATTTGAACCAAAGCTCCCACCCTAAATAATATGGTTGGTCTTTCTGGTGTGTCCAACCTGACAGAGACTGACATAGCCAGCTTGCACCCTGAAGAAAGACATTTCTATCCAGCATGACATAGATTACTTCCAAATGCTGACAGGGAAGGCCAGACCTCTCTTTAGGCAGGACTGAGTTCTTTACTCTTACTATACAGCATTTTAAAGGAGGAAGATGAAAAGCTAGAATAAGCTAAATGATCGACATGGAGCCTATTATATAAGAACAACATAGGAAAAAGAGTGATAGTTATATAAAATTCATTATAAGCACTTTTTATTAACTGCACAGGATTTGGAATTAATTGTTCAGTATGAAGTATTTTAGGGTGAGAACCTAACTAGGTAGTGAAGGAAACTTCTAAAAGTAAAAGCTGATAAAGGGGATAAATAATAGTTGTTAAGTGTTTTTGAATCATTTATATCTATTTATCGATAACTGGAATAAAATTTGAAAAATATGCTTAATAAACAATGTTATTTTATTAAAAGAATGCATCACATCATCGTACTAGTGAGAAAATAAAAAAATCTTTATTTTTTAATAATGTTAATATCGTTTCATTAGAGGCAACTGTCCTAGTGTATAAGAATATATATATATATGTATATATATACACACACACATAAATACATATATATATCCACAATGAATAACTAAAGGGACACAAAGCTGAAATTGAGTAATTCAGTTACAAGTAAAAGAGGTAACGATTTTAAGACACTTGGTTGAAAATGCTTTTATATCATTCATTTCCCTTTGTCAACATTAAATATGTAAGTGATTACAATAGTCAAGGCATATTGCTGTATCATTAATTGACTTCCTGCATGGCTCAGGAATCATCAGGACAATTGTGGAAGCCGTTTTTATCTCACAATTTCTTAGAGATGAGCTCAACATTTAATTTCTCTGACATATCAAAAGTGACACTGTGCTCATTAAATAATAGCTTTTAGCAAAGTACAAATAAATGTATGATTGTTGGAGAACTTATGTTGTAGCTACTATGAGAAATAGGGGAAGGTCCATCAAGAACCATGTATAAAGGACACATAGACAAAGCCAAACAGGGTAGGTTCAAGGGTGGGCGGCAGGGATGGGTGGGGTGGGGTGCCATGGTGGGGCAAAAATGGACACAACTGTGCTTGAAAAACAATAAAAAAAGAAAAGAATGAACCAATAAATTATGAGAATGATATGACAGAATATTCTCTTCAACAGTAAAAATAATTGTATAAATAAAAATCACACAGCTCTGTTGTAATTATGTAATAAATCCAAGCATAAATTATTACTACCAGTTACTATAGTATATAAATTATTAGTAAATTGTTCTGCAAAACTTTATTTTAACAAACATGGAGCTGTAAGTAATTATTTCCTTACAGGAAGAAACAACTGTGATTTTTTTAAATTGTGTTTAAAATATTTGACAAAATATCATGTGCTTCTCAGATAAGGTCAAGTTAAAGGAGTTCATCATCACCAAGCCCTTATTGTATGAAATGCTAAAGAGACTTATCTAAGAAAAAGAAGATAAAAAACATATGTAGTAAAATGACAGCAAACTCACAATTATTAACAACCACACCTAAAACAAAAACAAGAAGAAACTAAGCAAACAACTAGAACAGGAACGGAACCACAGAAATGGAGATCACATGGAGGGTTAGCAACAGGGGAGTGGGAGGAGGAGAGATTGGGGAAGATACGAAGAATAAGTAGCATGGATGGTAGGTAGAAAATAGACAGGGGGAGGGCAAGAATAGTAGGGGAAATGTAGAAGCTAAAGGACTTATGACACATGGGCATGAACTAAAGGGGGGAATGTGGGTGGGAGAGGGTGTTCAGGGTGGAGGGGAATGAAGGGGGGATAATGGGACAACTGTAATAGCATAATCAATAAAATATATTAAAAAATAAAATAAAATTTGACAAAATACTTAAATAGAAAATTGTCGTGAATTTCTTCTGGTAATTTTGGTGGATTTTTATCTCTTTTATCTATTTCTTTTGAATAAACATTGACAATTTCACAGTGGACACGTTAGTAACTTTAGTCATCTCCTAATATTAAATTCCAGGTTATTTCCATGGAGTATTATTCTCCTTTCTCTTCTTTGTTTATGCCCACACCAGGGATTTGAACTCTGTGAGAATTTTTTAAGCATTGTAACTGGAAGCAGTTTTGTTGTAATGGTGTATATCTCAAATGCTGATAGCAGAAAGATTATATTTAAGACTAACTTCTGTCTTTTTGATCACATAATTATGTATTTTTCTGAGTCAGTGACAAAAAGACATTTAACAAAGCTTTTTTTGTATTTCAACTTCTGGATGAGACCCAAGAGGCTAATATTGAATTCTATGGTATGATGGATAGAGATTTAGCAAAGTTCCAGTATATTGAATGAACAAAGATATTTGAAACTTTGCTTTTAATTTTTAGGGTTTATCATAAAACAGAACCACATTAACTATTTTGTTCTTCTTGCAATCATAAGGAACAATAACTGCCTTTGAGTTTCAGTGGACAAAGAAATTTTACAGATTTTTCCTTAGAAAAAGAATGTTCAGAAGAGAAAATTTTATTAACTATCAATGTAAGATATATATTTGGAAATGTCCTCACAGATAACATTTATTTTTTTATAAAAAATGTTATTTTGTTTATGTGTGCAACATTTACTGAATGTAAAGTTGTCAAATAATTTAAATATTAAAGCTGTAGATGACTAACCTTCACTGCTTTTAATCTTAACACATAAATGTAAATAGAAAGGAGGTATTAGGGACTATTGAGGTAAATTATTGAGTTGATATTCCAATTTGACAAGTGTTCTATTTGAAAAATAGTCTGAACAAGTCAATATTTAAAAAAATATTTTCTAAGTACCAAGCTGAGAAAATACTCTTTTCTTTTGGAAAACTGTAATATCTTTTTTATATTTCATGAAGGATTTAAATAATCCTCAAGAAATGACCTTTCTAAAGCAGAGGGTGTCTTCCCTATTATTATTCTGTAGCCTGAAATATCTACCAAAGTATCTGACATTTCCAAAGAACTTTAAATAGAAATATTAAAGGACAGAACAGAAAGTACATTCATTATAATAAAAAATTTGTGGCTATATGACCCCAGTAAGACGAGTTAAATATATGAACACTACATATTTCATACTGAAGGACCACACGGTAGCCAGGAAGAATTACTGAACATAAAGCCTAATTCCATGTGCATGCTCCAACAGTTGTAATCATTCTTCACAGGAGTGATCAAGAATCTTTTGCTCCTCTATTTTCTAGCTCTCTCTGTATGAGTATGTGTTTGATTCCACATATGGAAGATGTTAATAACTAGAAGCTTGATTTCTTTATACTTTTTCTTTATACTCTAGTACTTAATTGAATTATTAAGCATATCACTCTGTGCAAATGACAAAGTAAAATTTGGTATATTTTACAAATAAAATTTGTATTTTATTATCTATCTATACCCTACTATTCAATAGAAATTATTTTAAATGATAATTTCTATTATTTAAATAAAAATAGGAGTTCCTTCTCTCTTTCTACTGCATAGTATTCAATTGTGTAAAAGTACCATAGGTTTCTGATACACTCATTTATTGATGGGCACTTAGGCTGCTTCCAGCACTTGGCTACTGTAAATTGTGCTGCTATGAACATTGGGGTGCATAGGTTCTTTTGGATTGATGTTTCAGGATTCTTAGGATATAATCCTGGCAGTGGAATTTCTGGATTATAATAGCCTCTCTTACATAAGACCTAGCAAGGCTAATATTTTGTCAGATATATGAAATTTGGAATTATAATTTTAGTTTTATAATATGGAAACATTGGATGTTAGGAAATAGTAGCAGGAATTTGAGCACTAAGAGGGTTGCTGAACTGCTGCTCCCTAATGTTTCTTCCAACTCTGAGAATTCTATAATTTTGTGAAATACTAATGATCTTCTTGGGGGGGTCACTATTCAAGGTCCCTGCCACCTGGTGTGGTACTTTTCAGCTAGTCATGTAGACCATGTATCACTACCTGTATGTAGTTCTATCTCTGATCTACATGGAAGTTATTTTGAAAGAAGAAGCAACCATTATTCATATCATCTGTATCTTTTTTATTCTCCCATTGGCACAGTCACTCAGCAGTTAACTGGATGTGTTTTGAGAAGCTATTGCCAACAGACTAAGATAGGGTTGTATTTAGTCTTCCAGGCATAGTACAAACACTATGTAATTCTAGCCATGTTTAAAAGAGATTAGTCACATATTATCAACTTTCAAGATTAAAAAATAAACAAGCCTTCCACCTTGTATTTTTATATACCTTTAGTTCATTCAGCAGCAAGAATAGGCATATCAATTTTATTGTCTTCATCAGTGTGTTTTTATTTCAGTGAAACAATGCTGTCCTGATATTTCAGCAAAGTTCCATATTTTTTCCCATTACTTTCTTGTAAGTATTCCTAATGCATAGAGATATGACAAGCCAGTAAGAGTTGCTAGTTAAATTAGGAAAAAACTATGCAGACATAGAATATAAGATTTGTAATGAAACTGGAATTCAGAGAACCGTATGGGCAGTATGTACAAAGAAAAGTTAAAACCAGGTAGAGAATTACAGGTGCATATGATGAGTAATGTCCTATTAGTATAAAGTAGTAACATTTGTGATTTGGGTTTGCTTTTTAAATATAAATTAAGGAAATGAGAGCAAATTTGAGGTTATGTCTTGGATATACTTCCTTTAAAATGACTGGTAGAGTTAATGTGATAGTTCAGGAGCTGCATGGAGCATGGAGCATGGAGCATTGCATAAGTCTTTCCCCTGATCTGAGAATGTGTGCAATCAGTTGTGTATGAGAGCATTATCCAAATGCCATCACAGAGAATCAATTGAAAACCATTCTTCCAAAGGGGTCTGTTCTAAAATGCATCTCATTTTTTACTGTCAAAATCATTATATAACATGAATTTTAATCTTATCTGAGCAGAGACTGGTAAATCATACCTTCCTGAAATTTCTTTTTTTATAAAGATTTTATTTATTTATTTTTAGAGAGGGGAAGGAATGGAGAAGGAGAGAGAGAGAAACATCAATGTGTGGTTGCCTTCCACATGGTCTCCACTGGGGACCTGGCCCACAGCCCAGGCATGTGCCCTGGCTGGGAATCGAACCTGCAATACTTTGGTTCACAGCCCATGCTCAATCCACTGAGCTATACCAGCCAGGCCTGAAATTTCTTAAAACTCTGCTCCATCCATTCCTCTTTCCACTGAAGATATGGCATTCTTGCTAGCATATATGAAGGTTGTACTTACTCATTCTCTTAATATTTAGTTTTCTGTGAGTCCTCCTGCCACTTTTTAGCTTCTTCCTGTCTATGATATGCCTACCCTGGTGTCAAAATGCCAGACCGGATCTTGTGAGAGCTGAAACACTGCTGTCCCACACTCAGCATCAGCAGCCGTTCAATCAGCCAGCATGTCAGAACCTACCCTTTGCTGCCCTGGTGTCTCAGTCTCTATTAGGTTGCTTATGTTCAAATTAAACTCTGTGGCATCAGCTGTCTGAGTTGTGCTGTCAGAATTATGCTACTTTACTTTTTTTTTCCCCATCAGCTCTTTATTCTTATCCATTTCATGAGGTAAATATAAGCCCTCAATTATTCTGCTTTTTATTTGACACTAGTTTTGTATTCCTATTCTTTATAATTTATGTTATAATCAGCACAATTCTCCCATTAAGAATCTAAAGACACAGTAATAACCTTACAGAAAGAAGACAAAATGCAACCCTTCTTCCACATTCCCAAATAGCTGTGCTAGCTAGTACCATGTTGAAAAGCCATCTATATTATGACAGTAGTAAGAATATATCAAAAATTGAAATGTGCCCTATCTTGAAGAGAGTTCGAAAATACAACCCTGGATCTACATTTATTGGAGCTACAGTAAGTCAATACACAAGGGATGTCCAGAATATATACAGCCATTTACTAGGGAAAATAGAAACATTTACTGAAGAATATATAAGATACAAGAAACATTGTATATAGGAAAATGGCACCTCAGTCCCCTTCAAAGTAGGCACCTTGAGACCTCACACAGTTCTCCCAGTGTCTCTTCCACTGTTCAAAGCACTCTGCAAAATCTTTTGTTGAAATCACCATTAGCTGCTCCATCGAATTTTCCTAAATCTCACTGATGGTCTGAAATCTTTTCCATTTCAAAGGTGATTTTAGTTTTGAGAAAAAGCCAGAAGTCACACGGTACCAAATCGGGCTCGTTGGTAGAGGTTTGAATCAGTCATTAGCAACGGCAGCACAATGTTCCTTCTGCTCTGGTAATAGAAGCTGCAGAACAAATTTTGCCACAACAAGTTTCATGCCTAGATCCTGCATCAAAATCTTGGACACAGTAGTGTTTGGAATCCTCAGATCAGCTTCTAGTTCTTGCACTGTCAGTTGGCAACCTTTGTTGACTGCAGCCTGTACATGTTCAACATTCTCAGGTGTTCTGCCTATTGAAGGCCTTCCAGAATGTGGATCACTTTCAACAGATTCCCCACTATCCCTGAAGCACTTGTGCCACACTTTTATTTGTGCTGCACAAATTGCAAATTGCAAATCGTCCCTGGTAGCCTTCTGAATTATCTGAATACTTTCCATGAAGGAATGTTCAAGCTTAACATAAAATTTGATGCAGATTTATTGCTCTATTTGTTCAGTCATTTTGAATGCAGTGGCCACACAGTACATATGCTCAGTCAATGGTGTCTACTGTCCCACTGACTACTACAGTGAAGTTGTCATTGTTCACATATGCGCATTCCAGTCCACTCTCCTTGGCTGCCAGGTTACATAGATGTCAGGCAACCATTCTCATTTCGTTAATAATGGCTGGACTTTTTCTGGACAGGCCTCATACATAATATATAATGGAATTACAACTTGCTCATGGCATTTCCAAGATTTATATTTACCCTTTTTATGCTTGATTGGAACTATGCCTGCACATTTACTCCTTCCTCTTATGCTGATACTGTCTTCATGCTGAAATTATAAATTTCACTGAGAGATTGATGGGGGAGTGTTATGAGCAAAAGGATGAGAGTAATGAGAGGAAAACTCATAGAACACTGGAAATGCAGTGGCATGAATAGACATAAAATTCAAGGTGTGGACAGATGGAGGGTTACAGGTTGACGTGGATGAGAAGGGTGTGGTGACCAGATTAAGAGCAGGATGCTTTACTGTCTTTCCTCATATCCTTCCCTGTCATTCTATTTTCATGATTATGGTCAGATGAAGGGAGATGAAAGAGAAAACAAGTGTTTAGAATAAGTGATGACAAAGACAAGAGACTGGGAGTGTTGGAATGAATGAACTTACTGATTTGAACTTATTGACTCTCAACTTGAATGTTTTGAATGCTTGGTAGCCTTTTGATGCCAATTTATGTTACAATTCTTGTTTTAAAATTTTAATAGTCTTATTTTCCTTTCAAATTGGTTTTGGACAAGTATAGTTTGTCTTTTTATTTGTGGTCATTATAGTCTCTTCTGTGTTTTAAGTTTTTGGTGGCTATAATGCTGTTAACAGTATTTTGCTTTTTTTCTGAAGGGCTATGAAATGTATTCTTAGACTAATTTTTCCAGCGAGTTGGTTTGAATGTTATGAGCATCTTAAAAAAATCCAATAGGTGGTTTATTGAACAGATTCGGTCTGACTTCTACTTTTTGAGTGAAGACCTTTGCCTCAGGCTTCTCTCATATCCATGTCCCTCTCCATGACTTATCCTCAGTTCCCACATAATAGCAGAATCTAAAATGTATACTTCATTGTTACTTTGTTGTCTACATTTTTCTTTTCAATGATATTCTCCACTTTCTATTACTGTATTTTATAATGTAGCATGGTCTTATGATAATGATATTAATTTCAGCACTGTTATTCATCATTTCTCTCATCATCACATACTATAATCTCTTACTTAAATAATTAGCATACTTCTATAAGAAATTATAACACAAACACACCCACATACACATGCTAGAGTATTCTCCCTCTACACCCTTTGAGTCCTACAGACATGTTTCTGATGTTATAAGACATAATAATTTACCAGTAAGGAAGATTCCATTTTGAGGTCTTAATGATATTATATTGCTGTATTTTGACTTCATTCAATCCAGGTTAAAATTATTAGTACATAGCAGGAACTTAGTAAATGTCACTGGCATCCATTTCCCTTGCTTGTCAAAGAACTGTTATTCTAACTGTTTTTGTGAATCTTATTCATAGTTAGGAGATTAATTAAATGAAAGCATTCAGGTACACTAACATTGCACCTTAAATGATTTTATGTTTACAGATCATCACAGTAAACTCCTTCACAATTTACCAATATGGTGAGTGTCATGTTGCTGCATCTGTACTCTGGAATACTCAGAACACAGGCTTTATGCCCATCTACGTAGAGGACAGATCTCTTAAGCTGCTCTGGTTCCTGACAAAGAACAGGACTTTTGGACTTTGTGAATACATAGTAGATAATAAAATGTTTTACCTTAGACATTTTCAGTGATTATCTTAGCAGGACAGATAACAAAACTATTTTGTGACATTGCCCCACTAGTAATAAGGGGACTGACTCATCGTGGATTAACAGATTAGCAATGAGAAATCGAGCCCTCTTTGCTTGGTCCGCCTTTCCCCCAAGGAATTCATCTTGAGCATATTCATATTTACTTTAATGATTTACTTAAAAGAACTATTATTGAGAATGATGGTTCAGAGAAGCTTTCTGTGAGTAATTTTTTAAAAATTAGTTGAGATAAATGCAGATTGTGTATCAGATACCTTACTATTTCACTGTCATTAGCCTATATAGATAGATGGAGAGACGATAGATGATAGATGATAGATAGATGATAGATAGATAGATAGATAGATAGATAGATAGATAGATAGATAGACAGATAGATGATAGAAAAACTAGGACAGAGTTGTGGGCATCACCCTAATGGCTGGAAATCAAACTCAGGCCTCTTGATAAAATGTGAGAAGTTTTCTCCAAGAGTCATGAAGTTCTTCCAGACTAGTCCAGAAAATCAACAAGCTCTCTTAGCCAAGGCTTCTAAGGAATATCTGATAGTAATCAGACACCCTTGACAGTTTATACTGGGAACTTTATTAATTAAATTACTCCTAGGCAATCAGGCAGAGCTTATATTGATGCTTTTGGACAACATTTGCCAGTGTGTTTGTGAGCACACTGATATCATGCTAAACACCTAGTTGTGTCTTTTGGGTAGATGATTCTGTTGAAGCTTTAATTTTCTTTTTTCCTCCCTATTTAATTTGTTGAGGTGACACTGGTTAACAAAAGTATACAGGTTTCAGGTGCACAGTTCTCCTACACATCATCTCTACACTATATTGTGTGTTCACCACCCCAAGTCAAGTCTCCATCCATCACCATATCCTCCCCATTCCCTTTGAATCTTTAATTTTCTAAAGAAGACTCTGTAAATTTTCTCAATAGCTTGTTTAAGACTACATAGTAGTCATAAAGTTAATAATTCACTTAATCACCCCGTAGATTGGAAACAGAAAGAAAACCTTACATCAGTATTTTCAGGGAATGTGTTTGGGATATTCTGGGATCAATGTTGGCAAATGCTCGGGTTGTCAGCCTTAAATATTGTCCTTCCATTTTATGTGGTCATTAGTGTTGAGCAATGCATCCCTGTACTTTATAATTAGAGGGAGTAGCTTAATCTCAGAAAGAGTCCCTGAAGAGGCTTTGTTGGTACAGATAATAAAGGCACAGATGTAGGAGTACCTGATAAAATTTGTACAAAGGGCTCTGTATCCATTTGTGCATAATTGAGTTCTGTATGTAACACTGTTCATGAATGGAAAACAATTGATATCTGTGCCATCTGTTATTTTGTGTCTGTGCCAAGTTCCAACACCATAAGGTAAAAACAGTGGTTTGTGAGCACTGCAGTATACTGATACTCACTTTGGAATATGATATTTCAGCAAGGTTCTTCAGGCTGTCAAAGCGAACAAATTGTAGTGATTCCTTTTAGTAGATAAAGATAGTGTGCAGAATGTTATCTATTGACTAATTACATCTATGGAGCAATCTGTGAAATGCAAGAAGGATTGAAGTAATTTGGTTTTCTTACAAAAATGGCACTTGCCTGGTAAGTAATGATGACTCAATAAGGTAGATTAACAGCAGTATTAATGCAGTGGGATAAATTGATGAGATATGTAAATCTAAGTCAAATGTCTCTCTTCAATTGACTACCTGATTATTGAAATAATGTAAGGCTCCTGAAGGTGTTCTTTGACTTCACCCCATGTTATTTCATGGTCAGTGTGTGGGGTCACCCCTGAAAAAATGCAAAGCAGATTTCCTGATGCCCACCTCTTCATTAGCTTCAGAGTAAAGCATTCAAATAAAAGTTTGCCCAGTTTTCAGTTGGGAAACCATATTCCATTGCTTAACATTGAGAGTGGGTTTTTCCACTGTAGTATGATTTTCATATAAATGTATAGCATCCTATTGCCAGCACATGTGAGAGAGGGTATGAGTGTACCGTTAAGAAAACTGACCTTTTTCCAAAAAAATATCTGGCCTAATGATACAATGAGTCCCCAATGTCACTGAATGATATGTTAACTTTGTTAGGAATCTTTTTATGGCATTCTTCTGGAAGAATATGTAAAGACATTATTTTCTTCATGGAAAAATATGGTTGACCAAGAAAATCAACTTAGGATTCCATTAATTCACATTTATGAATCATAAGATATAACTGTAAAGTTTTAAAAACCATATTAAAATATTAAAAATTATAGGACCACATTGGAAAACTACATTCATCAGAAAAATATTAATAACAGTAGTATAGAAAGTTAAGAATTGGAATAAGTTACATAATAATAAAATTACTCTACTTATTTTATTTATAATATTTCTTTAATATAATTTAAAATACTTTTTCTATTAATATATATGAATATCTCTTATATACAATTTGTTTTTAAAATATTTTGAGTTAGCTTTATGAAGGAACTAATTTTTGCCTCCACAGATGTGTTAAAACTAATTTGTCAGTGAATAAATGGAAAATTCAAAAATATAAAATTTTAATTTAAGGATGTTTTATCAATAAAGTATATATCTTGTCTACAGAGAAAAGTTTTAATGTTCTGAGAACAGAACTTATGTCTAACATAACTCTGAAACGCAATCTCTAAGAGAAACTATAATACTTAGGTGATGTTCAGATACTTTTGGATGAATGAATGGATACACGAAAATGGGTCTATGCTTATCACATTCACTGAGCTTCTGAAACACTGTGGAGCTCTGAATATTGTGTCCTTTTCATCATTCAACATGCACTTTTGTTTGGCACTTCTGTTACTGTGTTTATAGAATCACTCATTTCCACAGTCAGTCCAAGACTTTCAGTTATCTGAGGGCCAGGTTTTTTAAGGGAAAATGAAGAATGAAGATGAATACAATAACTAGATTTTCAGTCCCAACATCTTTCTGCAGTAAATAGTACTTTACTACAATTTTTTGCCTGCTTCATCCAGTTTGTGTACTCAAAACATTGTTTAAATATCAGCTCATGAGCAGAAGATATATTTTTTCAAGTGCACGGGGAACATTTTATAGGATAGACTATACATTGACTACAAAACAAGTCTGAATAAAAGAAGATTGAAATCATATCAATCATTGTTCTGCTTATAAAGATATGAAACTAGAAATCAATCACAAGAAAAAACTGAAAAACACATAAACACATAGAGGCAAAATAAGATGTTACTGATCAATGAATGGGTTAAGAGTGAGACCAAATAAGAAACCAAAAATACCTTGACACAAATTAAAATGAGAATATAATTCAAAATCTGTGGAACCCAGTGAAAGTAGTTCTAAGAAGGAAATTCATAGAATTACAGGCCTCCCTGAAGAAACAAAAGCGATCCCAAATAAACAATCTATCATTACACTTAAAAGAACTAAAAAAAGAACAACAAACAAAGCCCAAAGTGAGTAGAAGAAAGGAAATAATAAAGAACAGAACAGAAATAAATAATATAGAGTCTAAAAACAATATAAAAATACAATGAAACCAAGAACTGGTTCTTTGAAAAGATAAACAAGAAAAAAAGAAGACCCAAATAAAATCAGAAATGAAATGAAAAATAACAATTTACACCACATAATTATAAAGAATTGTAAGAAAATATTAAAAACTACTATATGCCAACAAATTGGACAATCTGGATCAAATGGATTAATTCCTAGAAACACAAAATATTCCAAAACTGCATCAGGAACAATTAGAAATTCTGAATAGATCGGCCACAGCTAATGAAATAGAAGCTAATCAAAACACTCCCAACAAACAAAAGTCCTGAACTGGATGGCTTTACAGCAGAATTTTACAAAACATTTAAAGAACGAACACTTATCCTCAATGTATTCCAAAAAACTCAAGAGAAGGGAAGACTCCCAAGCTCAGTTTATGAACCCAGAATTATCCTAATTTCAAAAGCACATAAAATATGAAAATGAAAGAAAATTATAAGCCAATATCCCTGATGAACATAGAAGCAAAAATTCTCAACAAAATATTTAAAAGATGGGATTTATTGCTGGGATCCAGGGTTGGTACAATGTCCACAGCTCAAAAAATGTGATACATTCCATAAACAAAATGAAGGCTAAGAAATCACATGATCATTTCATTAGATGAAGAAAAAGCACTTGATAAATCCAGCACTCATTAGGATAGAACTTCTCAACAAAGTAAAAATGGAACATAACTCAACATAATAAAGGTCATACATGACAAACTCATAGCCAGCATCATACTCAATGGACAAAAACTACAAGCATTTTCCTTAATATCAAGAATAAGACAGGAATGTCCACTTTTACCACTCTTATTCAACATGGTACTGGAAGTCAAAGTCATAGCAACATCAGTCAGAGCGGTAGAAGAGGGTAAAGGTGGGAAGTAAATGGCAATAGAAGGAGATTGGCATTGGATGATAAACACACAATGCAATATACAGATGATATATTACAGAATTGTACACCTAAAATGTATAGAATTTTGTTAATAAATATCACCCCAATATTTTCAATAAAAAATTTTTAAATGAGCTCATGAAAACTTAGATCACTCTAACCCCACAGTTATGCTGTCTTCCTGTGTGAACTCAGAACCTTAATACTAATGCCATTCATTTTATTCCTATCACTTTTCATTTCCTGCTTTTTTAAAATGGTAAAAAAAATTTAAGATATTTATTTATTTATATTTAGAGAGAGGGGAAGGGAGGGAGAAAGAGAGGGAGAAGAACATCAGTGTGTGGTGCCTCTCACATGCCCCCTACTGGGGTCCTGGCCCATGACTCAGGCATGTGCTCTGCCTGGGAATTGAACTGATGACCCTTTGCTTCACAGGCTGGCACTCAACCCATTGACCCACACCAGCCAGGGCTCATTTCTTATGTTTATTGAACTTATTTATATTATCTATTTATATTTTGAACATTTGTTTTTTTAATTATTCTATTGTGATCTTCCTCCCCCCACCCGGTCCTTCTTCCACGTCCTCACCGCCTGGCCCCTGCAGTCACCACACTGTTGTCTGTGTGTTATATTATTTAAATGTTTATGTTTATGCCTTGTCTTCCCTTACTGGATCATATGCTCTGTGAGTGTAAGTGGTTTGTATTATTTCTTACATTACCTGACACTGATTTGCATATTGTATTATTTAAAAGTATACATAACATTTTTTATTTTTTATCTACTAGTTCAGTCGCTTAAAATTCTCTGAAAGTTAGAAAAATGCTTTATACAATTCCCCATCTCAGTAGATATTTATTTATTGACATAAATACAAACTGCTTTTCAAGTTAAATAATAAAGTCAAGTAAAAATAATAAAGGCTTTTTAAAATCAGGGATGGTCAGAACTTCACAGAATTTGAAATATAGACATTTTTACAAGGTTGAATACTAACCCAACTGTGCTAACATTTACAGTCAGTAAATCTATATACAGAAAGCATAGGAAAGGATGTGTTTTGCAACCTCAGAATTAATGTAAATAAACAGATACCAAAATAATCACAACATGTGTGAATGGAGATATGAATATTTTATCCTGCATTTCTAAATCATTCTACAGGAAACTTTCAGCATTTTTAAGTAGAGCTACTGTAATGTTTTCCTAATGTTTGCAAATAAAACATCTATGACTTGATAGAAGTAATGAAAACATTTCTTCCTCTATTCCCAGATTTATAGTTACTTGACATACAAGCATTTACAGCAAATTAAAAAGGGTTCTACCTTTCTGTCATGACCATTGTGTGAAATATAGTGAAACAATATGTGTTTTTAGGACAGTTATTGGCTGTTTTGAAGTATATCCTGAAAGCATCCTCTAAAGGGCCTTGTAATTCATTTAAGTAGTATAATCCATGGCTATGTAAATTACTACCTATATCCCCTATTTCTATGTAAACATATTTATTATATTTCTTAACTATTTGCATGTATGCTGAATGTTTTCCTTAAATTATAGAAATCATTTCTGTTATCTAAGTTAGAGTGATATTGTAATTTAAATATTTTTTTGCATATGACTGGTCCCTAACAATCTTTTTCATCAGTATTTATCTTGTTATGAGGCAAATGAGTAGAATAAAACAATGTGATCACTGTATTTTATGGTATAATTTTTCAGCCATTGGAGTTATAATTTTTGTTTTGTTGTCTTGCTTTGTTTTGTTTTTGTTTTTGTTTAAAATATTTCGTGTATAAATACAGAGCACATAAAGAACATCTTCAAACTTTAAAGAAAACAAAATAACTGAAGTATGCACTAATTATAAAAACACTTTTAAAGTAAATCATAAGTCAAGAGCAAAAACTAAGAATGATAAAACTAATATTTTTGGAGATGGAATCTTGTTTTTTTTCTATGTTGGTTGTTTGTATTGTGCAAATTTTTAAATTTTCTTTTTTATTTTTCAATTACAGTTGACATTCAATATTATTTTTGTAATAGTTTCAGGTATATAGCATAGTTGTTAGACATTTACATAATTCATGAAGTGATCCCCCTGATAATCTAGTACCCACCTGACACCATACACAGCTATTACAATATGATTGACTATATTCTCAAATGTTGTACTTTACATTCCCATGACTATTTTGAAATTACCAAATTGTTAGTTTTTACTTTTAAAGATTCTATTTATTTAATTTATTTAATTTTAGAGAGGGGAAGGGAGGGAGAAAGAGAAGGAAACATCAATGTGTGGTTACCTCTCATGCGCCCCCTACTGGGGGCCTGTCCTGCAACGCAGGCATGTTCCCTGACTGGCAATGGAACCAGCCCTTTGGTTTGCAGGCCAGCACTCTATCCACTGAGGCACATCAGCCAGGGCCCAAATTGTTATTTTTAATCTCCACATTTTTCACCCAGCCACAGGAGAACCCCTTCCATCTAGCAACCATCAGTTTGTTTCTGTTATCTATGTGTATTTTTCTGTTTTGTTTGTTTACTTTTGTTCTTTGGATAGATGTGTATTTGTCTTTCTCTGTTGTCACTTTAGCATAATACCTCCAGGTCCATTCATGTTGTCATAAATGGTAATATTTCATTCTTTTCATAGATAAATAATATTTAATTGTATGAGTATACATGTATTGCTTTTTCTTTAATTATCTATGTGTGGTCACTTGGGCTGCTCTCACAACTTGGCTATTGTAAATAATGTTACAATGAACAGAGGGGTGCATATATCTTTTCAAATTAGCATTTTGTGTTTTTTGGATAAATACCCAGATGTGGAATTGCTGGGTCATAAGTTACTTCTATATTTTTTTAATTTTTGGTAGGGAACTTCTACTGTTTTCTATAGTGGCTTATCAATTTGCAGTCTGACCCATGATGCTAAAGGGTTTCCTTTTCCCACATCTTTACCAACACTTGTTCGTTGACTTACTGATGGTAGCTATGCTGACAGGTGTGATATGAGCTCTCATTGTAGTTTTAATTTACATTTCTCTGATGATTAGTGATGTTGAACATCTTTTCATGTGTCTAATGTCCATTTGTATGCTCTCTTTGGTGAAGTGTCTATTCACATTCTCTGCCCATTTTTTTAATCAATTGTTTGTTTTTGGTGTTAAACTGTATGAGTTCTTTATAAATCTTGGATATTAATCTGTTATCAGATGTATCATTGGTGAATATGTTTTCCCATACAGTGTGTTTTTTTTCATTTTGTTGATGGCTCCCCTTGCTGTGCAAAACATTTTTAGCTTGATATAGTCCCATTCATTTATTATTTTTGTTTTTGAGTTTATTTATATGTACCATGATGTTTTGATTACTATAGCCTTATAGTATCATATGATATCAGGTAGCATACCTACAACTTTGTTCTTTTTTAAGATTGATGTCTTTTCAATCTTAAAGTTTGAAATCTTTAAGATTGGGTCTAAAAGACCTTAAGATTCAGGGTCTTTTTTTGTTTTCATATACTTTTACACTTATCTGTTCTAGTTCTGTGAAAAATATCATTGCTATTTTGATACAGATGGCCTTAAATCTATGTAGATTGCTTTGGGTAGTATGGACATTTTAAAGATGTTAATTCTTCCTATTCATGTGCGTGGTATACGCTTTCATTTATTTGTATCCTCAATGTCTTTTTTCAATGTCTTATACTGTTCAGAGTACAGGTATTTTACCTCCTTGGTTAAATTTATTCTTAAGTATTTTATTTTTTGATGCAATAATAAATGGGACTGTCTATTTAATTTATTTTCTGATAGTTTGTTATTGGTGTATAAAATTCAACTGATTACTGAATTAATTTATTAGTTTTAATACCTTTTTGGTGGAATCCCTAGGGTTCTCTATACACAGTATCATGTCATCTGCAAATAATGACAATTTTACTTCTTTCCAATTTGGATTGCTTTAATTTCTTTCTTTCTTTCTTTCTTTCTTTTTTGTCTGAGTGCTATGGCTGGCACTTCTGATGGAGTTTACTTTTAAGCTCTTTACTTTCAAGACTAATGCAACACCGTCCACTTTTGGGCCTAAGATTGGGCTTCACAATTTTATAGCAAGATTTCAGAGACAATTCTTCACTGAGTTTCCTCTCTGTGAAAATTTCTACATCTACTAAGTTAAACATTATGTTATTATTTGTTATTTCCCATATAGTGAATTTATAAATGATAAATTCATTTTATATTTGTAAAAGTAGGCACCTATTTTGTTAAGTAAAATCCTGTGACTTAATTAGAGCAAAAAACATATAAAATGATTATGCAGAATTACCATTTAGATTGAATATAACATATAAATATACTTTTGTAGACCAATGTAACTTCACATTTTACCTAATTGGGACTTTGAAGTGATCAAATAATCATTTCATATTTAAATATAGAAATACTGGCAGAAATAAAATAAATGGATTTTCTTGTTATAATTATTTACCATGACCATAGAAAATGAGCAGTCTCTCTTTGTTCCTGATTTATCTTTATTTATCTTTGTATATCTTTATTAAAGGAAGAAAATATTAGAAATTTAACTTATTTTAATTTTAATCCCTTCTATTTAACATTTTCAAAAATATTTTCATTATTCTTAAAGGAAAACATGAGTGTCTTAGACTCTATTACTTAACTAGGATAGAACTAGAAAATTGGCATTTTTCTTTCTTTTTAAATTACATTTTACTGATTATGCTACTGTCCTGATTTTCCCTGTTTGCCCCTCCACCCATCAGTCTCTACTCCTTTAGGCAATCCCCCTACCATTGTTCATGTCCATGGGTCATATGTATAAGTTCTTTGGCTACTCCATTGTCTATACCGTACTTTACATCCCCATGGCTATTCTGTAACTACCTATAGTTGTCCCTTTCGAGGGACAACTGTATACTTCACTGGTGAGTACCCATATAGAATTTTATATGTTATTAAAATTACATAGGTTTAAGAGTGTAGAAAGTATTTAAGAGCATATGAAGTGTTTATAACAGTGTGGGAAAGGTGAATAAGAGTGGGAAAGGTTTATAGGAGTGTGGGAGGGGTTTATAAAGCCTTAAAATATATATAAATAATAAAATAAATATAACACCACTACTTCACGGATTTTCATCTATTGCTGGGGTCTCTGGAACATAACTCCCATGATAGGTAAGGGATCACTGTATTTGTATTTCTCAATCCCCTCACCTCTTCACCCATTCTCCTCCTCCCCTCTCCCATCTAGCAACCTTCAGGTAACTAACTTCTTTTCTCTTGCTTTTAAGAGTCTCTCTATATCTTTAACCTTTGGCCTTTTAATAATGAAGTGTCTTGGAGTGGGCCTCTTTGCATCCATCATAATTGCAATTCTCTGCACTTCCTGGACTTGCATGTTTATTTCTTTCACCAAATTAGGAAGTTTTCTTACACTATTATTTTCAGATAGATTTCCAATATCTAGATCTTTCTCTCTTGCTTCTGGCATCCCTAAGAGGAGAATGTTGGACCTCTTAAGTTGTCCCAGAGGCTATTTATACTATGTTCATTTTTCTGGATTCTTTTATCTTCTTTTTGTTCTGATTGGTTGTTTTATGCTTCCTTATGTTCCAGATCATTGATTTGATTCTCAACTTCATCCATTCTACTGATATTTCCCTGTACATTTTTCTTTATTTCAATTAGTGCATCCTTCATTTCTTATTGGGTCTTGTTTATGCTGCTGAAGTCCTCACTAAGTTCCTTGAGCATCCTTATAAACAGTGTTTTGAACTCTGTATCTGATAGATGGCTTATCTCCATTTCATTTAGATTTTTTTCTGCGGTTTTGACTGGTTATTTTATTTGGGCCATGTTTCTTCATCTCCTCATTTTGGCAACCTTACAGTGTTTGTTTCTATGTATTAGGTAGAGCTACTTTGACTCTGTATCTTGGTAGTGTGGCCTAATGTAGTAGGTGTCCTGTGGGGTCCACTGTCACAGCCTCCCCTATCACCCAAGCTGGGTATTTGAGATGTGCTCTCCATGTGAGTAGAGTGCACCCTCCTCTTGTACTTGAGCCTCAGTTGTTTTTGGCAGATCAGTGAGAGGGATTTATCCAGACTAGTCAGCTGTGATTGGCTATTACTGGCTGTGACTACTGACCACCAACCTCTGACCTCTGTGGAGGATCAGCTGTGCAGGGGCAGGGTGTTGGTGCTCAGACATGGCCTGTAGCTGCCCACCGGGTGGGTTGGCACTGGGGTTTCCTGGGTGGTACAGGCTAAGGTCAGCCCCTACCTGTGTTTTGCCCAGGGCACCTTGCCTGAGGTGGAAAGCAGTGTGAGAAGACTACCACTTGTGCTGAGCTTGGATATTCCCAGGAGAAGCCAAGCTATGACTCTAGTCTGGCTCCTGCTAGGGCTCACTGAAGCCAACTGTTGCTTGTTTGATAGGATTTAGGACCAGCCATTCTTATGGAAAAGTAGCTTGGGTGGAGTAGAGCCTCTGTGGATCTCCAAAGTGGGTCACACAGTGTTAGCCACGTTGATGGAGTCTCAGACATGGCCCAACCTACTGGCTCTGTTGGGGGAGAACTCAGTAAAGGAACAATGGCCTCTGCTCACCCCAATGCCAGACACTTAGTCTCTCCCTGTATGCCACTTGTGCCCTTCATGCTGCCACCCGGTTCTGGAGCTTACAGGGAGTGAGTCTGAGTAGGTGAGTTCGTGTGTGGGTTCCCCTAGAGGAACAGCTTAGGGCTCCAGAAGCCTCCTCCACCAACTCAATCCCCACTGGTTTTTTCAGCCAGAAGTTGTGGGGATTCCTGGCACTGGAATCCTGGGCTGGGGGACCTGGTATGGGTCTGGTACTCCTAGCTCCCAAGGTATCCCTCCTAAATTTTTATACACCTGGGTGTGGGGTCAGCATGTTCCATGTCCATGCTCCTCCTACCACTCTGGATGGATGTAGTTTCTTCAATTCTGTAACTGTCAGACATCTATTCAACTTGATTTCTGACATTCCTGAGTGATGATTATTCTACATTTTAATTGTAATTTTGATGTGATTGTGTGAAGAGGCAAGCCATATCTGCCTATGAGGCCATCTTGACTGGAAGCCTTGACATTTTTCTGATATAAAAGTTTTAGAGTTAATTTTCACTTTTCTTGATCATAAATATGGTGTGTGTTCATATTAATCAAATTTTTTTATTGTTGATCAGTTACAGTAGTCCTTTTTCCCTGTTGCTCTCCCCTGCCCCACCCTCCCCCACTCAGTCAATCTGCCCCCATTATCCTTACCATGAGTCTTCTATTCAAGTTCCTTGACTTGTCCCTTCCTCTTCTTTCCCCCATTATTCCCTTCCCCCCTCCCCTCTGGTTACTGTCAGTTTGTTCTTGACTTCCATGTCTTTGGTTCCATTTTGTTCATTTCTTTGTTTTGTCAGTTAGGTTCTACTTAGAGGTGAGATCATATTGGATTTGTCTTTCACCTCTTGGGTTATTTCACGTAGCATAATGATCTCCAGTTCCACCCATGTTGTCGGGAAGGATAGGAGTTCCTTCTTTCTTTCTGCTGCATAGTATTCCATTGTGTAAATGTACCACAGTTTTTTGACCCACTCATTTACTGATGGACACTTAGGCTATTTCTAGCACTTGTCTTTTATAAACAATGCTGCTATGAATATTGGGGTGCATAGGTTATTTTGAATTGGTGTTTCAGAATTTTTAGGATATATCTCCAGAAGTGGAATTGCTGAATCAAAAGGTAGTCCCATTTTTAGTTTTTTGAGGTAATTCCATTCTGTTTTCCACAGTGGCTGCACCAGTCTTCATTCCCAACAGCAGTGCACTAGGGTTCCCTTTTCTCCACAACATTGCCATCACCTGTTGTTTGTTGATTTGTTTATGATGGTCATCTGACTGGTGTGAAGTAGTATCTCATTATGCTTTTAATTTGTATCTCTCTGATGGCTACTGATGTTGAACATTTTTTCAGGTGTCTATGGGCCTTCTGTCTGTCCTCCTTGGAGAAGTGTCTGTTCAGGTCCTTTGCCCATTTTTAATTGAGTTGTTGGTCTTCCTGGTGTGGAGTCATGTGAGCTCTTTATATATTTTGGAGGTCAAACTCTTGTCTGAGGTATCATTGGCAGTTATGTTTTCCCATATGGTCGGTTCTCTTTTCATTTCATTGATGTTTTCTTTAGCGATGGAGAAACTTTTTAGTTTGATAGTCCCATTTGTTTATTCTTTCCTTTATATCCCTTGGCCAAGGGGATATATTGGTGAAAATATCTCTGCATGGCATACCTGAAATTTTCCTGCCTATGTTCTTCTCTAGGACTCCTGTGATGTTGCAACTTATACTTAAGTCTTTTATCCATCTTGGGTTTATTTTGATGTATTGTGTAAGTTTGTGGTCTAGTTTCATTTTTTTTGCACATAGCTGTCCAGATCTCCCAGCACCATTTATTGAAGAGGCTATTGTTACTCCATTTTATGTTCCTGACTCCTTGGTCAAATATTAATTGACAGTACAGGCATGAGTTCATATTTGGGCTTTGTATTCTGTTTCATTGGTCTATGTGTCTGTTCTTATACCAGTACCAGACTGTTTTGATTACTGTGGCCTTGTAATATAGTTTGATACCAGATATTGTGATACTTCCTATTTTGTTCTTTTCCAAAATTGATGAGGCTATTTGGAGTTTTTTCTTGTTCTCTATAGATTTTTGGAATATTCCTTCTATGTTTGTGAAATATGTCATTGGTATTTTAATAGGGATTGTGTTGAATCTATAACTTGCTCTGGGTAGAATGGACATTTTAATTATGTTAATTCTTCTAATCCATGAACATGGTATATGCTTCCATTTATTTGTGTCTCCCTTAATTTCTTTCTTCAGTGTTGTATAGCTTTCTTAGTACAGGTCTTTTACCTCCTTTGTTAAGTTTATCCCTAAGTATTTTATTTTTCTTGTTACTATAATAAATGAGATTTTTTCCTCAATTTCTGTATCTGACACTTTATTGTCAGTGTAGAAAAGTGCTTTTGATTTCTGAATGTTGACTTTGTATCCTGCTGTTTTGCCAAACTCATTTATTAGGTCATATAGTCTTTTGGTGGAGTCTCTAGGGTTTTCTGTATACATTACCATGTTATTTGCAAACAGTGACAGTTTTCCTTCCACCTTTCTAATTTGGATGACTTTTATTTCTTTTTCTTGTTCGTTCACTGTGGGTAGAATTTTCAGTACTATTTTCAATAGATTTCATAAAAGTGGACATCCTTGTCTTGTGCCTGATCTTAGGGGAAAAGCTTTCAGATTTTGCTCATTCAGTATGATGTTGGCTGCATGTTTCTTGTATATGGCCTTTATTATGTTGAGGTATGATCCCTCTAGTCCCACTTTAATGAATGCTTTTATTGTAAATGGATGCTGTACTTTTTCAAGTGCTTTTTCAGCATCTATTTACATGATCATGCAGTTTTTGTCCTTCATATTGTTCATGTGATTAGTTACATTTATTGATTTGCTTATATTATACCATCTTGCATCCTTGGTATGAATCCCACTTGATCATGGTATATGATCTTTTAATGTATTGCTGGATCCATTTTGCCAATATCCAATATCATGTTGAGGATTTTAGCATCTATGTTTATCAGCACTACTGGCCTGGAGTTTTTTCTTTGTTGTGTCTTTATCTGGTTTTGTAATTAGGATAATATTGGCCTCATAGAAAGAGTCTGGGAGTCTTCCCTCTTGGATTTTTTGGAATAGTTTGAGAAGGATCAGGGTTAGCTCTTCCCTAAATGTTTGCTAAAATTCTCCTGTGAAGCCATCTGGCCCAGGGCTTTTACGTGCTGGGAGGGTTTTGTTGTTGTTGTTGTTGTTTGTTTGTTTGTTTAATTATTGCTTCAATTTCACTTGCTGTAATCAGACTATTCAGGGTTTCTGCTCCTTTTTGACTCTTTTGAAGGATGGTATGTTTCTAGAAATATGTCCATTTCACCCAGTTTTTCCAAATTTCTTGGCATATAGTAGTTCATAGTAATTCCTTATGATCCTTTGTATTTCTGTGGTATCATTTGTAATTTCTCCTCTTTCATTTCTGATTTCATTTATCTGGGTCCTCTCACCTGTTTTCTTGATGAATCTAGTTTATATGTTGTCGATTTTGTTTATCTTTTAAAAAAACCAGCCCCTGGATTTATTGATCCTTGAATTTTCTTGTGGTCCCTATATCATTTAATTCTTCTCTGATCTTAATTATTTCCTTCTTTCTACTTTGTGCTTTGTTTGTTGCTGTTTTTCTAGTTTTTGTAGATAGAGTGTTAGGACATTTATTTGAAATGTTTCTATCTTTTTTAAGTAGGCTTGTATAGCTATTAACTTCCCTCTCAGGACTGCCTTCACTGTGTCCCATAGGTTTTGGGCTGTTGTGTGTTCATTTATTTTCTTTCCAGAAACTTTTTTATTTCTTCCTTTATCTCATATTTATTTACCCATTCACTGTTTAATAACACATTATTCAGTCTCCATGGATTTGATTGTTTTTGAGTTTTTTCCTTGAGGTTGTTTTCTACTTTCAAGCCATTGTGATCCAAGAAAATGCTTGATATGATTTCAGTTTTCTTGAATTTGTTGAGGCTTGTTTTCTGTCCTATCATATGGTCTATCTTTGCCAATGTTCTATGTGCATTTTAAAATAATGTGTATTTTGACTTTTTAGGGCAAAAGGATCTATTTAAGATCCTTTTTGATCTTAAGTCTATTTGATCTAATGTGTCATTTAGTTCTACAATATGATTGTTGATTCTTTGTTTGGAAGATCTGTCCATAATTGACAGTGGGATGTTAAAATCCCCTACTGTAATTCTGTTGCTGTCTATATCTTTCTTCTAGTCCTCTAAGATTTTCTGTATATATTTGAGTGTTCCTATGTTGGGTGTATATATTTTTATAGTTTCCTGGTGGATTCTTCCCTTTAGAATTATGAAATGGCCTTCTTTGTCACTTTTGATGGACTTTGTTTTGAATTCCATGTTGTCTAATACAAGTATTGCTACCCTGGCTTTTTTTCCTGTCCTGTTGCATGGAATACTCTCTTCCAACCCTTCAATTTCAGTCTGTGTAGGTTTTTTGTTTTGAGGTGTGTCTGTTGTAGACAGCATATATTAGGGTCATGTTTTCTCATTTGTTTAGCTACTCATGTCTTTGATTGGAGCATTTAATCAATTTACATTTCAATTTATTATTTATACATAATTATCCATGGCCATTTTCCCTTTTGTACCTGTGTTCCTCTCTCTCTCTCACTCTTTCCCTTTATTATCTTAAAGCAGACCCGTTAGCCTCTCTTGAAGAGCTGGTTTGGAGGAGGTGTATTCCTTGAGGCTTCTTTTGTCTGGGAAACTTCTTACTTCATCTTGCATTTTAATTGAGAGCCTTGCTGAGTAAAGTAGTCTTGGTTGCAGGCTTCTGGTTTTCATTACTTGGAATATTTCTTGCCATTCCCTTCTGACTTGTAGTGTTTCTGTTGAGAAATCAACTGATAGCCTTGTCAGAGCTCCCTTGTATGTTACTATCTGTTTCTCTCTTGTTGCCTTTAAGATTCTTTCGTTGTCTTCAAAGTTTGGCCTTTTATTTATGATGTGTCTTGGAGTAGGCCTCTTTGGTCATTGGGTTCATCTTGTTTAAGGTCCTCTGTGCTTCCTGAACTTGGCTGATTTTCCCCTCTGCAAGTTAATTAAGTTTTCTGCCATTACTTTTTCAAACAGGTTTTCTATGCCTTATTCCTTTCCTTCTCCTTTTGGTATTCCTATGGTGCAAATGTTGTTACATTTCATGTTGTCCTGAAGTTTCCTTCAACTATCCTCATACTTTTTGAGTCTTTTTGCATTTTGTTGCTCTACCTGGGTAATTCTTTCTACCTTGTCTTCCAGCTCACTGATTCAGTCCTCTCCTTTATTCAACCTGCTTCTGATTCCTTCTAGTGTATTTTTATTTCAGATATTGTATTCTTCACTTCTTCCTGGTTCTTGTTTATAGTTTCTATATCCTTTTTCATGCTGTTGTATTTTTCACTCAATTCCTTGTAGTTGTCACTGAGTTCCTTGGGCATCCTTATAACCATTTCTTGGATTCTATGTCTGATAGATTGCTTTCCTCAATTTCCTTCAGCTCTTTTTCTGGGGATTCTTCCATTCCTTTTGATTGAGGGTTCTTTCTTTTTCTCCCTATTTTCGGTGTGTCTTTTTGTTTGTTTATGCATCTGATGATGCTCTGCTTTGCCTGCCTATCTTTTTGGTGTGGACTCCTATGGGACTTAGTGGTGCAATCTGTTTGGTCTCCTTGTCTGGATGTTCTATATTTGCCCTTTTTTGCATTTATGTAGGCTCTCTTGTTGTACTTGGACTTTGCTTGTTGGTGGCTTCTTTTTTGGTGGGTTTTCCTCTCCAGTAGGCTTACTGGTAGTCACAACTCCCACTTCATCTTGTATGCTGCTGTACAGATATTGGTTAACAAAGTATTTCCAGACTTCCAAACCTATGCCAGCAGAAAGAAGCCCCCTACCTCATCAACAATATCAGTTGTAATTGATCAAAGATTAATAGAGGTGAAGAGAAATTAAGAATATTATGATACAGGACAAAGGGAATATGATATGACTAAAAGAGAGGAAAATGTTTTTGAGGGGGAAAAGGGAGGAGAATTATTGAGAGTAGGGATAAGACTGAGGAAAAGAAAGGGAGAAAACAAAATTTAAAATTTAAGTAAAACACAGAAGGGTGATAGTAAAAATAGAGTAAGAAAAGGGAAGAGTATACTATTAGGTTTGAAGTAAAATGAAAAATTATTGGACCAATGGGAGCAAAATTGCAGCAAAAAACACAGCAGGTTTGATAGCAATGACAGCTGAATAAAGTTTATTTAATAAAGGTTGACAGGGAATAAGAATATTGTACAAAAGAGGGACGTGAATGTGCGATGTCTACTGTAAAGGAAAATGATTTTGAGATGATGGGGTAAGTAAACTAATAAGAGTAAGGAGTAAAGCTCAGGCTGAGAGAGGGGAAAAAACTAAAATAAAATTTCTCATTCAACTGATCAGGGGCAGGAGAAAAGCAAAATTGAGTAAGACAGAGGGAGAGTATTCTATGGGATTTAAAGTATAAAGAAATAGTGAACAAATAGGAGTTCCATTGGTGATGTACAGCAATACTGTGGTGTTTTTCCCCACTAGCCATGGTTTATAAAGGTGAAAAGGAAATAAAACTATTATAAGAGGAGAAAAAGAATGTGAGCTGACTTAAGAAAGAAGAGTGCTTATGCAAGGTTAGATGGAGGAGAAATAACGAGAGTAAGGGATAGGAACATGGTGTAGTGTGAGAGAAAACAAAGTTTACAACCGCAGTAAGAAATGTCAGGAAGTTGACAAAATTGAGTAAGACCAGGAAAGGGTGCTGTGTGGGATTTGGAATTACAATAATATGAGATCAATGTAATCTCAATAAATAAAAGACAAAGAGTAGTGAGTTATTTGAAGTATGAATTAAATGAAAGAAGAAACATTAAAATGTTATATGAATGAAAACAAAAAAGAAGAAAGAGAAATCTAAAATCACACAAGTTCTGATGAAGAGTAAGGTGAAATTTATCTCGGCTGCTGGTGTTCACCTTCTGACTTTTGTCTGGATTCGTCTCTGGTTTTCCCTCAGTTCAAGGTCCTGGTGGGTCATCCAACTTCTGGCAACACTGCCTCTATCTCCTTCCTCTGCTTCTAGAAGGAGCTTCTCTTGTGATTGAAAGGGTGAAGTCTCTGTGTCTCTCCTAGGGGGCACTGTTCTGTCTTCTTGTTGTGCGTGCGTTTCCCCAGCCCCTATACCTCCTGTCTCATTTTGTCCCAGTTTATTTCCAATAATGTATAGTTTCTGCTTAAACAGCTATCCGTTCCATGGGGGCCAGGGAGCAATATGTGTAAGAGTGTCAGATCTCTCCTGCATGGTGTAATCTGGTCTCTGTGTCCCCTCCAAGTCTGTGCAGTGCCCTGAATCACACTTGTACCCTTTCTTTACTTCCTATTTTGATGGCCTCAGTGAAATAGGACCCTAGATCCCTGCGGAGAGTTCAAAATGCACCCTTTTAAGTAGTAAGACACTAATCTTACTATTTTACTCTTGTGGAATAACTGATTGTTCAGCCTGCCCAGCCAATTTTGCAGATCTTCCCCCACTGCTGCAAGAGCAGGGGGTGGGCTCAATTTTCCCTTCCTGGTGGTTCTGCCAAAAAAGAGGGCTCAGTCTGGCCTGCCATAATTATAAGTGTACAGTCTCCAGCCCATGACCTCACAGCACTCTGTAGCCTGCACTCTCCACTCTGTGCCATTGTGCCAGGCTGCAGCCAAGAGACCACCTAGCTTTGCACCCCTTTGATCAATCCTCTGGGTACACTGAATGGGAACAAATCACACCCATGATCTTCCCTCCTTGTTGACCAGGTAGTTGTGCACATGCATGGTCCCTGCCTAGCATGCCTCAGTTTCCCTTTTGAAAAACATCTCTGTGGGTGCCACTACTGCTCCAAGCCACTGCCCAGCTTTCCACACACTGCAACTCTCTGGCAAGTCCAGATTCTATCTCAGTCATGGCCAGTCATGGCCCTCCTCTTCCCCCTGCTCCAGCTACAGCCAGAATCCCCCTCACTTTCTTGTACTCTCTCTACTGGGGACCAGCTGCCCCAGCTAGGGTATGGTGCCACCTGTGCATGTGTGTGTGTGCAGCCTGTTTATCCCTGGTGACCTTGTGCATTCAAGTTACTCCTGGCACAGGTGGTATCCCCACCCTGGGAGGGGAGGGAGCCTCTAGGCTGCAGTTCCTGACTGGGCTCTTTCCCCTCCTGTTGTCCCCATGGCAGCTGTGGTTTCTGATGCCACACTCATGGACTTTGCCTATAAAACCTCCTTACTGACCATTTTGAAGTGTCCTCTACACACTTGGCTTCCATACTTCTTATCAGCCAAGATTCTGTTGGCTGTTCACTGTGTTTTTTCGAAGATCAGCTAAGTGTCCCAGTTGGTGCACAAGCAAGTGGGCTCAGCTCCCACCTACTTCGTTGCCATCTCCTCAATCTCTGTTCATGTTAATCTTAATATCATTTTATTAAACAAAATATATAAAGAATTGAGCATTTGGTTTTCATAATTTGGATAGAATATCTCTATTGTGTTCTATCTTAATTTCCAACAAAATAATGAAGTTTCAAAGATATAAAGCAATAGTTTGTGCATATTATAAAGCCTAAATTTATTAAAGTTACAATCAATCTCCAACTATCTGCACATTAAATTCAGTAATGGAATATATAACCTTAAAGAGCAGATGACCAAGAAGGGCATAACTCCTTCCTAACTATAGTGTCCTTAAAAACCGCATTCTAGGATAATTATTTCCAGCAAGATATGAGCACAAAAATTATATTAGGCAACTAAGATAATGAAGAAACGGAAGATCTTAACTATAATTAAAAAATTAAGGATAACACATTAAATACAATATATTAAATTAGTGACATTATATTTACCAACTGATATGATACTTTTTATTATCAACTTTGCTTGTATTTTCAACACATTATCTGTAAATTTGTTTTCATTATTGCACATTATGTATACAAAAGTAAATTTCTGCCTGGACCTCTGTCCAACTGCTAAACTTTTTTTTTTAATTTTCTGATTCAAATTATAAAGTCTCACCAAATGCTACACTGATTCAAGAGAAAGAATTCAACAGAAGTTCTCTATTGAAGAGGCTATTGTGACTCCATTTTATGTAGATGCCCCCTTTGTCAAATATTAATTGACTATAGAGATTTGGGTTTGTTTCTGGGCTCTCAGTTCTGCTCCATGCGTCAATGTTCCTGTTTTTACACCAGTGCCAAGCTGTTTTGATTACAGTGACCTTGTAATATAGTTTACTATCAGGTATTGTGATCCCTCCTACTTTTCTCTTCTTTCTCAAAATTGCAGCAGCTATTTGGGGTTGTTTATGGTTCCATATAAATTTTTGAAGTGTTTGTTCTATGTCTGTGAAATATGCCATTGGTACTTTAATAGGTATTGCATTAAATGTGTAGATCGCTTTGGGTACTATGGACATTTTGATGATGTTAATTCTTCCAATCCATGAACACGGTATATGTTTCCATTTATTTGTGTCCTCTTTGATTTCTTTCTTCAGTGTTAGGTAGTTTTCTGAATACAGGTCTTTTACCTCTTTGGTTAGGTGTATTCCTAGATATTTTATTTTTCTTTTTATTATGTCAAATGGGATATTTTTCTTGATTTCTGCTTCTGCTGTTTTATTGTTGGTGTACAAAAATGCCTTTGATTTCTGGATATTGACTTTGTATCCCGC
>CM052538.1:108290362-108328087 GCA_028533065.1 Trachops cirrhosus
CTGGATCCTCTGTGTGTCCTCCTTGGAGAAATGCCTATTCAAGTCCTTTGCCCATTTTTTAATTGGGTTTCTTGTCTTGTTCGAGTGGAGTCGTGTCAGTTCTTTATATATTTTGGAGATTAAACCCTTGTCTGAGGTATCATTGACAAATATGTTTTCCCATACAGTTGGTTCTCTTTTTATTTTAATACTGTTTTCTTTAGCCATGCAGAAGCTTTTTATTTTGATAAGGTCCCATTTGTTTATTCTTTCCTTTATGTCCCTTGCTCTAGGGGACATGTCAGTAAAAATGTTTCTGCATGCAATATCTGAGATTTTCCTGCCTATGTTCTCCTCCAGGACTTTAATGGTGTCACATTATTTTTATCACTATCATCCTTCAGTATGTATGTCAGAAGATAGTTTGACAAACTTTTTTTTTAATTTTAGCTATTGTTCAGTTACAGTTTTCTGCCCTATTTTGACAAACTTTTGAACCAGAAAATTTTAATATAGGTAAATATATATAGTATAACATAACGGTACATTTTTACAACCGTTTTGTTTATTTGAACAAAATATGCACAGAGACCTTTTTATTTCTCTTAAGCAATCCAACTTGGAAGCACTTCACATCTAAGTGTATTTTTCTGACATTTTATTTATCTCTGTTCCCTAAAAGTAAATATTTTATAATAAAGCATACTGAATAATTCTTATACTATGAAAAACTGATTATATCTATCTTGTTTGACACCTGAAGCTTTCTTTTATTGTATTCAGAATCTTCAGACTACAACATTAATCATAATTGCAAAGGTTTATCCTCCCTAAGGAGTAATCCAAAGAATAAAATGCCAAGCTAATTAATACCACAGAAGTTTTCCATAACAAATTGATTGGATTATAAGTGCTGTTTCATATTGTCCAGCTTTTTGGAGGTTAAGAAACTACCCTGAAATCCAAGTAGTTTGGGTAGTCTTTTAAATAGCAATAATAATTTAATTTGTTGAGGGATACTTTCTAACTTACTCTTTGTTGAACTTTATGAAAACACATGTTGTTTGAAGAGTTTTAACTCAACACTAGCAGATGTCTTCATAGGCTACTAATAATTAAGTGGGCTTAGTCTTGTAGGTTTGGATGAATGACAAAAACATATACGTATAGTGAGGCTCTAAAATCCATTATTTGAAGTAATCTAATAGGTCAGCTACATTAAAAGAATTCTCACAGAAAATCATTTATAGAAAAAGTAAATATGCATTTTAAATATTTCTCTATTTAGTACAGTTATTGCATGTATAACCTTTGTCATTTAAAAACAAATTTATAAGATAAGCAGTTCCTACCATTTTGTCTTGTTACACAAATGCAAATACAACTTGAGAGCAAATGTGTATTCACTTAACTTATTTGCACTTGACTGTAGTATTATTAATCTCCACTTCACTTCATCATTTCATTCCAATAGCATCATCTCTGATCTTGTAATCACTCCAAAGTTCTCGACCTTGATATATTCAGTTCCAACAGAATCCTATTATTGACTCCAACTTTCAGGCTTCCTGATTCCATTGTTCTAAATGTACTTGTTTTTCAAGTTTCATGTCATCCTAGTAATTCATCCCATTGACTCTCTTTCCCCATTAGTTTTATTTTTAATTTATTTCCTTACAGAACCAACTTGTATCCCATTGTCTGTCATCTAAACTGTGTCCCCTCAATTGCCTTGTCCACTTGTCTCATTGCCTCAATCTAGCAAGGTTTCACTTATAATATCAAAGTACTGAATTTGGAAGGCTACAGGGCAACTCTGTCAGTTATTTGTTGTGCAATACACTTCTCCAATACCTAGGAGCTCAAAAGAAGTACATTTTATTATATCTAATTTTCCATTCTCTAGTGAGTCAAGAATTTGAGCAGAGTTTATGTGGGCTATTCTTCTGCCTCATGTAGATTATGGTATTATCTGGATCACTTGTCATTTTTTTGTGTGTGGTTGGTCTGGTTTGAAAGGTCTGAGTAGGCTTCACATGCTAGGAGCCTTAGTAGAAACAACTGGAAGACTGGGCTTAACCTTGCCCTTTTCTTCTCTGTATAACCCCAGGGCCTCTTCACATGTCTCTCTAACAAGGTAATTGGATGTATTACATGGGTCAGAGCTCTCACAGTATTTCAAGAGACAGTGAGTGAAATTCCCAGTTTCCTTTGGTCTAGGCCCAGAAATTGGTGTAACATCATTTCTGCCATATTGTACTGGTCAAAGTAAGCACAGAGTCCATCTAGATATAACAGAGTATACATAGAACCGAGGTATTTTTTTAATTGTTGTTCAGTTACAGTTGCCCCCATTTTCCCCCCATTACTCTCCCCTGCCCTACCCACCCTCACCTCCCACATTCAATCCCCTGCCCCAGTTGTCCTTGTCCATAGGTCTTTTATACTTGTTCCTTGACTTGTCCTCTCTCTTCTTTCCCCTGTTATCCCCCTCCCCACTGCCCTCTGGTTACTGTGAGTTTGTTCTTTATTTCCATGTCTCTGGTCATATTTTGCTTGCTTGTTTGTCTTGTTGATTAGGTTCCACTTCTAGGTGAGATCATATGGTATTTATCTTTCACTGCCTGGCTTATTTCACTTAGCATAATGCTCTCCAGTTCCAGCCACACTGTTGTGATGGGTAGGATAGAACTCAGGTCTTGATTGGAGAAATATTGGAGACATTGTGGATATTTTTACTTTTTTATAGCATTCATTTATTTATTCATTTCTTTATTCATTTATTTAATCAATATTGATTTGGCATTAACTATAATGATAGGTATTTGATGGATACAGAGAATGTAGCAATGACTGGGGAATTTGAAGGCCCTTCATAATTGAGCTTACATAAACAAGATATGAACAAATGGTGGTACTATGCAGAAAGTAAATACAAGAATAACTAAAAATTAACAGTAGTAGAGATACTTTACTAACTAGTAGCCAAGATAAAGAGATAAGTCTAAGACACAGCAATCAGACAGCCATGGGAAGAACCAAGTAAAGCACACCTTAGGAGCAAAGAACAAAGTCAAAGGACCAAAGTCCAGATGTGGCTTGTCATTTAAGAGAAGGAAAAGAAGCTGTGTTTCATAAACATAATGATTAGGATGAGAATGTTTGAGAATATGGCCACAGCTAGATCTTGCATAACACTGAAGGCCTGTTTAAAAAGCAGGAGTGAGTCAATAACATGTTCTCAGCTAGAGAATGACAAGAGCTGGTTTCTGTTATAAAAGCACTTTTGGCTAATCTCAGAAGAACGTGAGAAGGTCAAAAGAGGAAGCACATTGATTGGCCCTGTTTGAAGGTGGTAGCAGGACATTTGTAGTAGTCCGTGGGAGAGGTGATAGTGGGGATAGAGGTTGAGAGAAATGTGTAAACTAAAATAATTTGAAATTAAAATCAACAGGAATAACTATCTTTGCTAATCATAGGAAATATTCTTGAACAAATGGCTGCCATTCTTGATCTCTACTCTTTATCCAACCATGCATTTGCCAAATCCTATAATGTAGATTACACATACTTTTCAGAAAATGCTTTCACTATAATCGTTAATGATATTAAACATCAGAAATAATAGATATTTTCGGTCTTGTTTCTTGCTGACATTTGACACATTTGATTATTTCATGTTCTTTCAAGCATTCAACTCCTTTAACTTTTGTAACACAACTCTCTGAACTCATGTATTTTTCAGCTTAAGAATATTTATTATCCTTTAATAGCCTTGATTTTCCTCTAACTCCATAATCATTATATTTAAGAGGTAAATTAAAATTTGGCATTTTATTTTTATTTGTTAATACTTACTCAGAGTTATCTCAATGGCATCAGAGCCTGCAGTCAGCCCTCCATTCTGAAATTTTAGGTACATATTTCCACTTGGCTAACAGGAACATGTAGTTCTTGGCATATAACAGACAGCACTGTTCTGTAAAACCCTTCCATTACAAAGAACTTAAATTGTTGGGAAATATTCTAAAAATATTATTAAAATCATTAAATGTTCATTTTAAACGTACCAAGCCAAAGTTATGCAAAAGCAGTATAATCAGGCTGCTTTTATCCTCAGGACATTTGCTGATGATAGCCATTTGAGCATCAGTTTTGAGGTCATCTCTGGGCAAGGGGTGCAAAACCCCAAACTCTTCCCTCAAGAAGTTGGAGCTCAAAAGACTCTATCCATGGGTAAGGGTAAAACAAAGTAAGCCTAGTCTATACATTCCTAATCCCAAGTGAGTGCAAAGAAACCTGCCTTTGAAGTGAGCAGGATAAGGGTGATTTGGGAAGCCATACATAAAGTTATAATCACAAGCTGGATTGTTATGAAGATTTTTATTTCAAATTTATACTACCTAGATAAGTAAAATAAAACCTTAAACTATGAACTTAAATTAAAGAGACCTTAGACATTGATGCCAAGACTTGGCTGTGGACACAAATCTTTCTAGAGGAAGAAATGATCATCTTAGGCATCAAAGTAGTCCCACAATATTTTTTTAAAGAGCAATGTATATCATAGAATTAGAATTACTAAAAAATACACAGAAACAAGGTTTTTCCTGAGGTGGGAAAATCCCTTGAAACCATAATTGTAAATATCAAACAGTATAAAATAATTACTTTGTTTAAAGAAATAAAGAACGAGCCTTACTACATTTGAAGGTAATTGTAAAGTATTATAAAAGTGGCATAACAGTTATAAAAAAAAACTACACAAAACATTTATAAATGAAAGCTAAATTATTTTAATTAAAAACAAAATGAATTAGTTTAGCCCATTAAGCAGAGCTGAGGAAAAAATAATGAACTGAATTAACTCAGAAAAATGTATTTATAATGCAATACAGAAAAACCAAGAAATGGAAAATTTGGAAGAGAAGTTAAGAGGCATGGAAGACAGGATGAAATGGATCCTCAAATGAGGATAGAAAGAAAAGAACAAAGGTATTATTTGAAGAGCTAACGATGAGAAGTTTTCAAAAATCACCTAGATGAAAGACACCAGACTTAAATCAACAGATTTAAGAAGCCCAGAAAATCCCTACCTATAGGTAAAATAAAACCCCATGCCTGAAAACATTATACTGAAGCTGTAGAGAATCAAAAACAAGAAGATTTAAAAGTAGCAGGTAGAAAAGAAGATGTGCACTTTAAAGTGTGAGACTTTGACCTTACTTTTCCACAGCAATAGTGGTCATCTGAAAAGAGTAGAATAATATCCTGATGTGCCGAAAGAAAACAGCTGCTAACCTACAATCATGTGCACAAGAAAAATACCTTTTAATGATGAAGTTAAAAATATTTTTAGAAAATCATGATTAGAAAGTTCACTAAAGATCATTCTAAATGATGTAGTTTAGGCAAAAGGAAAGTGATCATGGACTTGGAGGGTTCATAATACAAGAAGAAATTAAGGGTGAATAAGCTAGCATATGACTGGATAATTCTGAATAAAGTTACAGGTATAAAATTATAATAATGTCCAATAGGTTTTAACAAAACAGGAGAGAACTGAAATTTATGGCTCAGTAACAAATGTCAGAATGGGAATAAAAGGACCAAAGTGTTAGAAGATTCTTAAATTGTCTAGAATGGTAGGGGTATTAATTGATATTTTTAGATAACTTAAGATGCATGTTGCATGCTTTGGGGTATTCAGTAAAATAATAGAAACAGAGTAGTTAAATTCCCAACCAGTATCAGGAAAAAGATTGGAATAAAGGAGTAATCCATCAATCTAAAAGAAAATAATCAAATAAATAAAACCAATAAAAAGTACAAAATAAGAAGGTACATTTGTACCCAAATGTACCAATAGTTATAGTAAATGTAATATAAATAAAGTTTGAACTTCTCTGATTAAAATACAGAAGTCATCAGACTTCCTTGAAAATATGGAATATACCCACATACTGTTGAAAAGAGATGCTTGTAAAATATAAGGGTACTGAAAGCATAAAAGAATGGAAAATACATAATATTTAATAACTAAATGAATTGCCAGGGTAACTATATTAATATGAGACAAAATAGACTTTTAGATAATAAACCATTCATAGGAATAAAGGGGATTATTTTATAATGGTAAAAGTTTCAATACTTCATTAACATAAAGCAATTTTAAATTTGTATGTACTTAATAATATAGACTCAATATATGTAAAGCAAAAAAAAGGATGTAACTACAAGAAGGAATTTAAAAAAACTAATACCCTTTTAAAGTAATACAAATAGAGTACAAAGTAGGCAAAAATAAAATAAAACAAAAACCAAAAAACCCAACAACTGTATAAAGATGATTTGGACAACTCAGCTATAAGACTCGATGTGATAGATCCACACTGCATACTATTCACTCTGAATCACATACAGAACAAGACATGGTGTGTGGTCCCATTGGTATTGCCTTAGTTCAGGACTTCACCTATGATCCTGCTGTTACCACTATAAGGCTTTTTCCTTTGAGATTCATGCCCATCTTATCTGCCATAGATTTTTTCTAAAAGATTGGTTTAATCATATAAAATTTTTAAAAAATTGGAGACCCTTAATACTAATAAGATAAAATCCAAATTTTCTAATATAACATTCAAGGATCCTTTCCATATTTATTTTCTTTCAAGCCCTCATGTACATTTGTGCACCAGCTATGCTAATTCATTTATATTTCTCTGAACACTGCCCCCTCTCCATATTCTCCTTACCTTTGCCCATACTACTCCCCCTACCTGGAATATCTTCTCTTGTTGCTTAATGACCTGATCATTTCTGTGTATCCTGGAAGACACAGCTCAAGTGTTACCTTCCTTGAGACACTTTGCCAGCTCAGTCCTCCTGTGTTATTCACTTCTTTACTTTCTACCCTAGAATGTTTATTGTACTTCAGTTTTATAAGTTAGCTATTTATATATCTGCCTATTGTCTTAGACCATAAATTTACAAGCAAACAGGATTATTTTCTAATCATTCATTTCTTTAATTATTAGCAGTTATATAGAAAGAGCTAAAACATTAAATTCATGAATAAAACTAGAATCAGAAGGATAATTTAAAGATATTTGTTGAGAGAAGCAAGAAGTATCAGTTGAATAAGTGACAGTGAGAGAGCAATATGAAAAGTATATGCACTAGCACAGAAAGAATATCAGATGGGGTGCATTTGGTGTGATGGTCCTGAAACCTTTGAGAATCTTGATGGAAGGGATACCAGGTGGAGTTGTACAGTTTTTGTTGCAAACTCCAAGAGGCTGCCATAAATATCTAATCAATGATGTGATTTTATTGTGCAGTACAATCCTGAGTGTTCTTTTACAATTTTTTTTATTAAATGAAGCCCATTGTTAGCATTCAGGAAATAATTGTCATTAGTCACGATCATTTGTAGTCAGTCCCTAAGAAAAGGATTATATTTTGACTACTATAATAAGAGGAGTATATAGCAACTTTTAGAAATCTTCTCATAAAAAACAAATAGACTAGGTATGAAGTGTAGCAAGTTTTAATTATATGGGAAAAAATCACAATTTTTCCAGATAAATGCAACCCATTGCATTGGGTTGAAAACCACATCCACCTGTAGTGCGATTTGTAACATTTGCTTGAGGTTTATGCATAACATTATGACCAGCAGTCAAATAAGTTCAGACTAAATAATTTAGGAACTAAATTTATATACTTGTGCTATCTATTTTATTAAATAATGGGTGCCCAAACCCTGATGACTGAGCCTCACATGTCAATAATAGAATTCACTAATCTCTTAATCTGCTTCAAAGTTTCATTCCAGTTTGGAAACCTCATTTCATACCCAGAACATAATTTGGTTGCTATCAGTATAAACAAAACAAAGTCATGACAATCTTTTTTGGGAAGCAGCTAGAAAGAAAAACTAAACTCTCACCTGCTAATGCTTTTTTGAAGCAATGAGTCTCATTCACTGTCCACACTCAGTACATCAGTTTTCCACCCCCAGCTCAAACTCCTGCGCCTGAAGATAGTCTCCACCCACCTCTTATACTCCTTCCCTGTTGCTGAATGTGTTCTTAAATATAGCTTCTCACGATGAGAATAGCCATTAGCTTATTACAACCTACATACTTTATCTGTTTGAACACCTCTTTCTCACAGATCCTCCTGCTGTGGAACCAGCATTTTTGGAAATCCGGCAAGGACAAGAACGAAGTGTCACTATGAGCTGCAGGGTTCTGAGAGCTTATCCCATACGGGTACTGACCTATGAGTGGCGCTTGGGCAACAAACTATTACGGACGGGTCAGTTTGACTCTCAGGAGTACACAGAGTACCCGGTGAAGAGTCTTTCCAATGATAACTATGGGGTTTATAACTGTAGCATCATAAATGAAGCTGGAGCTGGGAGATGCAGCTTTCTTGTTACAGGTAAGATTCCAAATATTTTGCATATATACATGCAAACGTTTTGCAAATTTATGGAGCATATAATGAGCAACCCAACTGTTCTAATTAGAGCTCTATTCATTTGTTTTGAAGGCAAGTCTATTTTAGGAGTTAAGATAGTTTATGAGTCTATAAAATTAGACAGAAGTTTATAGAATTCAAGTAAAGTTGGTGATGAGGTTGATTATTTTGAATGTTTCAGTAATAAAGTAACAAATGTTAACTAGCTTTATTTAGGTCAAATTGCAGATATTAATTAATACATATTCTATTCTGCAATTCTAAAAACCCCTGTGAACCAATGCCTGCTTTGAATTCTTAATAGCAGATAGTGCTTCCTTTTTTAATGTTTTCTTAATTATTTACTACCTCTTAATGTGTGGTGAATCTCTATTTTGTTCTTGCTAGTAAGTTCTTCCTATAAGTTCACAGATATTGAAAGGGAAAGCAGTAAAGATATATCACATACAATGAATTAGAAGTATCAATACTGTTTGATGCCATTATCTTTTAATGTACTAAAAGAAATCTCATTTGTATTAAGTCTTAGGTACTTATTTAAATTATGTTTACAATCTATATAGCAAAGTAAATTTGTGCTATTTTTGAGATAAGGTTGAGGTACACACTAAAAGAATATACTCTTTTTATTATTATTTTGTTCTATATAAAATAATTTATAATAGTTGGAGTGTTTGTGCTAATAAAAGAAGAAACTGGGCATTGTATATAATATAAAAACAATTTTTTAAATTATGATTAAAATCTATCACACCTCATCAAAACATTTTCATTACTTTGAGAAAGTTTTACTTCCTGAAATGGAATATTAGGTAGATAAAATATAGTTGATTAACCAAAGATGTCCTCTTTGCTGGATCTTATTACTTCTGATTTCACAATTGTATTTACTAACATTCAGTTGAACTTAAATTTTTCTACTTTGATTCTTAAAGTGAGCTATTAATACTGACCCTGACCCTACCCAGGCAGCTCAGTTCCTTAGAGTGTTGTCTGCATATGCCAAGGCTGTGGGTTTGACCTCCAGTCAGCGCACGTAAAGAATCAATCAGTGAGTGTATAAATAAGTTGAACAACAAATTAATCTCTTTCTTTCTCTGTGTGTCTCTCTCCTTTCCCCTAAGAAAATCAATAAATTAAAAAAAAATAAAAACAAAGCCTGAAGTCCCTAGGATAGTATTACTTACATGGTGATCTAACTGCTAATTTTTATCCCTAGGAATATTTAAAAGGGAAAGAGAATCTAGTGTATTACTCTACAGGGTAATTTAAGTGACATGATGCAATTTCATTCTATGTTTATATATTATTGTCTCAAAGCGATAAGAATCCTTCAAAGACAACTGTTATCTATATATTGATACAAATGAAGCACCTTTCTTTCATTAATCTGACCAAACAAAACTACCCCATAAAATTAACTACATCCCTTCAGCAGTTTATACACATTCTAATTTTCTTTGGTGACACTGTTTTCCAACTTTAGTCTAGTTTAGACATTGTTGATTCAGCAAGATTTTCAGAAGCTCTCTATTACATGATCCAAATCCTATGTTTTTGAACTAGAAGACAAGCTGAGACCAGGAGAAAAACTAGCTCCATTTTCCCATTTCATACCCATGGGGTATAATGAGAAGATTTTGAGAGTTCCAGGAAGGAATTAATCTGCTATGGGTTGCCCTGTAGAAGGAAAGGAAATATCCCCGTGTCTTAATTTGTTTCCAGTGTGTGGTTTCACTTTTCAATCTTCAGGTCAACCTCATTGTTTCAATATCTTCACATACAATCTAAAATAGTATTGATGAACAGAAAGAGAAATGATTGAATTCCAAATGCAGTATAATCCAGGACAATGTAGAAAGAAAATGATTTCATAAAAACACACACTAGAAGAAACTTTTAAAGGCCATTACTTCACTAAAACATACCAGAAGTAATCCTTTTGAATTCCCTATAATCCAAAACCCCTTAAAGCTATACAGAAGAACTAGAATATAGTATGTTCAAGGATACATATATTTATGCATATATTCATTATCCAAAAAACAGATTTTTGAAAACAGTTGTCTTTACTTCTGAGAACCAAATTAACTAAGAAAATTTTAAATTTTTATTGTTGAAACTATTTTACCATATTCAAGATGACTCTTTCACTTGTCATAAATATTTGTATCATCACCCCAGAGTGGACTTGATCTCATTGTACAATACAATGTACAGAATTGAATAAAAGGCAATAGCAGCCTACACATCTCTATTTATTTTTGCTCCCAGAGAAGCTCAAAAGTTCAGATGTCTTTTCTCTATGAATATCATGAGTAGGCAGCGTGTGTAACAATGTGGGAACAGGAGAGTGGAATTTTGTTCACTGGGCGATGATAGGGGGATTGAGAATATTTTCCTGAAAAGGAAAAAAAGTCAGCAAAGGTAATTTGAGAACAGTAACCAGCCTAGCTGGTAGTGAACTATACATGTTAGAAAATATTAGCTATAATACTACAAAATACTACAGTTTTAAAATTTCTTTTATGCACTAATATTGTTATGATGAAGTTGAGCATAGTTCCTTTGTGGTTTAAGTAAGCTTTGTGCACTATGGTAGAAACCCAAACACCATGTATCATGTGTTCCTAAGGGAGAATTCTCACAAGTTTTTGTAAGTTTGTATACATAGTTGTAAGTTCTTAGACTTGTAAATCATTAAGAACTTGATCAGTGGAGAGACCTGAGGACCTGGAGGATGATATATACTGGTCTAAAATATGAATAATTGAAGGTCTAGAAGAAAAGAACAAGAATGGGATAAAAAAAAATTTTCAAACACAGGGATCCAAGCATATTATGGTACACAAAGAAAGAAAAAAAATCTACACCAAGGCACACCATAATCCATTTGTAGAAAACTAAAATCAGAGAAAATTTTCAAAGCAACCAGAATCAAAATGATATTCTGATGATATCCACGACAATTACCACATTTTAGCAACAATGTTGACTAGAAGATAAGGGAACCACATCTTTACATGTTTAAAATCTTTAAACACTGTCAGTTTATAATTTTATATCCAATAAAATTATACATTATAATAGGGTCAAATAAATATGTTTTTCTGAAAAATGAAAGGTAGAGAATTAGCAGTCAGCAAAAGTGCACAACAAAATATGCCTAAGGATGCTCTTTACACTAAAGGGAAGAATTATCAGTGAAAACCAGGATTTATAAGCAAAAAGTATAGCCAAGATTTGGAAACAGCCTAAGTGCCCACCAGTAGATAAGTGAATAAAAAAGCTGTGGTACATTTACACATTGGAATGCCACACAGCAGTAAAAAATAAGGAATTCTTACCTTTTGCCACAGCATGGTGGACCTGGAGACTATTATGCTAAGTGAAATAAGCCAGTCAGTGAAGGACAAATATATGATCCCATTTATATGTGGAATTGAATGAACAAAATAAACTAATGAGCAAAATAGAATTAGAGATATAGAAACATGGAACAGACTGGCAGATGTAACAGGGGAGGGCTAGATGGGTACTGGTTGAAAGAAGGTGAAGGGATTAGCCAAAGACAAGTATGCATGCCCATGGACATGGATAACTATGTCGGGATTGCCTGAGGGAGTGAGGGGGGTTGAGGGGGACAAAAGAGGAAAAATTGAGACAACTGTAATAACATGAAAAATATATTTTTTAAAAAAGAAGAAGAAATATAGGATCTATTATTTTATGCTTTCGTATAGGAATTTATGGTTTCAGATTTTAAGCTCAAATCGTTAATCCATTTGAGTTCATTTTTTGTGTATGGTGAAAGACAAGGGCCAAATTTTATTCTTTTGGAAGTGGATATCCAGTTTTTTCAAAACCATTTATTGAAGAGACTCTTCTTTTTCATTGTGTATTCTTGGCACCCTCAATGAAGGTCACCTGACCCAGAAATAAACTTATGTGCTCTTAACACATGCTCTCACATACACACAAACACAAAGAAGTTTTTGGAGGCAATGGGTATGTTTCTTACCTGGAATGTGGAGATGGTAACATGAGGTATGCATATGTCCAAACTTACCAAATTGTCTGTATTTATTACATCCAGTTTTTTGTATACTGATTATCTTAAATACAGCCTATAAAAAGTGAAATGAAGCTGATAAGATCCAGTAAATAAGTGGGTAAATATTTTTTAAAAACTATGTTTCTTTATTTCTTGTAATTTCCCTAATAAACAGCCACACAAACAGTAGTCAGCAGTTACAGCTTGGGGACCCACCAACTGCATTTGGAAATAAAGGTTAATTGGAGCTTAGTCTTCCCAATTTATTTCTGTGTTGTCTGTGGCTGCTTTCGTGCTACAACAAGAAAGGTGAGTCGTTGTAGCAATAACTATATGGCTCATAAACCTAAAATATTTACTAACAAGCCCTTTAAGGAAAAGTCACCCAATCCTTAGTTTTTAGCAAAAATAATATTAAAAGTTAAAACCTATAACATATTTAGAACTAGAATATCACAACAATAGCACAAATAATGGGATTACTTTGACCTGTATTGTAGGAAGTGAGAAGTGAATAGAGGCTTCAGAGAATCAAGTGTGAAATGATATATATTAAGTTATACAATATTGACTTTTAAATAGAATCAGTAAGTTATAGTCACTCAGTTTTAGCCCTATAGACACTTGTAAAAAGTATTTTTAAGTGGTGCATGTAAAGAACTAAAATATATTTGAATTTACTTCAGAATGTCACAAGAAAAGAGCCACAGATGAACAAAGCAACAACAAAAACATTGGAAGGACAAGAAAATAAAGAGAAAGATGGTAAACTTTAACCCAATTACACAAATAATTACATGAAATTTAAATTACCTTAACAATCCAATTAGTTATGATCAAATAATAGGACTGGATTTATAAAAAGTATATGCAAACTATCCACAAGATACTGCCATCTACAAGAAACACACTAAATGCAAAAACATACAGAGGATGGAAGGAACAGGATGGAAGAGCATAACAACACGCCCACAACAGACGTAAGAAAGCTGACACGGCTACACTAGCATCAGGCAGAATGCACTTCACAGAAAACTTGGACGTGCTAAAAAGGGACATTTGATAATAATAAAGAGAATGATAAAGTTTATAGAACAGACCTAACAGCTCTCTAAATATGTGCCTCTAATAATAGAGCTTCCAAATTCATAAATAAAAGAGTGCAAGGAAAAATAGACTATTCCATAATTAGAGCTGAAGATTTTAGCATCTATGAGTAATCAAGAAAATATGTACCCAGAAAATTACCAGTTTCAGAAGATCTGGAATATACTATCAAGCAAATTAAACTAATTGATATTTATAGATCATTACACTCAAAGTTGTAAACTATACTTGTATATTATTTCATGTCTGCAAACTGCTCACCACGATAAATAATATGCTGATCAAGCATTTTTCTTCTAAGATTGGAAGCAAGACAAAAATACCCACTTTCACCAGTCACAAATACTGTACTGCAGATTTGTATCACTGAGATAACACAAGAAAAGTAAATAAAATACATAAGAAGAGAAAAGAAGAAGTAAAACTATTTCCAGTCATAGATTATATAGTTGTTTTTGTAAATAATCATAAAACTTTATAGGAAAATTGGTTTTAATTAATAAGATAAAAGTAGCATGGAATAAAAAATCAGTATGTAAAATGCATCATATTTCTGTATAACAGTTACATAAATGAAATTAATATGTAAAAAATATTTCCAGCCCTGACTGGTGTGGCTCAGTGGATTGAGTGCCAGCCTGTGAACCAAAGGGCCAGCAGTTCAATTCCCAATCAGGGCACATGCCTGCATTGCAGTCCAGGTCTCCAGTAGGGGATGCACGAGAAGCCAACACATTGATGTTTCTCTTCTACTCTGTCTCCCTTCCTTCCCAACTCTCTAAAAATAAATAAATAAAATATTTTAAAAATTTTTTCTAATTATATCAAAATGTGAATAAATTTAATGAAGTATGCATACGACATACACTGAAAATATAAAAATAAAGTTACTGAGAAAAACTAAGCAAGACCTAAATAATCAGAGAAATTACCTTGTTCATTAATTGGAAGCATGACTTGGTGCTTGTTCCCTCCAAATTCATGTGTAGATTCAATGCAGTATTAGGAAAGCTGCCATCATGACTTTTTTAATTGAGAAACTTACTCTAGATATTGTTTGGAAAACCAAGGTCCAATAATAGTTAAACATATGTTGGGGTGCAGAGGATTCATACTAATTGATTTAAAAATTATTATAAAACTACAATAATCAAGATAGTGTGGTTACTTTTATTAAATTTTACTTTTAATTTTTATGCTGTTACAGTTCCCACTTTTTCTCCTCTTTCCCACCTCCACTCAGTCCCATCCACTTCCCTTCTCAAGCCAATCCCCATGACGTTGTTCCTGTCCATGGGTTGTTTATAAACATTCTTTGGTTAATCCCTTCACCATCTTTCCTTCTGCTTTTGTATAAACACTTGAATCAATGAGATGGGATAGAGAATACAGAAATTGACCCCCATGGTCACATGTATGATACATATATGGACAATTGAGTTTTTCAAAGTCACATAGCCCATTGGGAAAATGATAGTTTTCTGAATAAATTGTGATAGACCAACTGGACATTCATATTTAAAAATATATAAGCTTAATACCCCACTCTACCCACGAGATTAATTTAAAATTGATTGTACATGTAAATATAAGAAGCTAAAACTATGAAATTCTAGAGAAAACAGAGAAATATCTATGCAAATTTGGAATGTGCAAAGATTTCTTAGAATGTAAACAAAATAAAAGCACCACTCATTAAAAAGTAATATACGAACATCATTATGATTACAATCCTTCTGCTGTTTAAAAGACATCAAAAAAGAAAAGCCATAGACTGGAAGAAAATGTTTGAAAAACATGTTTGTGAGAAAGGCTCATGTCCAGAATATATAAATCATTCTTAAAACTCAATAATAAGGCAAATAATTTAATTAAAAAAGTGGCAAAGACTTGAATAGACATTGCACAAAAGAACATACAACTGATCAATAATTGCATAAAACTGGTGGCCATTATTAATTACTGGAGAAATGAAATTTAAACCATAAGCACAATACTACACATCCTTTATAATGGCTGAAGTTGAAAAATCTGACAATACCAAGTATTGATAAGAAAACAGAGTAACTGAGCTTTTGATCCAGTGATCCCACCACTGGGACTATACTCTAAGAACCCAGAATCACCAATTCAAAAGAACCTATGAACCTCAATGTTCATAGCAGTATTATTTACAATAGCCAAATGCTGGAAACAGCCTAAGTGCCCATCAATAAATGAGTGGATCAAAAAACTGTGGTATATTTACACAATGGAATACTACACAGCAGAAAGAAAGAAGGAAATCATACCCTTCCTGACAGCACACATGGAACTGGAGAGCATTATGCTAAGTGAAATAAGCCAGATGGTGAAAGACAAATACCATATGATCTCACCTATAAGTGGAACCTAATCAACAAAACAAACAAATGAGCAAAATAGAATCAGAGACTTGAAAATAAAGAACAAATAGACAGTGACCAGCCAGGAGGAGAGAGGGGGATAACTAGGGAAAGAAGGTGAAGGGGCAAGTAAAGGAACACAAATAGAGGATTTGTGGGCAGGGACAATGGGGTAGATTGACTGTGGGAATGGGGGCAGGGTAAGGGTGAGCAATAGGGAAAAAAGTGGTACAACTGTAACTGAACAATAAATGAAAAAAAATGAACATCTTCGGGTAAAAGCTTTAAAAATATTTATTTTAGTTCAATAAACCATTTCCTAATGTATAATTTCAACAGAAAAAAAGAAAATAGAGTAACTAAAACTATCACAGACTGCTTTTAGAAATGCAAAATGGCATTGGTTTTTTGAAAATCACCTGTTAGTCTCTCATAATCTTAGACATGCACTTACCAAGTTATCTGACTATTTCACTCCTAGATGATTGCCCAACAGTAATGAAAGTGTATGTCTATACAAAGACTTATGCACAAACTTTAACAGCAGTTCTAATTGTAATAGCCTCTAACTGGAAACATTCCAAATATCCATTAACAGCTAAAAGGATACACAACTTGTGATCTACTCTTGAAACGGAATTTCACTCAGTCATAACTGTGGGAAGAGCTACTGAGAGCACACACTTTTATGGAAGGATGAATTTCAAAAACAATTATGTTGAGTAATCAGAACCAGACATCAAAGATGCACAGTTTTTTATTACATTTCTATTGATTTCCTGAACCGGCAAAAAGAATATTTAGTAGTAGGAGTTAGATTCTTATTTGGCCAGGGCTCACTGATTACAGAGGCGCCGGAGGTAACTTTCTGCACTGATGGAAATCCCTTATGTATGGATTGGCAGTGGGGATTACATAGCAACATATTTTTCTAACTCATCAAAATATGCTTTTAAAAATGTATGGATTTTATTATATTTAAATTATACCTTAGTGAAATACTACTGAATAAATGGATGACATTTGATAATTAAGGCAAGGTTGGGATGGGAGGTATTTCATATTATAAATCACACTGTTCTATTTAATGCTATCATGTATATAATTTTTCCAATCCATATTGTATTAATATATTCAAGGTAATTTTTTAAGTGAATTGTTCCTGAAGAATCCTTTTTTCCTTTCTTTCTCCTCCTAACTTCTAAACTACTCTGGTTTAGACAAAGACATGAAACTGGTTATATTCACAGTTACCCTCCCAAGATAACTATCTTCATTTCTCAATTATTGCCCTTAATATAAGAGGTAGTGACTGCTGCATTTAGAATATAAAATGATCTAACATGTCGGTAACAAAAGTCATCAGAAAGATAGGAACCAGGTTTTGGAGGATTAACACTTTGTAAGCAAGACCGTCACTGCTGTGTAGAATAAAGGGAAATAAAGGGAAGATAGAAATATCAGCATAACAAGGTGGTCACAGGATTCCAAAACTTTTCTCATAGCTTTCTGATATGATTTGGGGCAGGAACTAGGTACTGTTTGTAGTGAATAAGAGGATAACACGCTGAAATCACACATAGTTTTCAGTGAGAGAAAAAATAAAAACCTTCCTAGTATGTACTAACACTACAGAAGAATAAAAAAAAAACCGATATAGAAATGAATACATATGCATGTGAATATTATATGTTTAGTATTTCTATTCTTTTTAAGGGCCTATTTAGCACTTTTAGTACAGTTGGATTTTTTAGTAGATATTGGGTGGTAAAAATAACTGATCTGTGAAAGAATCTGGAACTTTTAATTCTGTGGAATCAAAGTCACCTCCCAAACCCCCAAAGAGTCTAAGCGCCTGGCCTCTGCCCATCATCCAGGAGATGATCAATGGATGCGAGCGCTGTGAAACTTGTTGCGAAGGCAAGCCAGAATCACACTCAAGCTGGTCAGGAGAGAGATTCCACAGATGATTGCCCACAAACTGATCCATCCTCCTTTACACAAGAGATTTTGTGACAAAGTTATAAGTTGAGAAAATCAACAAAGGTTTTCTTTTTATCAATTCTTTTTGGGTTTCAGACTAGAAGATATAAGCAAATTCTTATCACTTCACATTACTTAAGAAATTTCCTTTCATCATTTTAATGAACTTTGTCTATTTCTAAAGAACCTGTGACTATTACTAGAAGCCTCAGGTTGTAACTGCAAGCAGACACCTGTTTTGCAGTCAGATCCAGGCCATATTGCTTTTTGGCAATATGATAAGAGCTGTTATTTATGCTCTACTCATTTTTTCATACCATGAATCTTATTCATAGATCTTTTAGTTATTCTTAGAGACTCACAGCAGTTCAGTTTCAATAACTAGTTTTCTTTATTCACATCTAAATCCACTTTATTAATTCAAGTTATATGTTTGGGTGAAAATAAATGTCCTAGAAGATAAACAGTATACCTTCTGGGCTCCTCTCCAACTCACTTGAACACCTCTTGCTCCCTGCCTAAATGATATTCAGCACATTCCTATTCAGCGATGGACCACCCACATATGCAGCAACAGCACTTGCCAAAAAGTTAATGTGGCCTGTAAGTACGCCCTTGAACATTCAGTTCTCCCAGCCTGAGAGCCATTGGCTCATGCATCTGTTCCCCTCCACACACACTCCTCAACCCATGCTCCTTTCAGTGAACATAAAACTTGTAGATATTTTGTAACTGTTAAGTTTTTAGGAAATGTGTAGCTTTAAGGAATACATTTATTTGCAGCTTATTATTTATTCATTATACCTGAGTTAAATCTTTAATAAAATACATGCAGTTCTCATTCTAGACATTTAGTTAATCCTACTTTTATTAACTTGTGGATTGATGATGCTTTCAAATAATGATACAATAAGGCAGTTCTGGTTGAGTCCCAGGGTTAAATTATAATTTAGGTTCCAGTACTCACAATGAGCAGAGTCAGGATCTTTTTTTAGATTCGTGAAAGTGTCATTTTAGGAAATCCCCCAGCTTGTACAGTACTTGTGTATGTATAAAGGGAAAACTGTCCATTTCTTGAAACAGATATGTCTCTGATACAGGGGCACATGTGGTTGCAAGAGAAATAGAGCCGGCACTCAGTCCTGCTTACCCCTTTGTCCAGGCACACTTGGTAATGAGCAGCCACGCCCAGGATGTTGGGTGTTACAATAAAAAGGGCCCTGACAGTGTGGGTTCAGAATGTAGCTTTGTCGCTCACCAGTTGCTTACTACAAGGCAAATTGCTTAAGATCGCTAATCTTGGCAGAAAACTATACTTGAACAATTAAAATAAAAAATATTTCATTAAAATTCCCCAATATTCACTTTCATCTTTTGTAACAGGACAATGAAAGAATATTCTTATCCTGAAGGGACTGTGAATATTACAAAACATAATGTGTGCAAGTTGATTAGCATAGTGCCTGACAAATAGCGAAAAGAACAAAAGTGCCTTTAAAAATTTTGTTTCTCTTTGGGAAATATTAGGCACCCATTCCTCCTTTAGCCTACAAAGAACTGTTTTATCCCCTAGGTTAAGCTTTGTCCTAATGCTTCAGAAGCCACAATTAGGAAATTTTGTGACCAGGGAGGACCCGGCAAACAGGCTTACAAAGTCATGAATAGAAAGACATCAGTGAAAAGCATTTGATGATAATTTCATGAGAATTCATCCATCTACATAGACTTATTTATAGTATAAAAAGGAAAAGAAAAATCCAGTAGCTGAAGGGTTTTACAAGACTGAACAAAAATGAATTGAACCTCTGAAATTGAAATATTACATTGTCTGTGGGATTTTCCCTTGTTTTGATATACTCTATTGATATTTTGTATATTGGTATTTTGGGCCACGCTGTTTTCAGTTACATCATTCAGATTCACATAGAATTTCTCCACACTACATACAGCCTCAAGGGAGAAGGCGTTACCCGTTCCTTGACTGTCCTTTTGATAGAAGCTGGAGTAAGAAAAGAAGGATAGATGGGAAAGCTGAAGTGACTGGCATTTGGATTACCTGTGAGAAGTCTTTGTGCATCACCAGAAAAAGCAAGGAAAATATTAGAGGTTTATAAAAATATAGGCCCTAGTAAATAAGCACATATTTTGTGAGCCATATATTGGCTCATACATACTCTTGGATACTGGATACTGGCATCTTGTAGGGGATGCAGGTGCTATTTCTGCTTCCTTTCTGTCCAGGTAAGAATTAACAATTGAGTTTCTAAATTGCTAGATACTTCAGAGGTTTCATTCTCCAGCAGTATTTCTTTGATATGGGCATAGAATGAGCCAGGGGAAGTAGAACTGTTCAGAGAACAAGGGTGTATTCACTGTTACAAACCGGCAGACTTGTAACAAGGAGGCAGTCACTATACACAGGAGATTTGTGATTTTCCCAGGAATGGCATCCCATGTATATAATCATTGTTTTAAAAAAGATGTCTGGATTTACTTCTGTCTTGTGAAATTTAATGACATCGAGGGAATTTCTTCTTCAAACCCAATTGTGTCTCTGCTCCCCATGCTACCACGTGCACACCTTTGCAGGAATTGGCTCATTAACACACATGGTCATGATATATTACAGAAGTGGTGTAGTTCTTGAAAGGATAGCCTATACATCTTTACATACAAGCAAAGAGAATCATGCAGTCAACCTAGAACCATCATTGTGATGGAGCCAAACATAGTCCTCCAGATGGCTTCCCTCACACACTGACACTTGACATGTACTCCTATTAATTACATGTATTTTTCAATATAAATTGAAAGAAATGGTTTTGTATTCTCTCTGACTTGGGAATATTTTCTGCAGTATTTTTGAAAAAAGGTATTTCTAATAATTTTATTTTATCTTGACATTCCCGAAATAATATACAGTGAAGAAGATAGGGATCAAACCCTCTCAGTTTAAAAGCCAGCTTTATTTGTATATTTAGGTGGAGTAGTGTAACCTCTCTTCTTTCTCATAAACTATTCATTTGGATCTTTTTGATGGGCAATGTGCAGGCCAGACAAGGATAGTAGCCTGTGTTAGCATAGTAATTATGATCTCCTTAACCTTCAAGATTTGCAGTGTAAGCCTAGTATTATCCTTTTGCATGTTTGCACTTCCAACTTCCATAAAGACTAAAGTAAGTTAATATTTTTTAAAGTATTTTGTAAGCTGTAAATTCTTATATAAATTTGAAATACAGTTTTCACCCCTCAAGATTTTTCTTGCTCCATAAGTTTATGGTTGCAGTGCTAAATTAAATAGAATAACTTTTAAACAGCAAACTGAGACAAAAAATTCTCAGTGTGTACCAAGTGTGTGTACCAAGTTCTGGAAAGCGTATTGACAAGTGAAGGCCCTTGGACAAGGGCTATAAATATAAAGGGATAAGTGAAGTACATAATTAAAGACCTGCCTTTTCTTCTTTCTCTTCTTACAAGTCTCTCCTTCACCAATAGCCATCTCTACTCCCAGAGGAGCTCTCCAGATTGTTTTTCTTTAGAGCATGTGGCTTTTATACACTGAAGACTTATTTAGATATCTATAAGTGAAATATTAGTGAATTCATAATTTTTATTTCTAAGCTTCCTCTAAACCTTTATCAATTTTCTATTTGCATGCCAAATATGAAAGCTAATCATTTCATCAAGTCTAAACCATCTTTTAAAATTTTGGATCTGATTCTGATCTAAGCATAGTTTGGAAAAAAGTTATTTATATTTTGCACCACTTTGGACAAAGTACATTCAAGTTTAAGGGTAAAAGGACTATTTATCTAAGTGGAAATGTTATCAGGTAAATGCATATGTTTATTTTATATTACCCAAGACAATTATAGATATTTGGTGTGTCAACCAATACTTTGTGTAAATATTTTGTTTTCTAAGCTGATGTCTAAAAGGGGTCAGAGGTGACTCAATTGTATTAAAATACAAATTGCTTCCAAAAAGTCATTTTGGGGAGTGAGAAAACTACTTCTTTAGTAGTTTTAATTTGAAAAAGGCATAACCTACAAAGGAAATCACAATGTGACCAAAGAAACTATACCTTATGCTTGGGCAAATTTGGAAGCTTTCAGTAGAGATCCCAGTGATTTGTAAAATCTGACACTATTGTCAATAATTTTATTATTTAGCCAATCAATAAACTTGATGTCTGGGACTGGGAATCAAGGACTTCAGCACTAAGGTGTGGTCACTGGGCAGTTTGCCTCAGTGTGGTTTTCATAGCCCTGACCCCCACAGAAGAAAATTGATCCACATAAAGGATGAATAAACTGGTAATGTTGCAATTTTTTTAAAATGTCATAACTGTAAGGTTTCTCTTAGGTTCTGCCAAGGAAGAAATGCCAATCAGCCACAAAATCAGGCAGTATAGAGCTTTATTGCGGTTTGCGCACCCAGGTGAGGTTCCCTGGTCCACAGACCAGGGCCTGAGAAGTCGCGCCAAACAAAGAGCATGGCGGGGTTTTATACCCCAAGTCTGGGTGGTTCTCTTCACAGGAGCTGGGGATTGGTCCCTCCAGGACAAAGTGGCAACATATCATTGGTAGTCTTCCAGGCTCTGGTTGCTATGGCAAAGTCCACCATTTTGGCTCTCTGGCCTGACGTCAGCTGTCTTTTCTGGGTTGTAGTTCAGCCGCCATTGTGTCCTACCATGCCCACCCTGACAATAACAATGACTGGTCATTTAAAAACTGGTCATAGCAGCACAATTTACAGTAGCTAAGTGCTGGAAGCAACCTAGGTGCCCATCAGTAAATGAGTGGATCCAAAAACTATGGTACATTTACACAATGGAATTCTGTGAAGCAGAAAGAAAGAAGGAGCTCCTACCGATTTTGCAAGAGCATGGATGGAGCTGGAAAGCATTATGCTAAGTGAAATAAGCCACACAATGAAAGACAAATACCATATGATCTCACCTTTAACAGGAACCTAAACAACAAAACAAAGAAACAAGCAAAATATAGCCAAAGACACTGAAATAGAGGACAGGCTGACAGTGATCAGAGGGGAGAGGGGAGGGAATCTCAGGGGAACTTCAGGGGAGAATGGGAAGCATTTACAGGATCAAATATAAAGGACATATGGACAAAAACTAGGGGGGTTGGAAATGGGAGGGAGGAGGGGAGGAATGAGTGGGTGGGCTGCAATGGGAGTAAAGGACAGAAAACTGTACTGAATAATCTAAATTAAAAAAATAAATAAATAACTGGTCATATTGGCTATCTCTAAATAGGAAAAGAAAATATAGATAAACACATCTCCATCTCAAGTACAAAGGTATTAAACCTAAAGATTTAGTAAGGTTATAAATTATTACAAGTTTTGCATTTTTTTACGAAGTCCACACAATCATTAACAAAGAGATGGTATTGACTTTACAGCTGTGTAATTCAGTTGTTCTGTTTTTGTTTCCTGCATGATATTGACAAGGATTCCTGTTGCACAAATTCTTGATGCCAGTCAGTTGTATTGCTGCTCTGACATCCGCCTTAATTCTAGAATAAATTGTTCTTTATTAGATACAATAGTTGCTTTTGTTAAGTATTACTTACATGTTTTCCATTTTTTCATTTCTTCTTCATATTAATTTACCATCTTTCTAGTATTCTCTTCCAAATGAAAATAGACATAACCCATCAATTTAGTACTAATTCCTTTATTACTTCCAATGAGATAAGGACTAATATTAAATATCACATGACTGAATATCAAATGCAGATGAGCACATTGATTCTTTTAAAACAATTTCCTTTGACTTCACAAAAATAGACCTTTTTTTCTCAAACTAGTCTTTATGCCTTACTTTCACAACATTTTTTATGGCTTTAAATAAAAACAATAAGCTTTCAGAAGAATAGGATGCCATGAGGTGACAGAGGTTTTTACTCCTTTTCCAGGATAAGATGCATAAGGTTCTTTTCCATGTCATTTGGAAACTCTAGTGCCCATTCATTCTCTAAAGACTGAAAATTTAAGAGTCTACCCACAAACCCACTCAGAGGACCAATGATGATCACTTGTTTTTATGCAATAATTTTTAAATTTATCAATCTTTCTTTATTTCTGAAATCATGTATTTTTTTATTGTTGTTCAATTATAGTTGTCCCCATTTTTCCCCCTTTACTCTCTCCCCTGCCCTACCCAGCCCCCACCTCCCACATTCAATCCTTCCCCCACTTGTCATTGTCCATAGTCCTTTGTTTCAAAGACACTATCATCTTACTGGTTTCCTGCCAAGAGTTTCACTTACCTAATCAATTTTCTTCTTACCCATCGTTATATTTGTAAAATATAAAGTGGATTAATATCATAGTTCCGATTGAAAACTTAGAAAAATATCAATTTCTGCAGAAGCATTTCTTTTCTTTTCTAGTATGACCCAAGATTCATTAATTTCAAGAAAAAAAGTAATTACGAGTCCAACAATTGTAAGTTCTTTCTTTTGCCCTGTGAAGGAATGAGAGAGCTACGTAGATTTTTATGTATTTTATGTCTAATAAATTATCATGAGGAATTTATGGCCTTAGTCTATGTGGCTAAACACAAAGAGACTGGTTCCAAAGCACTTGACTGTGTCTAGTAGCTTCTACAAATTCATGCAGGCAAAGAACTGTGATTCCAATGATTTTTAAATGTCTTTTTCTTTAATTAGCACATCATCAATGTTTCGATTTGCCATGGATTTCTGTAGCTACTTTTCTTGTACCAATAAATACAGCTTTGAAAAGTTTTAAATTGTTATCAATATTATGTTTGATACTTTGCAAGAGTGTTTTTGCTAAATTCCTCCACTGTTACCATTTTTTAATATTGATTTAATGCTCATTTAATTATTTCACATCACTGAGTTCTTTCACACTGGGAAATAAAAATCAGCAGATGCACCTTAATTTTTTTTTCTCCCATTGATGTAAGTACTGGTTAAAATAATTTGAGAACAATTGAACTATAAGGCAAATATGAAACATCTTATCATATCAAACAAGACACTTCATAAATTAGCAGTGACCTGGATTCTTATCTTACTTAAGTGCATGCTTTTGTATCAGCCATTGTGATGAGAATAAACGAGAATATTTCTGTTTTTCAAAGGTGCACATTTTGGTAGGAAAGATGGGTATGGAATGTTACAGCCAGACCAGATCTTGTGAGAGTTCTAAAATGTTGTCTATTATGTTGTATATTCATTTTTCTCCTTTTAAGGTCATACCTTACTTTTCTTCTTTTCTTATCTCTCCATAAACCCACCCTATTTGTCTGAGGATTTTCTTCTTTAAGATCAATAAAGATATTAGGTATGTCTCTCAGAAAGCCTACCTTTGGTCCCAATAGACAGTATTAATTATTCTTTTATAGAAGGTCCCATAGTGTTTGTTTACCATTTTCTATTGCATGTTTTAATTGTTTCATTCATATGTATTTATGAATTCCATTTTCGTTACCTGTAGTTATCCATTATCTGTGGTCTAATTCTACTGTTTATTGTCATTCTTAATCACTCATAGAGGAACATTTTCTTGTGTGTCATTAATGTTTTATTTTTAATTCATAATTATTGAGGCTCAATTGGAAGAAATCTTTGTAGCCTAAGCAAAATCATGTCCATTAAGAGTGACTTGATACTGGATCTTCTCAAGCTCTCCAGGTGGTCTAATAGCCAAGGACAATGTTTTGGTTAATGTAGTGTTTTTGTCATCTTCTGACTATGCTAATGAGGAGCAGCTTTTTCTAGGATACACTATGTCTGATATTGATGTTTTTACTAATCTTGATCAAATGTACTGGCCTCATTTCCAGTGTCTCATCTTGGACTGGCTCATTAACCTCATCTCTCACAGGCTTAAAATCCAGCTCCCAAGGGTATAAAGCAACAACACTTCTTTTCTCCCTAAGTTCTTATCCATTGTTTGGTTTTCATTTCGTTGTTTTTGACCCCTGAGAAATAATTCTTTCTTGCTTGTAAGCCTATGTATGTAAAGAAAGATTTTTGTTAAATTTGAAGCTAGCATTTTCAGACCAGGGAAGTAACATGTCATAACTTCTTTTTTTTACTTTCAACTTTACACATAATATCCTATTTTGCAACCTCAGTTTAATGACTCTTTAAAAGCTATATGCAAAATAGAATGACTGTACTTTTACATAAATTCTATTTAAAACTTTAAATGACAAAAATTTTTCCCTGTGTATATTTTAAGAAATTTTTTTTAATTTAAGATTTTTATATAATCATACATAATGTATCTAAAAATTATCTGCTAGTTTAGATAATGAATGTAGTTCTAGGTCAGTTAGTATATTTAAACTGGAACAATGTTGCATAAGAATAAAACTAGAATATAAAAGAGAAATAATATTTTTTGGCATGCTTGTAAAAGGACAAACAAAAAGACCTGGAGGATAAAAAAGAAAAGAATATTATGATTTTCTTTTCCTGTTCAACCAGCAGGTATCATGTTTGGTTGTAAGACCTAGGATTATTGTAAGGATATATATCCTTAGTACCACTGTGAGCTTCTTACAAAATGAGCATAAAAACATTACATATGATTTTCTTTGAACTCAGAGAAGTTTGTATGTTTTTCAAATTTTAAGATGAATTTCTCAAATGCAATCAGAAACATTTTTTCTTTGTAATGTTTATTCAAAAGAGATTTAGTACAAATTATGCTCAGAGACATAAGGTGACATATCTATATGTAATGATCACTACTCAAAAATTTTTATCAGTAATTATTTTTTGCTAATCAATATTATCTATGCGTCATTTGAAACCATATTTTCACCTTTAATGCTAAAGTGGCACAATTATTCAACTAAAATAAATATTTATTTTAATTTCATGAATCAAAGTCAAAATTTTAAGTGGGTCCTGTTGCAATTGATTATTTATATCAATTTCTGTATATCAATATCACTTCTATACTATTTATAATTTTTTGTTGTAAGAGACATTGGAATATATCACCTCTACATTATTTTCTAATATGATGTTATATTAAAATTATTACATACGATATCAATCATATAATGATGGTATGTCAATGCAGACAAAATAGGCTGCAATTAAATACACAAATGGTGATGCAATTTTATACTATAACCTGATCTATTTGAATTATTTAAATGAGAGATTGTAGTTTAATTTTCTTTAATTTGTATTGAATTTATTGGAGTGACATTGGTATAATACATCAACTGTATGTTGTATTGTGTGTTCACCCTAAGTCAAGTCTCCTTCCAATACTATTTATCCCCCTTAAACCCTCTTCTACTTCCCACTACCCTCTTTGCCTCTGGTAATCAATCACCTTACTGTTGCCTGTGTCTATGAGGAGTTTTTTTTCTGCTTAATCCCTTCAGTGTTTTTATCCAGCCTCACACCCCCCTCTCCTCTGCCAGCTGTCAGTCTGTTCTCTGTATCTATGAATCTATTTCTACTTTGTTTATCTTGTCATTTAGATTCCAGATATAAGTGAAATCATATAGTACTTGTCTTTCTCTCACTGCCTTATTTCACTTAGCATAATCCATGCTGTCCATCCATGCAGTCACAAGAGCTAAAGTTTTCTTCCATTTTACAGCAGTGTAGTATTCCAGCTTTTCACCCATTCATCTGCTGATGGACTCTTGGGCTGCTGCCAAATCTTGGCTATTGTAAATAGTGCTTTAATAACATAGGGGTGCACATATTCTTTTGAATTAGTGTTTTGGAGTTTTTTCAGGTATATTCTTAGAAGTGGAATCAATGGCCATGAGGCAGTTCCATTTTTCATTTTTGGGGGTAAACTCAATATGTTTTCCACAGTGGTTGCAATAATCCCACCAGCAGTGCACTAGGGTTCCCATCTCTCCACATCCTCGCCAGCACATACTGTCTGTTGATGTATTGATGGTAGCCATTCTCACAGGTGTGACAGGCGATATCTCATTATAGTTTTAATTTGCATTTCTCTGACATTAGTGACATTAAGAATCTTTTCATATGTCTATTGGCCATTTGTATGTCCTCTTTGAAGAAGTATCTATTCAGGCCTTTTGTCCATTTTTTAATTGGATTATTTTTCTTTTTTTGGTGTAGAGTCTTATAAATTCTTTACAAATTTTGGATATTAACCCCTTATCAGATGTATCATTGGCAAATATGTTCCCTCATTCAGTGGGGTTTTTTCACTTTGTCAATGGGTTTCTTTGCTGTGCAAGAACTTTTTAGTTTGATGTATCTCATTTGTTTATTTTCCTTTTGTTTCCAATGTCTGAGAGATGTATCAGAAAATCTATTGCTACAAGAAATGTCTGAGATTTTACTGTCTATATTTTCTTTAGGACTTTTTTTATGGTTTCAAGTCTAACATTTAAGTCTTTCACTACCTTGAAATTAGATCTTGATAAACAAATTCATATTATTAACAGGGTCATAAAGATTTTTTAAAATATGTCAGGGTCAAGCTGCTTCAATAACCTTGAAATATTTAGAAAAACAATTAGTACTAGAAGTATCACAATTTTCATTTATTATGACATTCAGCCAATTACACTCCTGGCAGTCAACAAACAATAAGATTAGACTGAAAATAATAGAAACATGAAATGGAATGTATAAATAAGTATGCTCAAAACAATGGCAATAACACAGTTAAGGCCAATATTCCATAGCACCCTATAGATGTGAGACTGAGAGATAGCTTAATGGCTGTCCTGTGGGTAGTCATTCATCTCAGCCCTGCTGGATGGCTATTGGGTATTGAGTAAAATGCCTCCAAGAAGAGGGAAATCATAATCCACTGAGATAAGTCAATCCATATTCAGAGAGGATTGGTAGAACATTTCTAAATTTAATATGTATTCTTTTAAAAGTCACTCACTGGTCTTCATCTTCTTCCATAAATATGATTAATATTTAGTCTGATTTTCTTTCTCTGTGATAGTTTCAACTCCTAGAAAACTTCATTGCCCATTTTTAGAAAGTCTGTTTTCTTTTCCATACTAAATAGCCTCCAGTTGTGACTCTATACTCTCTTTGTTTCTATGTAAAATGCACCATTCATTTACTTAAAAAATGTTGCTTAGAACTAAATCTAATACCCTTGTGTTTTCCCCTTGATTAAAAAACAAAAGCAACTGCTCTTTCCCTTGCAAATACATAAAGAGAAAAAACATTAAGATTCTTACCTAGATTTGATCTAGATACCACCCTCTAATGAAAATACTGTAGATTTTTTTAGATTACTCACTTAGGAAGCTCATTACTTCATGTATGAATTCTGGAAGCATATTTTTAATCAAAATCCCTAGCTCTTTATTTAAGCTACTATTAAATGCACCTCCTTAAAAACAAAGCATAATTAGTAGGCATAAAATAGACAGGGGGAAGTTAAGAATAGTATAGGAAATAGAGAAGCCAAATAACTTGTATGTACAACGCATGGACATGAACTAAGGGAGGGGAGTGCTGGAGGGAGGGAAGGTGCAGGGTAGAGGGGGATAAAGGGGAGAAAAAAATGGGGACAACTGTAATAGCATAATCAATAAAATGTACTTAAAATAGCATTTTGGGAAATCTGGTCTTAAATACAAGGTGTCAATGGTGTTTTGGATATCGATTTCTTCATTCAATATATTGTTTTTCTTTCATCTAGATTTTGCTCTTATTATTATGAACACAAATTTGTGCTATCATTTAATAAGTGACAGTATCATATGACATAAAGAAGTAATTAAATGAATGTAATGGTTCTTTTCTAGAGACCTTCTATGCAAGATACTTTGTATAGAGTTGTAACTCAACTGAATGGATATTTATGGAACATTTTTTAATGTGCACAATTTTACATTTGCTACTTTTACAATAGCTACTAAAATTCAGATATTTAATTCAATGTATTTAATTTTGCTGCTAAACATGTCAAAAATTAAATTTATTTTATTTCACATTATTTTTTCCTTGTGATTCTCTCCAGGAAAACAAAAGCCATCATTTCCATTCTTAGTGTTCAAAATCCATGTTTTGCCTGTGATAAATTTTTATGAATCAACTAGTGTGCAGCCTCTAGGTGATAGGTGACTCATAATGAAGAAATATCAAAAACCAGATAAGAGACATTTCTGCACACAAACCACAGAAGAAAAAATCCAGGAGAGCATTTAACATTTAATGTAGTAAAAAGGAGAATGGTTGTTGAATGAGGGATGATAAATGTACAACTTATTAACTTATCATCCAGTATGAATTACAAAGCTATTTGAAAAATCTGAGAAATGTATGCATTTCTATGAAGACAGAGGCCATAACTCCTTGTTCATTTTTATCCTTAATGCCTAGTACACTACTTGGTATTTAGTAGGCTCTCACTAAATATTGTTGATTCAATAACTAAATGTAGTATTGGTAAAAAAAAAATGGGATGTGTGAAAAATCTACATTTCAGAATATCAGGAAATTTGACCTATAATTTCAAATGGTCTATATGCTATTCAATTTGACAAACAAAAAAACATGTTTTATATGCTATATATATTATATGCACTTCAAATATTCTTAAAATAAAAACTTCATTATTGACCAAAGATCTTGTATTATTGTTAAGTTTTATTTGGATAATTTCAAGTTTATTAACTAAAAACATGAGTAATATAAGCAACATTTTTTATTTTCATTAATTTTTTGACAGACTTGATCACTCAGTTGCTGACATTTCTTTTGGCTTCTTGGATGCCACATCTTTTCATTTTTCTCCCATTCACCAGTCGTTTGGTGTTAGGCCTTTGTGGTGCTATCTCCTCCCACATCTCTTCTCCTTGAATTGCGCCAGCAGGCAGACCTAGTTTTCTTCTCCACCTACTCACTCTCTTGATAATATCTTCAATCTCAGGGCTTTAAGTCTAAAATATATGTGTATGCCTCTGGTTAGCAGATTATATCTCCAACCCTGGCCTTTCCTGAATTCTAGACTGGTATATCCCTCTGGATATCTCCATTTAAATCATTCAAATTGTTTAAAAATAACTTCCTGATCTTCTTGCCCCAGATTTGATCCTCCCCAAAATTTTAATCTCATTTTATGGAAATTCCAATCTTCCAGTTTTTAGGTCAAAAAACTTGTAATCATCCTTTATTCTTTTCTTCTTCTCAGACTGCTAATCTAACCAACCAGGAAATCCTCGGGCATCTATTCTCAAAATTCTCCAGAAAACTGAGTATATTTTCATAATGTGACTTTTCAAATTCAAGAGTTACTTATGGAACTCATAGTGGAAAATGGAAAAAGGGACAAAAAGATGAAGTATATTTAACTGTAGTATGTCATCATTCAAATTTAAGCACTCTTTCTGTTTTAGGAAAGGCCTATGCTCCAGAATTCTATTATGACACCTATAATCCCGTGTGGCAAAACAGACACCGTGTTTATTCCTACAGTCTCCAGTGGACTCAAATGAATCCTGATGCAGTGGATCGGATTGTGGCATACCGGCTGGGTATTAGGCAGGTGAGAAACTTAATTGGTGGCTTTTCTTTTAAGTTTGTGATCCTCCATGAAGACATTTTTACGAAAGTTTGTTGCTATTTTAATTATTTTGCATGAATTTCAGAATATATTTTTCTGTATGAAAGATAAAATTCCTCTACATAGAGCTGTTCTTATTTACAAATCTTTGAAATTAATTTATGCATATCTTTCTATGACAGCAGGCATATTAAAGTGACATCCTTTGAGCCTTCTAAATTCTTCACCACTAGATTTGTTATAGAAATTACATGTTCTAATTGCTCTGAAAGAAACATTGAGGTGGTCTCACACTTACCTATACTGCATAATTATTTGTCTTATTTGGTAAGAAGCTAGAAAACTTACATTTTTTACTCTAAGTAGTTCAAAGTATATATAGGATGCAGCAGCGGGTCATGTGGAAACTTTCTCTTTAAAGTTAATTTAATATTCATTAAGGATAGAGATATTTTCATAAAATGAGAAGAAATAATCAAGTATGATTTCCTCAAGTAGCTGAAGATTATAGGTTATGTGAAAGTACTGTATTTTTTTCAAATGTACCATTGTTAAACTCAATTATCCTTTGTTTGTATGAATGATATTTTTGAAATTTAAATGTAGATCTTTACATTGTTTTCTGTTACATAGTGTATTATCTGGGGTTTCAGCATAACAAAACATTTCTGAAGATTTTTTTTTATTTTGAAGATTTATCTGTCATCTTGCCTCACAACTTTGTATTATCCATAGCTTTGTAAAGTATGTTTTCCAATACCTTAACTGAATCACAGAATAGCATTTTGAGTTTAGACAGTAGAAAAAAGTTTAGTTTGGAGAAAGACTAATCAACCATCAGCAATGCCCTTCGGTGTACAGTCGCAAAAGCAATGTTTTTCTATCTGGTTCACAAAGTTATGATAAAAGGCTGTATGATACTTCATTCAAATTAAGAAACAATTTGTATAGAATATTTTTATCCAACATGTCTAATAATCTAAAAAAATTCTTCCTAGTGAATACATCTGGGATTTGATAATCACTGCTTCCTTGTCTCAGTATTCCCAGGTCACTGATAAAGCGGACTGCAGTGGGTCATGTGGAAACTTTCCCTTTAAAAGCTCTAATTTACTTCAGCCCTTAATTAAATCTGAGTAAACTCAAAATGTATATCAAAATTGTTTTAATTTGATGATAATTTGCTTTGATAGAGAAGATGACATAATTTCATCTTTAGTTTCTCACTTTCTTCCTCATCTCTTCCTTGGACTCGTGTGCCCGTGATGTCTTGTGTGCATTAGGACTACCTGCTTTTAAGTCTTCACTGTTTACTCAACTCCATTCACCAGTGTCTTCCCTTACTCTACCATTCCTCAAAACCTTTGTTCCCAATGTCTCCTTTGGGTATGCAAGTTACTTTCTCTGTAATTCGGATTTAACAGAAAATAGTTACCATTGGAGTCCCTCTCAAACAGACAGATATTGGCAGAATTAGATTTCCTCTAAGGAGGACTCAAACTAATAAAAGCTGCTCCTTCTCTTCCATTCCTTGTACTCGTTATTAATAAACTACCTCTGTAAAACATGTTGCCAGTATTGCTATGCTATTTTTCATGATAGTTTCTCCATTGATTTTCCTTCCTTAACACGAGCATCTCCTCTAAATTCAGGTATTTATGTGTCTGATCATAAAACTAGTATGCAAAGACACATTTTGTGTCACTGTTTTGTTCCTTGTGAACAAATTAGATAATTTACCTTACTCTGTTATCTTAGAATAATTTATATATGTGTGCATATGCATATATAAATTTCCCCTCAGTATGTTTTGCTGAAGTTGTGAATTCTAGACACATCCAGCTTTCAATTCTAGCCAATCTAGCCTTAGCATTTGTCAGCTATATAATCTTGAGCAGATTTCTAAACATGCATAAACCCAGGTTCCTTCCTGGTAAATTAAAGATAATAGTACCTACCAAGCAATGGGAGTATGGAGAGGAATACATTCTCTACTTTTCTCATAAGCCAGGTTCCCTTATGCATGGCACTCCTTGCACAAACATCTGTGGCAAGTCTTACACTCACTTGCCAGGGTTGTGTAAGGTTTAAAGAAAAGAGTGCATTTTTACGAATTTAACATGTATATGATTTTCATTAGTTTTATTTAGTATACTGTATATTCTATGCCTAAGTATTATTCCAAGCCATGATTTCTAAAACATAATTTCTAGATATTTTTCACCATGCTTTGTTTTTATTTTAAACCAATTGTCCTTTATAATATCCATTTTACTGTTTCACATTTTCTCTTCCACGTTCAGCCTTAGTTTAGTCTTCTTGATCGGATCAGTAAGTTTGCTGCTAATGCTCTTTTTCCAAGTTTGTGAGATTCATGGTATCCTCCAGAGGAAAACAGATTTCTGCTGTTATAAACCAAGGTCCAGAAAACATTCCTTTCTCTTACCCAATTTTTGAAGCTAAGTCTTTACTTGATATAGCATTCTTCTCAGCTTCTCTGTTCTTGTGATTTACTTTTACATTCAGAAGTAAATATTATATTTTTCTACAATGCTTTTTTATCATGCCCTATTTTAATTTGTGGTGTTATTCAACTACCACATTTTGCCGTGGAAGAGAAACTTTGCTACACCTTTCGGGGATGTTTCAATAAAGTGTAAAGACAGTGTGCCACTCTGCAATACGGACAGGAAGGTGATGTGTGTGTAATACAGTGTGAGAACAAAAAGCATTCCACACACTCCTCTGTTCCCCACCACCATAGTCTTTACACTGAACCCTTATATAAAGCATCTTTATATGCAAAATAATCTTAACATATAACTTTTTTTTGAAGGTCCTCTTATCTACCGGTTTCTGATGATAGGGCAAGAACATTCTAGACAACTAAATTGATATAGTTCCTTAAGAATATTCCCTGTTTAATGATTGGAAAGAAAGGTATTGATATAAAATAAGATTATTTGCTAAATTATCTTAGAAATTTTGATTCCTTTTTTCTCAGGTATGTACATTTAGATATCAATAGTGTTTTAAGACACAACCAGATCCCAGCATTTTAAAAAATCACTTTTGAACTCTGAACCGATATTCACTGTAGTGACTGTTTTATATTACATGCACATGGCCTTTTTAATCTCCTGAGCTATCTCAGAATCTTGAATCAATGAGCTTTAGAATATAAGCAATGTAAACTGGATGATTAAATAAACAATGTTCAGAATGTAAACTAAGCAACGTAAGTTTAAAAAATGGATATTTCCAGCCCTGGCCCCTTGGCTCAGTTGGTTGGAGCATGGTCTTGTACATCAGAATGTTGTGGATTTGATCTCCAGTCAGGACACACATCTAGGTTCTGGGTTCGATTCAGTTGGGCGACTATGAAAGGCAACCAATCAATGTTTCTCTCTTGTATTGATGTTTCTCACTTTCTTTCTCTACCTCCCTTCCTCTCACTCTAGAATCAGTAAGCATGTCCTCAGGTTAGAATTTTAAAAAAATGGATATTTTCCCTAATAATTAGTATTTTTATCTTTGATTAGGAAATCACATTTTCTTCAAGGGATTATTAGCAATTTATGTTACATATTTTATGATTTTAAATATTTATTGTATCTTATATTTTTATTTTGAGCCTGTACATCTAAATAATTTTTTATCCATAAAATATTTAAGTTATCTATTGCAAAGTGCCTTTCCTTTTTATACCAAATATCACTTTAATTATGCAGTAAATTTGTATATTAGATGATGTCTGAAAAACACATTTGATTCTTTAAGACTAACAATAAATTGAGTTCTGAACAGGCCTACTTTGTTTTCAGTCCAGAAACTGTAAAAAACTTTATTATCTATTCTTAATTTAAGATTATAAAATTACTGCTATGTTATTAAACCCACAGCTGGATGGGGTTGGAAAACTGAGTCTGGCATTTCTCCAGTTTTCTGGTAAAATTGGCTGACCCTTGGTTAACATTATGGTCTATATTTAAATAAGTTGAAGAAAATTATCTCAAAAATCACATGCTTTTGTTAAAAGTTACTGTAGTGTATCTAGAAAAAAATTGGAATTCTGAAATCACTGCTTTAAGAAACTTAAAAGGGACTAAATATATCATGTGAAGTTAATAATTTAATGCATGGAAAATTTTTTTCTTGAGGTCATAATGTCTTTAAGTTATACCTTTTAGGCTCAGCTAAGTAATTGTTTAATCTCCTTAGACAGCTACTAGCCTCTCAATTATTTGCTTCATTTGTTGCTTAACAAGAAAGAGAAAAAGCTTATTTGAATGTTTGCTTTCCTTTGTATCTAATGAATTAAGAAACCAGAAAAAGTGTTTCTAAGTTATCTGAATATACAGAACAATGGAAACATAATTTGACTGCATTTGAAACAAATACAACCATAGTTTCTTTGTTTAAAATCAATTTTATTATTTTCCATTGCCATTTGTCCCCCTTACAGCCCCCGCCCCTACAGTCACCGCGCTGTTGTCCCTGTTCCTGTCCATGAGTCCTTTCCCCTTGTTGCTACATCCCTCCACCCTTAACCCTCCCCAGCGCTGTCAGCCTGCTCTCCATCTATAGCTTGTCTCTATTTTGCTTGTTAGATCAGTTTCTAATAATAAAGTATTTTAGAGTTTATACATTTTCTTTTTATACTCTGCCATAGCAACACAGAATAGATATGACTCTTTGACTGTCATCTTTGGAAAGTAGAATATTTTATTGAATAAAATGCATTAATTGCCCCTATTCCTATATTGTTTGGTCCTGGTATATTAAAATGCTTAAAATTATAATATTAATTTGCTCACCAAGTAATTCAATAAAATTTGTAGTAAATTAATCATATAGTAATTACCAGGATTTAACAATAGAAGTAATTGTTCTCAGTGTCCTATTGAAATGGGAATATGTACAAAACATATAGAAACAGGTATGGGAGCAGTTAATTCTGCAGTGCAGTGGGGTTCAGTGACATGACCACCAACGTGGAGACTGTTGTGTTAGTTTTTGAAGGTTTATATTTACATTTTCTTCATAAACAGTTACTGCTAATTACTACTCAAAATATAAGTAATCCCAAATATACTGTTTGGTATAATTGATTATTGGATGAATTTATTATATATTTAATTGTTTTTCATGTATGTGACTATAATTACTGAGCTATAGTTTCTTTTACTTAAAACATTTTTGTATTTTATTAAATAATTCATAACTTTTGTTTATTAAAGCTCTAATATTATAATATATTTTAGTAATTACAATTTATAAATTTATTCAGTGTATAACTGAACATATACTTGAAAATTGTGGTTATTAATATTGCTAAGTCCCTCATTTAATATGATGATAGAAGAAGAAGGAAAAATAAAAACTGAAGAGAATACAATGTAATTAGTTGGTCATGGGGAGTGACTTTCTATGCTTTAGCAGCCTACTTGAAATACTAGTTTCTATGCAGTCTACAGATGCTAAAGAAAAATGATAGGATAAAATAGAAGTGAAATTAGAATAATATACAGGATGAAGGTGAAGCAATTGTACTGATTTTTTCTTTTTTTACTTTATTTTAATCATTGTTCAAGTACAGTTTTCTGTCCTTTACTCCCATTCCAGCCCACCCACCCATCCCTCCCTCCTCCCTCCCATTTCCACTCCCCCAGTTTTTGTCCATGTGTCTTTTATATTTGTTCCTGTAAATGCTTCCCATTCTCCTCTGATATTCCCCTGAAATTCCCTCCCCTTTCCCCTCTGGACACTGTCAGCCTGTCCTCTATTTCAGTGTCTTTGGCTATATTTTGCTTGTTTGTTTTGTTGTTTAGGTTCCGGTTAAACGTGAGATCATATGGTATTTGTCTTTCATTGTGTGGCTTATTTCACTTAGCATAATGCTTTCCAGCTCCACCCATGCTCTTGTAAAAATGGTAGGAACTCCTTCTTTCTTTCTGCTTCATAGAATTCCATTGTGTGAATGTACCATAGCTTTTTGATCCATTCATTTACTGATGGGCACCTAGGTTGCTTCCAGCACTTAGCTATTGTAAATTGTGCTGCCATGAACATTGGGGTGCATAGATTCTTTTGGATTGATGTTTCAGGGATTATAGGATATAGTCCCAGCAATGGAATTACTGTGTCAAAAGGCAGATCCATTTTTAATTTTCTCAGGAA
>CM052538.1:108328587-108363731 GCA_028533065.1 Trachops cirrhosus
CCTTTGCAACAGCATGGATGGAGCTGGAAAGCATTATGCTAAGTGAAATAAGCCAGGCAGTGAAAGACAAATACCATATGATCTCGCCTTTAACAGGAACCTAAACAACAAAACAAAGAAACAAGTAAATATAACAAAAGACATTGAAATGGAGGACAGGTTGTCAGTGACCAGAGGGGCGAGGGGAGGGAATTTCAGGGGAATTTCAGGGGAGAAGGGAAGGGTTTACAGGAACAAATATAGAGGACACATGGACAAAACTAGGGGGGTTGGAAATGGGAGGGAGGAGGGGAGGGATGGGTGGGTGGGCTGGAATGGGAATAAAGGATAGAAACTGTACTGAATAAACTAAAAAAAAGAAAAGAAAAGAAAAAAATGTTTCTTCTTTTTCAAATAATAAAAATTTATTTTATAATGGGGTCTAGAGTTGATAGTTCTAATTTTCAACTAGATGAACAAAAAAAATCCAGCAATCAAGCAGGTTTTATATACAAAGGCATTTAATATCATTTCAACTTCAAAAAACTATTGCTTAGAATCCAGACTATCATAATAAATAATCAAGTGATGCTTAGTTAATGAGCAAAAGCACAACTCAAGATAAAGTATGAACTTTGTGGTGAAGTCAGCAGCATTCCAATATGCCATACAGTACAAATAATATAACAAGAATATATATTAGACAACAATAAGTGCAATTAGGTTTTACTGGGAAATGAAATAATTATATTCAGGTCTTTTACCCAGTGTCTCTGTAAGGAAGGTAAGGAAGAAAAATATTTCCTTTGATTAGAAACAAAGTGATGTTATCCTAGGTCAAATATAGAATTGGAAAATTTGGTCAAGATTCAAAAATAAAACTTTTGAAGCATCAAACAAAAAATGATTGAGTTAGGGTATTAAAAAAGTCAGGGCTTATACCCAGCTGTCTTCTCTGTAACAGCTACATTAAGCTAACTCTGCCCTAACACTAAAATTAAAGTAGTGCATCTTGTGAGATAAAAAACATAATCTATTAAAAAAGAAATTTTAGGTTGTACAACCAAAAAAGGAAACTGATTAATCTGTATATTAGCTAGGTCTGTGGACTCCCCATGTTTTAGAGATTGTAGCAAAAGAAGTCTTGCCATACAAAGTAGTGTAAATCTTGAGAAAATACACATTTTCTCTCCTATAAAATGCTAGATAGCATTACCTTGTACATAAAGCAGATTCTTAACCTTTATTAGTTGATAACACGAAGATTTTATGGCCATATCTAAAGCAGTAAGCATAGACAAATAGTAGGGAAAACTTTTGTAGCTCTTGTGTTATATACATTTTACAAGGAGGGAGACCCCCCAAAACTGGAATTTATTTATAAAAAATTGTGTATTTATTCTTCCATGTTTAAACTTCATACACCTTCAACATACCCACCATTTCATGCAATATACCTATTGAAACATATATTCCACTGCTCAAAACAGTTTTTGAATTCATCAGTTTTGATGCCTTTTCATGCTTCTGTCATTTTTTGTTTCACCTCTTCCACATCAGCAAAATGTTTCCCTTTGAGGACTTCTTCATCCAAGGAAACAAACAAACAAAAAAGTCACTCAGGGTGAGATTGGGTGAATAGGGAGGGTGGGGCATGGGGGTCATGACATTTTTGTTCAAAAACTGCTGAACACTTAGTGCAGTGTGGTCAGGTGCATTCGTAAATAACCCATCGTCAAATAGACAAATGCACTGAATGAGTCTTCAAAAAAATTCACTGAAGCTGAAGGCAGCCTCTCATAAGGCCAGCTGGCACACTGATACAGATGGGCTCCTAGAACACTCACCTAGTGGGGAAAGCCTGTACTACTAGGGCCTGTCCTCCAGAAGATAGTTCCAGTATTTTGGGGTCCCCCCTCATACATCATTACAATTCTGTGCTTATTTTAGTGCAGTTGCTTTATCATAGCAAAAAAAGTATTTAGAAGAAGGAGATTTTTTTTAGATCACTGTAGTTTCAGATATAAGATAACTTTTATGTATTCAAACATATGTTGGAAAAGTATAGAACCTTATTTAGGAAAAGATAATATATCCAGTATATAATTCTTCCATGCAGTGAGGGGGTAAAGAAATGTATGTGGAAATAGAATGCAGTGTTCCTCAAGTAAAATTGTCTCTCTTTTTAAGAGAGATCTGAATACAATATGATAAAATATTGCACTCATTTTATTGCTAAATCTATAATAATTATTTATATATTCTCATGTTTCTGAAATTTAACATTTTTCATAGCTTTAAAACATTTTAAATTAAAATATTTGTAGTTAGTATGTCTTCTTTTGCTTTTACTCAATTTAATTATAGATTTTATGCTCTATTGCTAATATTCATCTAGCGAAGTTATTAATAGAAAGGCAAAGCTAATAGTGGATTATGATATAGTGTTAATAATACATCTCATCTATAGAATTACATATTCTACAATGTTCAAGTACTCATCCATTTCAATGATTTGATGGTTTTTAAAGACCACCCTGATGTTACTGCTGAGGCCCTTAAATTTCTTGATGTGCCCAAATACAAACGGCTAATAGATATAAAAATAAAAACAAAAACCAGCAACCATACCTAGGTATTCAATCCTTAACCACTACGGAACCTTTTGCTTTTAAGATATTTCTACACAGTTATATGCCTTTTCTGTCCTAAATCTCTGTTCAACAAATCTTGTTAGGTAATGTCCTTGGGTTTATATGATAAAATTCTAGTAATATATAAGCCACATTATAGCTAAAACAACTGTCATTTTTAAATAAATAAAGACAAAAATAGCACAAACAACAAAAACTCCCATTTGAAATAGGAGAACCATGACAAAGCACCCACAAGAATGGAGGCTCACGTGGGGTCTGCAGTTTTCTCCTTAGGTTCATCCATTGTCCTCCTGCCTTTGTGGTGTCTCCAGGGCTGGGTTTGGAAAGGGGTAAAATTTCTGTTAGATTCCTTTTTTATTGAGAGCTGTGCTGTTGACTATAAAATGCTACCTTTGCTTAATGTGAGCTAAAATTTATATTGTGTTTCAGTATTTTGATTGATGTTATTGTCTGATTAAAATGATTGACATCTTTGTGTTAATTACTTCATTGACATTGATGTAATGTTTCATTTTTCTGCCAAACCCTACTCCCCATCCAGTCTTGCAATCTCGTCCTGGAGTATTTGCTTTTAATCTCTTTCCTTCCCAACCTCCTTTATTTTTATTCAGTGGAGCCACTATACAATATATGCTCACAATTACCTACATTGTCTGTTAATTACCAAAAAAAATGTTCATGAATAATGTTCTTAAAATTTTAGTGTTATGTCCTTCAACTTACCCACTGAAAAGATCTGTACTTGGATGCCTGAATTACCTCTCATACAAAACATGTCTAAATCCTAATCTATTCTCTCTGGCTTGGTCTTCCTCAAATGTCACCATTACCCTGAATACTTCCATCATTTCATTCACTGCTTAAGCCAGAGGGAAACTGGGATAAGTTTTTGACACTCATTTCTGTTCCATTTCTTATATGCAGTTCATAACCAATTTCTGCCAATTTTATCTCTTGAATCTCCTTTAAGTTTTCATTAATATCTATCTGTACCACTGTCACCAAATCCAGTTTCTTGCCAGAGAAATTATCAGAGCCTCCTTTTGAATCAACTTTTGCTTCCTCCAAATTGTATTTCATAGTATGGCCAAGTAGTATTCCATTGTGTAAAGGTACCACAGCCTTTTTATTCACTGGTCTATTCTTGGGCACTTCTTCCCCATCTTGACTATTGTAAACAACACTGATGGACACAGGGGTGCTTATGTTCTTTGGAATTAGTGTTTTGGGTTTCTTCAAATATATACCCAGAAGTAAAATCACTGGATCATAAAGCATTTCAGTTTTTAAGTTTTTGAGGAGCCTCCATGCTGTTTTCCACAGTGACGGCAACCAGTCTGCTTTCCCACTAACACTGCATGAGGGTTCCCTTTTTCCACATCCTTATCAACAATTGCTGTTTGTTGATTTATTGATGATAATCATTCTGACATTCATCATAGTTTTAATTTGCATTTCTCTGATTATTAGTGAGGTTGAGTAAGTTTGTGTGTCTATTGGATATCTTTATGTCCTTTTTGAAAAATCTATTCAGGTCCTCTGTCCATTTTTTAATAGGATTGTTTGATTTTTTGATGTTGAGTTGTACAAGTCCTTTAAAAATTTTGGATATTAATATTTTATCACATGTATCATTGATTAATATGTTTTTCCATTCAGTGGGTTATCTTTTCACTTTGTTGATGATTTCTTTTGCTTTGCAAAATTTTTAGTTTGATGTAGTCACATTTGTTTATTTTTCTTTTGTTTTCCTTATTGAAGGGATTATATTATGATTTTTTCTTAAAGTTTACAAATATATGTTAATCTGAGATTTATCCCTATGAGTGTACAATTGATTTCCCTATCTATTTAAGTAGTATCAAGCTAAAGTACCCGAATAAAACTTAGAAAATATTCATGTGCACATTGTAGATTTCAACTTAGTTAAACTGAATAATTCAACAAAGTACATAGTGAGTGTTAAATGATGTTAGCTATTGTTATAAATAATATTACAAAAGAATAATCACTCATATAATTTGATCAGGAGAATAAAATCAAATTATAGGCATATCTCAGAGATATTATGGGTTCCATTCTAAACCATCCAAATAAAGTGAGTTAAAGGTCTCTTGGAGGTGTGGGCTTGGTTATAGACCATTGTAATAAAGTAAGAAGTGCAATGAAGTGAATTTTAATCTTTTTGCTGGTGAACAGTCTTACCTACTACTTGTAAAAAAATAAATAAATACAATACCCATGAAGCACAATAAAACAAGGTTTTCCTGAACTTTGGAGGCAAATGCAGGATGAATGGAATCACAATCCACTAGAAGTAAGGAGTTAACAAGCCTGTTAGAGAAAGTTATTGATGAGAAGTGGAGGGTCAGATGGTATTTAAAGGATCAAAATATAAAACTATTAGTAATAAATCCAGAATTAGCATCAGCAAAATATCTTTTAGATGTAAAGCAATATTCAAGTTATTCATAAAAATAATTGAAGGAAGCAATTATGATCCCCTTTTATCAAAAAAACACCAAGAAGAATTGCCAATATTAAAACCCCGAATCATGATCTATTTGCATATCCTGGAAAAACTATGAGGAAAGAAGCTGACTGAGTTACTTAATTCCAATTTATTATTAAGGTTGAAATATATAATGAAATAATCTTAGATTGAGGTGTCCTTTCACCTGATTATCTAATCATGATATGAAAATAATTAGACTGTGTTATTTCCAAACTTGATAGGAAACCAGTTTGTCTTCCATAGCAATTTCTTATTACCTGCTAAAGAAGGATGATCTGTGTTATATATGGCCATTGACTGGTTTTCTTTCTTTCTTTTTTAAAAAAGATTTTATTTATTTATTTTTAGACAGAGGGAAAGGGGGGGAGAAAGAGAGGGAGAGAAACATCAATGTGTGGCTGCCTCTTGGACATCCCCTACTGGAGACCTGGCCTGCAACCCAGGTGTGTGCCCTGACTGGGAATCCAACTGACGACCCTTTGTTTCACAAGCTGGTACTCAATCCACTGAGCCACATCAGCCAGGGCTAGTTGGTTTTCAATGTTGTTGTTTGTTTGTCTTAATAGATGAAAACAATGAATGCGTGGTTGAAAAGATATGCCAGGGATAAACACAAATTCTTTCCTGAGGCAATATTGAAATACCCTGTCACTTAATGATTTATATCATAGTTATGAGCACAGAATTCAGTGCAACCAGACCGTATTTTCACTAGAGTGCTGAAATAAAACTCAAAAGCAGAATCTGAATTCTCTTAAACTGTCAAGACTCACAAAATCAAAAACTGTTTGTATGACTAACACTCCTCCTAAGATAGGTTAATTATCTTAGTCTGTCACCCATTGCTACAAATTCAGTTCTACATAATTAGTCCTTCCTTAATTGAAAATCCTTTATTACTCTTCTAAGGGAATATGAATAAACTACATATTCATCAGAAAACAATTTGTGAAAGCAACACATTTAATAGAATAATAAGATATAGAGAATATTGATTAAAAATAAAAGAGGTACCTTAGAAATTGGATCATATTGGGTTTCTATATCATCTTTGCTTCTTACAAACCATGTGACCTGAGAAATTTTATCAATTTTTTTAAGTTTCAGTTGCCTTGATTGAAGAAATGAGAATAATACTAACTCCTTGGATTTTTATAAGTACTAAATGAAGAATAATATATAAAATCTTTAGTACAGCCCTGGCTGATGTGGCTCAGTGGATTGAGGGCCAGCCTGCAAACCAAAGGTTGCTGGTTCTATTTCCAGTCAGGGCACATGCCTGCGTTGCAAACCAGGTCCCCAGTAGGGGGCGCACGAAAGGCAACCACACATTCTTGTTTCTCTCCCACTCTTTCTCCCTCCCTTTCCCTCTGTCTAAAAATAAAGAAATAAAATTAAAAAAAAAATCTTTAGTACAATGGTTGGCAAACATTTGGTAGCTATTATTTTTTATTTTTCTTAGTAAATAAAAATATTTTAGTTGAATATTCTCTACTATCACCCTAAACCACAATTTCATAAACTTTGGAAGATGAGTAAAACATATGATTACAAGATCAGCCTTTCTGATGCCTGGTGGTTGAAGTAAGGGACATAGTATACAGAAGTCAACATTTGGGAATCCTACCCACTGGGGTCACAATGAATTGGAGGGAGCCTGATTTGTACTAAAATCACATAAGAGAACATTTACACAAGCTCATTCTTTTGGGTTGATTTCTCAATTCTTATGTAAAGAACACTGTAGTTGTCAAATTTGTTCTTAGAAATGTGATTATAGTATTGAAATATGGATGTATTATAAACTATATTTGTATCTACTTAAGTAAATACTATGTTCCTTAAAAGAAGCTTGTATTCCATTTTTAGCAGGGTTATCACTTGTTTCTTGAAAATTCATGTTTCCCATAAAGGTACCATTTCTCCACAGGTACAAATATGTTATCTGACCATGACCAAAGTGACAATTTTTCTGAGCCAGCACCACCCATAATCAGTTCTGCACAATGACACATTAACTGTGTAAGTTTAGATAAGGACTTTTCAAATGTTCAAATTTTGCTCTCTTTTCAAACCTTAAAACATTTTATTACAATTACAGTATAAAAGGAAACATGTCTCATTATTTTAAAATGTCCAATAATCAGGGGATTCTTTATGTGATGAAATTGTAGATAGTGGAACTTTATGTGTTCTATCATTTAAACAAAATAAATCAGTTTTTATAAACTGAAAAGGATCATTTAATTATTAAATCAAGATTTATCTATTCTTTACTTCCATGTGCCTTATCTGTTGCATATAAAGTCTTTTAAACTCTACCAAATAATGATTCTAAATTATATTATTTAATATAGTTTATAAATTCATAATTATAATTCATCATTAGAGTTATTACTAAATAACTCCATAAAATAGAAAAATATTTTATTGTGTATTCATAAAACTTAAGTGTAAAGATAAAAATATATAATTGAGCATTTCTGAAGCTAATTTTAGCAATTACCTTTTAAATTTCATGTATATCACAAAGGATCTAAAATTTGCATGCAGGGAGCAGGAAAAGAAGGCTAGCAAGGTTCCTTAGAACATTCAATTTGTTCTGTATGTCTTCTGAGATATGAGATTTACCTTTTTTCTTTACTTTTATTATTTTACTTTTCCAGATATTTTTCTCTTTAAAAACAATAATTCTCCACATTCTACTAAAACAGTGAAAAGCTAATCATTTGAATAAAATTTAAAGTTAATTATGTAGTACCTCTTTGAATTATTTGGGATTAAACTAAATAATAAGAAAAATGCTGAGAACAGATCCTAGTATTCAGTAGGTACTCAATAAATATTAGTTATGCAAACCTGAGAAAAAATAAGTAAGAAGGGCTCCTGGTGGCTAACTGGGCTCAAGTTATAAAAAAGAAAAAAAACAAAAAAAACGAAACAGAGCCTAGCCACCATTTCTGCACATGGGCCTCTCACACAAACTGCACTTCATAGACGAGGCAGCATTGGACTGCCTGCCTCTGCCCTGAACTGCCTGGCTGCACTGTGTTTCTGCCATCTGAGCCAGTCCTTATAAAGGGGCTCCTGGAATGCTATTTCTACCTATAGGACTGGAGTTTTTCCTATTCAGCAAGAGCTGTGAAGCTCCAGCCAATCCGAGAGACTCTATTCTGATCAGTCAGTGAAGTGCCTTTTGAACCAATCAAACTGAAAATTTGGAGTCCTCACTTGCATGAAGACAGATCAATCAGGGGCCAGAGTCAGGGACTTTTGCCCATATAATCCAGCCCACCTCTGGCTCTGGAGCATACTTTCCCTTTTTACAGAGGAATGAATGCTGTGGCTCCTTGTTTGAGCTGAAACATGGAGGATTTCTGTCCAGAGCAGAGTGAAGCATACTGGTGTGGAGTGAAGCAGACCAGATGGTGCAGTGCTAAGCAGACTAGCACCCAGCAAAGCAGAGCTCTGCAGCCAGGGAGGCTCCACCCTGGGGCCACATGGGCCCAGAGCTGTTCTACAACCATGCTGTTTTCACAGCTGTGCTGTCACTATTGAGCTGTTTTGCACTAAATTTTTTTCTTTACTGCACCCCAAATTGGGGGTTCCTTTCGATATTGAATTGACACCAACTTGGGATTCCTTTGGACGTTGAATTGGCACCAATAACTATTGGCTGACAGCTATAATGTAAATATTCTCATGTAACTCTTTGAATATATTTTAAACAGTCACATTGGGAGTCATATAAAAACCATGCACTAAATAGTTAAGACTGGGTATAATGCTAGTCTTTGTTTTGAACCCATTCACTTAATGTTTTAGCAACTGTATAAACATTAAAAATACTCAAAATGCTAAAGGAGCTCCTTTCATACAAAATTCTGCTCTAATGTTTGTCTTAACTTTTTCAGAAGTACCTTTTAACTTTAAATCATAGAACTTTAACATATTTAGACAGTTTCAGCCTCCATTTTCTTCTATTTCTTCCATTTCTATAATCACTGAGCAAGAATATTTCATTTGGTTATGACAGAAAGTTTGTTCTATACGTCTCATGTTTAGTTCTCATTTTAAAAAAATCAATATTCATGTATATTTGCAATTTACTTGACATATATTTATATGCCAGTGATGTTTACCAGAGTCTCCTCCTGCATCTCCAGTTCACATCCCTTCAGACATCAGTGACTCACTGAAGTAGTCAAGAAAGGAAAACTTCCAAACTGGGTGGAAAACCAAAAGATCCACTGAAGCTGTGGGCCCTCTCAATGCTGTCTCTACCTGAGGGTTATTGGGATACTTTGTTTTGTGTTGTAATAAGGTAACTATCATGATAGGGAATATAAATTAGAAAAATGACAGGGAATAACATTCAAGATGTTCAAAGCTAAATGCAAAGTATTATTAAACTATGTAAGTTAAAACTGATTACTAAAACAGCTGAGAATTTGAAATATGCATATTAAACTTTTTTGTAATTCTCTTTTATCCACTGCTCTATCATTACTTAAAATTACATTAGAAGAAGTTGAGGTTTATCATCCAAGGAGGTGAAGACGCACTCACAAACACACTAGCACAAAACTAAAAAGATGGCAAATGAGCTTTGATTATGTTTTATAAAGCCTAGGCAAAAACAGTAGTCTTGGGAGCCTAGGCTTTAAGACAAATGGGATTTTGTGGTATTGGAAGTGGGCAGGAGGAAATGATTGAGAGAAAAATGTTGAGTTACAAAAACCTTTATGTCAGGAAAAATTTTAGTGCAAATACAGAGAGTCACCAAGCATGAGGGATATTTTTGTAGAAGTGAAGGAAGAATACTAGAATAAGCCCTAGAAGTTCCCTGAGATAGACACCTACAACCCACCTGAGTAGGAGCAGTATGGGCTCACTTCCTGCTTGTAGCTCAGGAAGACTGCAGAACTTTCCCAGAAGCTCAACCCTGCCTGGGGAAACCTTGAGTAGCAAAGTAGCACAGCTGAGGCCAATTTTCAGAGATGGGCCCTGGCTGGTCTTTCACTTCACTGTGGTGTAGGTGAAGCAGTCTGGATTCACCAACCAACCCCTAGAAAGGGCAGAGGTAGCGTTGTTAGACACAAATAATCTGAGTTCATTTAGGAAAGATGCAGACTGAATAGAATTATTCATCAAGGGCCAAGGCATTCACAAAACTATAGGTCAAATTTGCTAGCACAGGAAAGAGAAGACCAAATGAAGTTGTTTAGGTCTGGGAGACTGTCAGTGGGAAACAATTTATCGAAGCACTAGGTATCCCTCCACCACATTGACGAGAACATTAAGTTGGGGAGCGGGCTTTCTTTGCCTGTGCTGCAATTTAAGTACACTCCCAGGTAGCACCAGCACTCAAAGTGATTGGGTTTAAACATGAGTTTATCAAGTTCAAGTCTTAAACACACTGAGTTCAAACTGAATTGGCAAGAATTCAAGTTTTCCATCATCAGCAATAAGGTAAGTAAAATTCAACTGTAGAAAAATAAATAATATTCCATTTTTAGGAAAAGCAAATTTGTGGTTATGAAACAGTTTCTCTAACTGCTACTTAATATAGCTAATCCTCCTCAGTTTCATACTATAACGTTATTATGAGCTTCACCCTCTGAAGTTGAAGTTTCTAGACATGGTATACATTGGAGGCTATCAAACTCAACATTGAGAAAAATTATGGCTCATTCATTCTCCAAATATTGGAACTAGTATTCAAATAGTTTTTTCTTCAAATAATATTGTTTAGAATGAAAAAGGATTCATTTTACTTTTGTCAGTACTTTGTAACTCACTTTGTTGCTGCTGTTAATACTGCTTAGTTGTCCTTACTACTATTTAATGTAATACCAAAGGAGCTTTTAGTCATGCATGATCTCACCACCTAACACAGCTATTCTTATTTTGCATAACTTCTCAATAGGTGTATATATTTTGCACAGCTACAACCATATGGATTTTATTTTCTACTGTGCTATTTTAACTTTACATTATATTCTGGACATTTTCCATTTTTCTACATAATCTTCAATGTTATGCATCATACTGATGAATCATAATTACTTGATTTATTTTTAATTAAGTACCTCAACTTTTAAACTAAGGTCCTTATTAGATAAAATTTAATATATTTGTAGTAAGTCTAAATTAAAATATACATAGATACATACATCCCCTGATGTTAAATAGTGAAAAAGACTCTTTTGTCAAGTCAAAAGAATTTGGTGTCATTGCGGCTGTTGCTGAATTTTACAAAATAAGATTACAACAAAATACCAGGTCATTTGTGCCGTAAGACAGTACTGCTAGAGCTCCTCAATCCTACATTATCTTCCTACTATACCTTTTTAATATTCCATATTTAAATCCATTATATGCTATTTATAAAAATGAATGTGCCAGCATTTAGGCAATGGAGTAAATTATTTAAAAGACATTGTTGTCTGTGTCTATATAAACTTTGTTCTATAGGGATAGCTGTCAATCTGGTTGTCACCACAGTTGCATTATTTGCAGTCTCTGAATTCTGATATAAACATGGATCCCTAAATGCTTTAAAAAAAACCTTTAATATTGCAAATGATTACACTGAGAGACAAAACATATTCTGTACTTGATGGTGACCTACCATGTCGTGACAATGCAGATAGAATTAAAAATAGATGTTGCCCACAATCCTCTAGAGATAACAAAATTTCAAAGTTAGTAGATGTTGATATAGTCATAATCAACATTATGATTAACCTTAAATCAATCTGTCAAAAACTTCAAGCTAGATTTCAAGAAAAACTATTTAACTTTCACTTTGACATAAAAAATACAAGCTTCTAAAGAGAAATGGGAAACAAAAATATTTTGCATCTGTGTATTGAAAAATATACTGTCAGTTCTAAAGGCATTAATATCATGAACAAAGTATGAAAAAATATTTCTGGGGGTTGAAAAAGTGACCCTAATTAAAAAAATTCATACTGAGTATGAATCAAATGAGACTCAAAATTGTAATAATGATAGAAGGAAGGATATATAATTAATTGGATAAATGTATGGGACATAGAAATAAGATATACTTAATGCATGTTACTTATTATACCTTTACCCCTAAAGGTATTATTAAAATAACAGTATATCTTAAAACCCTTGTCATCTTTATTTGAAATTATAAGGCGATTATATTTTAACTCATTAAAATGTTATCTTAGCTAGTTTATACTCTGCATGATAATCATAAAATAACTTCTGTAGTATGTGGGGTTTTAGCATCAGTCATTATTTTTACTAGCAGTGTAGCTGGTAAACACAAGCAGAGCTTTCCTATTAAATGAGCTTATTAATATCTCTTACAAGGTTACTTAAAAATAAGTGGAGCACACATATATATGTCTGGTGTTCAGTTCATGTACGCCCTCATCTCCTCTTTTAGGTTCTCTCTTATAGTGCTGAAAAAAGTTCACAGCACAGAAGGAAAGGAAAAGGTGGCATTTTTTTCTTTCACATTTCAGAATCTGTTGCAGCCTTCTGCTTAAAGGAGCTGACTTTATCCTTTTAAAATTAAAAAATAATAATATGATTTGTCCTCCTGACACCTTTGCAACATTGCCTTTTAAGTGCCTTCTGTGGTAAAAACAGAAAACTGCAGCTTTTTATAAAAGTCCTGCTTGTAGTGGAGACTCAGGTTTTGAAGGGACCCTCTAAATCATGTGAAAGGAACATATCTCCAAGAAATAGAAAAAGTTAAATGGAAAAATATTGTAAAAGAAATGATAAAAAATGTTTAACACAATTTTAAGTCAACATGCATATGGGTGTGATCTGGACTGTCATTGAAATTATGGTTTAGATCCTATGTTTTGGGGGGGATATTGTGGTATTACCTCCAAACAATATAGTAATATTGCATTTTCTTGTGTATGTGCAAATATTGCATTTAGTTTTTGCATTTTTACATTTGCACAGCTCACTGAGATACAATATGAAGCGTTTAATTGTTTATTCCTCAACTGCTGAAGTATATGCTTTCATTAAAGCTTTAAAATTAAAGACTTGGAATCAACACTATTGCTTTTTTTTAATACATATATGAAGTTATGTACTCCAGAGTTTGTAATAAGTATAATGATATCAATATATCTGCCAACTAAAATTACTCAAGTAGAGCATCTCATTATAGCAACAGATTACCCAGTCTCCAATCAGGATGTATTACAAATATTAATGATATTAAACTTATATTAACATTCAGAAAAGTACACCTTGATTAAACTTGTATGCCTTTAAATAATAATAAAACATCAAATTATTCTCTACATGTTTTTCTGAGTTTAAATTACTTGTATCTATCTTCTGAAATAACAGTACTTTGCCTGTAGTACATAAATCTAATTTAAATATCTAAAATCTAAAAGTGAAAGAAATTGTCATTTACATTATATTATTTTATAGAATCTTTACCCTCCAAAACTGATAGAAACTTTTTGTATCTTGCATCAACTATGCATGAGTAAAGTATTTTCTGTGCAATTAGATTTTATGTCTATTTTTACTAGTGTATTTAAATTTAGTGATTGTATGTGGTTATTACTGAGCTGGATCTTCTGCTGTGCTCCTTGGAGGCCAGTCAAATACACACTATGCTGGAATTTAATCTCATCACATCTTTACCAAGTTAATGAGCAGACATTACAGCTATAACAATTAATAAGAAATTATTTCTGCCTTATAATTTATATGCAGAAATTACCATAACAGTATTATAACTAAATTGGCTCTGGTAAAAAGTAAAAGGAAAGATAAAATCTAGGGAAGGAAAAGGGAAAGTGACACCAGAAAGAATAATTTTAGGTGTAACCAAATTTCACAGATGCTACTCTCAATCTATATAGCATTAACTTTCCTCTGCCTCATTTCCTCATTCATACAACAGAGCTAGAATTAGTTCCTACCAACCAAGAGTCATGGTAATTATATATAACAGTATTATAACACAGTTAACATAGTGCTGTCACATAGTAAGGACTTATATATGCAGTGGGTTTTTCTGGTTTTGAACTATCCAGCCTGAAGTGAAAGTTGTGCAGTAATCAATGTTAGGCTGTTAGAAGAAGATTTTGTATTAATGAGGTGGTATAGCAAGACTGAACTGTGCCTCCCTAAATGTCTCCCTAAATGGCCCCTGGGTCATCTGCATCTGAAGTGTCTTGTAAATGCGATGATTTTTAGAAATTATATTTCTAAAAAATTGAAAAATTAATGTCTAGACCTTTTTGAAGCAGAAATATGGGTGGTTAAAATTTGGAATTTGTCTTGTGACTCTCATGTGTGCCTGAATATGAGCATCACTAGTGTAGAGTATAATAAACATCACATGTAAGATCCTGAAACACAAAAATAATATATGCATAATTTGTATATACAATAACAATGTAAAAATAGAAAAAAGTGACCAAGTTTAGTTAAGTACGTTCTTTACCCCCTTATAATTGTATCTTGTCTTGATACTCTCCTAACCCATGTGACCAGTATCTTGAACTTAGTACTTAACTATTTACTATTTTCCATATTCATTTGTGTGTGTATGTATATATATTCAAAATGAATGCTTTAAACTTAAGTTTTACAATATTTTTGCCACAAAATTAAGTTTTGCTCAATTTTGTGAAATTCATTCCTGATAATGTGCATAGCTTGAGTTCATTTTTCATTCTGTATTTTGTATTATATTTTATGAAGAGTCTACAATTTCATTATTCTACCTCTTATCAATGTTTAGATTATTTCCTGTTTCTATGGCATGAATATTCCTGTTTCCTGATATATGAGTTTATCTGTTCTTATGACAATATTGTTTTTATTGCCAAATTGCTCTCCAAACTTATACCACTTTATATACTCATCAAGATGATATATTTAGAAGACAGTTTTCTGTGGGTCTCTTGATTTTTGCATATCATTGTGCAGAGGCATTGGCTTTTTTCCCCAGCCTCTCTTTTCAAGTTAATTTGCAAAGCCAATGTCCTTAGAATATTAAGGTAGTGTTTCCCTGTGGAGCATGAGAAGGTCTGTTTAATGTCAAGTATAAATATAATGTTGCCCTCTTGGATAATGCCTAAGCAGGTTTGGTTACTACCAATTACAAAATATTAAAGGTTCTTAAGTTTAAGGCTTCTCACATGTGATACAAACCCAAGTCATGTGCAAAATCCACTGGACACTACTGCATCAGCCCTGTATGACTTGGGAAGCCAGGGGAACCAACATGAATATGAAGCTTATGCTATCAGTTTATGTTGATGCTATAGATATCAGATATCCAAAGATCAGATTATATATGTGTGTGTATAGATAGATAGATAGATAGATATAGATATATGTGTGTGTATATTATAAGGCAACTATATTTATAATAGCTAATGTAAATAAAATATGGCTGAAATTATATGCAAAGAACAAGAAATTATAAAAGTGCCACAGTACAATTTTTAGACTTCATTCTTTTAGAGTAGTTTAAATTCACAGCAATAATTAACAGAAGGTACAGGATTTCCCATATACCTCCTCCCCCAAAACATGCATGGCCTTCCCTAATATCAATACCCTGCACAACAGCATATGAGATATGGTCAGTGGAGTAATTCTCAATCAGTGGGCCAGAGGGAAGGACCCACCAAGGAATAACCCAACAACAATCAAAACCCAGTTACAACCCAGAGGGCATCCCAAGAGCATCAAGTTCAGGAGATCAAGGAGGCTGCATACTGAATACCACAGGTCTCCTACCATAGAAGGTCATACCATGAAGACAGAGAGTCAAAGGAGATCAAAGAAGCAGAAACAAACCAGAACAGTCACCTAAAAATGGGAAGACAAATAACATCCAATCAAAAGGAAAAAGAGGAATCCCCAGAAAGAATGCTAAATGAAATAGAGGCAAGTAAACTATCAGACATTGAGTTGAAAATAATGGTTATAAGGAAGTTCAATGAACTCAGTGATAACTTCAAATAAGCTATAAGGCACTTACTGCAAACTACATCAGCATGAAAAAAGACTCAAAAAATATCAGTAAAAGCCAGGAAAAAATGAAGAATTCAATTTCTGACTTGAAGAACCCAGTAGAAGGAATGACAAGCAGACAAGATGAAGCAGAATCTCAAATCAGAAAACTGCAGGACAAGGTAGAAAAAAATTCCCATACAGAGCAACAAAATGAAAAAAAATCCTCAAAAAAATGGAGAGGTGTTAAGGGAACTGCAGAACAACATGAAACATGAAAATATTCTTATAATAGGAATACCAGAAGGAGGAAAAGAGGAGTAAGTCATAGAAAACCTGTTTGAAAAAGTAATGATGGAAAATTTCCCTAATTTGATGAGAGAAAAAGTCACACAAGTCTAGGAAGTATAGAAAGTCCCAATCAAGATGAACCCAAAGAGGTCTACTCCAAGACACATCAACATAAAAATGGCAAAATTCAAAGACAAAGAGAGAATAGAATGGCAGCAAGGGAGAAACAGGAAATAAAATACAAGGGATCCCCAATAAGGCTAGCAGCTGACCTCTCAATGGAAATGCTCCAAGCCAGAAGGCAATGGCAAAGAATATTCCAAATAATGAAAAGCAAAGGCCTGCAGCCAAGAATATTCTACCTTGCAAGACTCTCAGTTAAAATGGAAGGTGAAAAAAGGAGTTTCCCAGACAAAAGAAAGTTAAAACAATACACCTCCCCCAAACCAGTATTGCAAGACATGCTAAAGGGCCTGCTTTGTGAGGAGAAAAAAAGGGGAATACAGGTACAAAAGAGAAAAATGTCAATGAATAAGTATCTATCAATAATAACCTTAAAAGTAAATGGATTAAATGCTCCAAACAAAAGATTCAGGCTAGTTGAATGGATAAGAAAACATGACCTACATATATGTTGTCTACAAGAGGTCCCCCTCAGAACAAAATATCTAAACAGATGAAAGTGAAGGGATAGAAAAAAATATTCTAAGCAAACAAACATGAAAAAAAGCTGGGGTAGGAATACGTATAATCCATAAAATATATTTCAAAATAATGACCATAAGAAGAAAAAAAAGAGGACACTATATAATACTCAAGGGAGCAATCCATTGATAAGATATAAACCTTATAAATATATATGCACTCAATATAAGAACACCAAAATATATTAAGGAAAATCTCAGAGGACTTCAAGAAAGATATCAACAGTAACACACTCATAGTAGGGGATTTTAACACTCCATTGACAACAATGGATAGATCTTCCAAGCAATGAATCAGCAAGGGTATTGTGGTATTGAACAACAGTCTAGATCAATGGACTTAATTGATATATACAGAACATTTCACTTCAAAGAAACAAAATATGCATTCTTTTTAAGTGCACATGGAACATCTTCAAAGATAGACCACATGGTAGGTCACAAAACATGCTTCAAAAACTCAAGAAAATTGAAACCATATCAAGCATCCTCTCAGATCACAATGGCTTGAAACTAATAACATACTCTTAAGTAATGAATGGGTTAATGACCATACTCTTAAGTAATGAATGAGATCAAGGAAGAAATCAAAAAGTTTCAGAAAACAATTTTAAAATAAACACACAACAGCTCAAAACCTATGGAACACAGTGAAGGTACTCCTGAAACGGAAGTTCATAGCAATACAGGCCTCCCTTAAAAAGATAAAAACATTTCATAAAAAGAACCTAACTCTACATCTAGAGGAACTAGAGGAACAACAAGCAACAAAGCCCAAAGCTAGTAAAAGGAAGGAAATAATCAAGGTCAGAGCAAAATTAAATGACAGATAGACTATAAGAAAATTCAAAGGATCAATAAATCCAGGAGCTGGTTCTTGGAAAAGAAAAACAAAATTGACAAGAATTTAACCAGACTCATCAAGAAAAAAAGAGAGAGGGCCCAAATAAATAAAATCAGAAATGAAAGAAGAGAAATTGCAACCAAAACCACAGAAATACAAAGGTCATAAGAAATTACTATGAAAAACTATATGCCAATAAAATTGACAACCAGAGCAAAATAGACAAATTTCTAGAAGCATAGAATCTTCCAAAACTGAAGAAGAAGCAGAAAGTCTATATAGGACAATAACAATTAGTGAAATTGAAGCAATAATCAAAAAACCCCAGCACACAAAAGCCCTGGAATGGATGGCTTCACAGGTGAATTTTACCAAACATTTAGGGAAGAGCTAACTCCTGTCATTCTCAAAATATTCCAAAAAATCCAAGAAAAGGGAAGACTCCCAAACTCTTTATGAGGCCATTATTATCCTAATTCCCAAACCATATAAAGACACAACAAAGAAGGAAAACTGCAGGCCAATGGTGCTGATGAACATAGATGCTAAAGTCCTCAACACAATATTGACAAACCAGGTCCAGCAACACATTAAAAAGATCATACACCACAATCAAGTGAAATCATCCCAGGGATGCAATGATGGCATAATATTCGCAAATCAATAAGCATAATACACCAAATAAATAAAATGAAAGACAAAAATCATATGATCCTATCAATAGATGTGGAAAAAGCATTTGATCAAGTTAGCACCCATTTATGATAGAAACACTCAGCAAAGTGGGAATAGAGGGAACATTCCTCAACATAATAAAGGCCATATATGAGACACCTACAATCAGCATCATACTCAATGGGCAAAAACTAAAAGCTCCCCCTCTAAAATCAGGAAAACCACAAGGATGTCCACTTTCACCACTTTTATTCAACATAGTATTGGAAGTTCTAGCCACAGCAATTGACAAGGAAAAAAAATAAAAGGCATCTAAATTGGAAAGAAGGAAGTAAAACTCATTATTTGCAGATGATATGATAAAGCACCTAGAAAACCCTACAGTCTCCTCCAGAAAACTACTTGACCTAATAAGCGAATTTAGCAAAATAACAGTATACAAAGTCAATATTTGAAAATCAAAGGCATTTCTATATATCAAAAATGAAATACCAGAAAGAGAAACTAAGAAAAAAATCTAATTTACTATAATAACAAGAAAAATTAAGTACCTAGGAATAAATTTAACCAAGGAGGTAAAAGACCTGTACTCAGAAAACTATAAAACACTGAAGGAAGAAATTAAGGAAGACACAAACAAATGGAAGTATGTACTGTGTTCATGGCTTGGAAGAACTGACATAATTAAAATGTCCATTCTCCCCATAGCAGTTTATAGATTCAATGCAATCCCTATCAAAACACTAATGACATATTCCACAGATTTAGAACAAATATTTCAAAAATTTATATGGAACCAAAAATGATCCTGAATAGCTTCATCAATTTTGAGAAAGAAGAACAAAGCAGGAGGAATCACAATACCTGATATCAACCTAAACTACAAATCCACTGTAATCAAAACAGTCTGGTACTGGCATAAGAACAGACACATCAATCAATGGAACAGAATAGAAAGCCCAGAAATAAACCCATGTTTCTAAGGTCTACTGATATTTAACAAAGGGGACAGAAACGTAAAATGGAGTAAAAATAGCCTCTTCAACAAATGGTTATGGGAGATCTGCAATGAACATGCAAAAGATGAAACTAGACTACCTACTTATACCATGCAACAGGATAAACTCAAAATGACTACAAATCTTCAACATAAGCTGTGAAACCATAAAATTCCTAGAGGAAAACATAGGCAATAAAATTTCAGATATCCCATACAGCAGTATTTTCTCTGATATATCTTCCAGGGCAAGGGAAATAAAGGATAGAATAAACAAATGGGACTACATCAAATTAAAAGTTTCTGCATGGCTAAAAACATCATTGAAGTTAAAAGAGAACCCAAATGTGGGGAAACATATTTGCCAATGATAATAACTCAGACAAAGGTTTTATCTCCAAAATATATAAAGAACTCATATGATTCAATGCCAGGAAGACAAACAATCCAGTTAAAAAATTGGCAAATGACCTGAGCAAACACTTCTCCAAGGAAGGCATACAGAGGTCCCATAAGCATACAAAAGGATGCTCAACATTACTAGCCATCAGAGAGATGCAAATTAAAACCATAATGAGATGCTACCTCACCCAGGTCAGAATGGACATTATTAACAAAACAAAATAAACTCAAGATGGATAAAAGACTTAAATATAAGACATGACACCATGAAACTCCTAAAGAAGAACATAGGAAAATTTCAGATATCCCACACAGTAATATTTTCACAGATGCATCCCCTAGGGCACAGGTGGCAAACACAAGACCTATGGGCTAAATCCAGCCCTTCACCTTGTTTTATCCAGCCCAGCACCTCGTTTCTACCGAGCGGCAGTGCTGAGCTCTCAGTCAGCCATTAAGGAGTAGTTACAGTTATACAGTCCTAAAATCACATTCAGCCCTTCGAAGGCAATGGCGAGGTTGATGTGGTCCCTGGTGAAAATGAGCTTGACACCCCTGCCCTAGTGCAAGGGATATAAAGGAAAGAATAAAGAAATCGGCCTACATCAAACTAAAAAGCTTTTGCATGGTTAAAGAAAATATCTTCAAAGTGAAAAGGTAATCAATTGTATGGGAAAATATATTTGCCAATGATACCTCAGACAAGGGTTTGGTCTCCAAAACATACAAAGAACTCACATGACTCCACACCAGGAAGACAAACAATCTCATTTAAAAATGGGCAAAGAATCTGAATAAACACTTCTCCAAGTAGGACATACAGAAGGCCCAGAGACAAATTAAAAGATGCTCAGCATCACTAGTCATCAGAGAGATGCAAATTAAAACCACAACAAGATACCACTTCACACCAGCCAGGATGGCTCTCATTAACAAATCAACCAACAACAAGTGCTAGGGGAAAAGGAAACCCTAGTATTCTGTTGGTGGGACTGTAGACTGCTGCAGCCACTATGGAAAACAGTATGGAATTTCCTCAAAAATCTAAAAACAGAACTGTATTTTCATCCAGCAATTTCACTGCAAGTATTATACCCTAAGAATCCTGAAACACCAATTCAAAAGAACCTATGCACCCCAATGTTCATAGTAGCATTATTTGCAACAGTCAAGTGCTGGAAATAACCTAAAGTGCCCATCTATAAATGAGTGGGTCAAAAAACTGTGGTACATTTATATAATGGAGTACTAAGCAGATACTTCTACCATTGGAGACAGCATGAATGGAATTGGAGAGTATTATCCTAAGTGAAATAAGCTGGGCAGCAAAAAACAAATACCATGTAATCCTACCCATAACAGGAACCTAATGAGCAAAATAGAACCAGAGGCATGGAAACAAGGAACAAACTGACAGGGACCAGAGAGGGGGTGATAAGGGAGGAAAGAAGGGGAAGGGACAAGTTAAAAAACAAGTGTAAATGACCCACTGACATGGACAACAGGGTGGGGATTGACTGTGGGAGTGGGGAGTAGAGGGGGCAGAGGAGAGCAGTGGATGAAAAGTGGGACAACTGTAATAGAGCAACAATAAAAAAATAAAAATGAAAGTGTGAAGTGATTTAAAAAAACAAATAAAGCATCCTCTTCCAGAAGATGTTTTTTTCAGTTGAACCTACATTGACCCATCTATTAGCAAAGTCCACAGTTTACATTAGGGTTAAATCTTGGTGTTTGATATTCTGTGGGTTTGAGTAAATTTATCATTATATGTATCTCCTATTATTCATCATGCAGAGTAGTTTTATTGCCCTAAAAATTCTCTGTGCTCAGGTTGTTCATCCTTCCCTCTTTTCTAACCCCTGAAGACCTCTAATCTTTTCACTGTCTCCATACTTTTGCTTTTTCCAAAATTTTATACAGTTAGAATGGTAGAATATGTAGCCTTTCCATATTGGTTTATTTTACTTTTTAATATGCATGTGTTTCCTCCATGTCTTTTTAAAAAATTTAGTCTTTATTGTATTTTTTCCACTACCATTTAGTCCAATTATACTCATCATCCCCCAGCAATCACTGTACTGTTGTCCATGTGCATGAGTCCTTTTTCCTTTCTGCTCAATCCCTTCACCCTCTAAACCTACCCTTACCCGTCTGTCACCCTACTCTCCATCTATGAGTCTGTCCCCATTTTTCTTGTTAGTTTAGTTTGTTCATTAGATTTCACATATGAGTGAAATCATGTGGTATTTGCCTTTCTCTGACTAGCTTATTTCACTTAGCATAATGTTCTCCAGGTCCATCCACATTTTTGTAATGGTCAAAATTTTCTACTTTTTTACAGCCAAGTAGTATTCCATTGTGTAAATGCCCCTTGGTTGTTTTATTCATTCATCTACTGATGGACACTTGGACTGCTTCCATATCTTGGTAACTTTAAATAATATTGCAATGAACATAGAGGTACTTATGTTCTTTTGAATTAGTGTTTTGTGTTTTTTCAGGTAAATTCTCAGAAGTGTGATAGCTGGGTCAAAAGCAAGATCCATTTTTAATTTTTTGAGGCATCTCCAAACTGCTTTCTCCAGTGGTTACACCAGTCTGCATTCCCACCAACAGTGCAAAAACGTTCCCTTTTCTCCACATCCTCACCAGCACTTGTTGTTTGTTGATTTATTGATGATAGCCATTGTGACAGGTGTAAGATGGTATTGCATTGTGGTTTCAATTTGCATTTCTCTTAGGATTAGTGACACTGAACATCTTTTCATATGTCTGTTGGCCATCTGTATGCCCCCTCTGGATAAGTGTCTAATCAGGTCCTTTGCCCATTTTAAAATTGGGTTGTTTGGTTTTTTTCCTCTATGTCCTTTATTGGTTCGATAGTTCTTTTCCTTTGAGCACTAAATAATATCCCATTGTCTGGCTGTAGCACAATTTATTTATCTACTTACCTGATAAAGGACATCTAGGTTGCTTCCATGTTTTCAGGAATTATAAATAAAGCTGCTATAAATGTCCATGTGAAGATTTTTTACACAGACCTAAGTTTTCACCTCCTTTGGGTAAACAGCAAGGAGTACAATTGCAGTGTTATATGGGAAGAGTATATTTAGTTTTGTAAAAATAACCACCAAGCTATCCTCCAATGTGTCTACACCATTTCGCATTCCCACCAGCAGTGAATAACAGTGCCTAGTTGAATCCTGGCTGATGTGGTTCAGTTGGTTAGAATGTTGTCCTGAAAGCAAAAGGTTGTGAGTTTGATTCTCAGTCAGGGCATATACCTAGGTTGCAGGTTTGATCCTCTCTCTGGGTTCAGGTGTGTGTCACCTTTGGCCTAGACACATATCCCTGGTCTGGGTGCCAACCCCAGTCTGGACATATATGAGAGGAAGCCCATCAATACTTTTCTCTCACATCAATGTTTCTTTCTCTTCCTCCCTCTCTAGAAGCAATGAAAAAAGTGTCCTCAAGTGAGGATAAAAAATTAAAAATAAAAACAGAGTTCCTAGTTGTCTATATCCTTGGCAGCATTTGGTATCATCAGTGTTCTTGATTTTGAGCATTTTAATAGGTGTTTAATGGTAACTCAGTGTTATTTTTATTTTTCATTTCTTTGATGACATATAATGTGAAGCATCTTTTTTTGTTAAAATCTGTGGTCCATTGTTTAAATTTCTTTTGTTTTCTCATTGTTGAATTTTAGGAGGTATTTATTATATCTTTTGTATAACAGTTCTTTATCAGTGTGTCTTTTGCAAATAAATCTGTGGCTTGTCATTTCATTCTTGTGATAATGTCTTTGGTAGAATAGAAATGTTTTAAATTAAAGAAGTTCAGCTTATTATTTTTTTCATAGATTGTGCTTTTGGTGTTGTATCTAAAAAGACACTGTGAAACCCAAGGTCTTCTAGGTTTTCTCCCATGGTATCTTCTAAAAGTTTTTTAGTTTTGTGTTTTCCATGTAGGTCTTTGATCCATTTTGAGTTTAATGTTGTGCAGGGCATAATGTCTGTACCTAGATACAATAACTTGCATGTAGCTTCCCAGTGTTCTAACACAACAGCTGTCTTTGCTGCATTGTGTTGTCTTTGCCAAAGATCAGCTGACTATAAATATGTTAAGTAAGAGGTAAACTTATATCTCTGCATGTCTCCAGATTGAGACTTCAATAGAATATTGTTTTCTGTTTCTCTAACTCTTAGTATTAGGTGACATATTAAATCTGTTTATATATCAGACTATTCTGTGATAATTTAGTAATTATCTGCAAACATCTCCAAAATTTTTTGCTTATTATAGAAACTAGAACTTTAATAAAATGTATTCATAATATTAGTACTTTCTTATCTAATAAAATATTACAATTTTTTTCCAGTTTGGTTACAACACAATTAAGTACTTCTGAATCAAATACTGGGAACATTATTGCATAATTATTTTCATTTCAGGCTGGGCAACAGCGTTGGTGGGAACAGGAGATAAAAATAAATGGAAATATTCAAAAAGGAGAATTAATTACATATAATTTGACTGAGCTAATTAAACCAGAAGCTTATGAAGTCCGACTAACACCTCTCACCAAATTTGGTGAAGGAGATTCAACAATTCGTGTTATCAAATATAGTGGTAAGTAGCCTTTTATTTAAAGGTATTTATTTACATATTAAGTTTGGCTTATTGATCTACTAGATCATAAGACAAGTAACAAAAAAACCCACAAAAACTTAATCATCATAGATTTTAATGTTAGATTATAAATGTAGATACATAGAATGTTTTAGTTAAACCTATATGATAATGTCAGTAATGTCCCTTTATTTTCTACACCATAAGTTATTACGTAATACTTCTGCATTTTAGTTTTTTCAAGTTCTTGATAGCTTAAAAGTTTATATCATTAAGAAGTTAACAAATGTGATGAAAATGTTTACAAAATTGTGTTAAACTAATGGACTTTATTTTTTAGAATAGTCTTAGGTTTACATAAAATTGAGAAGAAAGTATAGAGAGCTCTTATAGATGCCCTCTCCCCCAACACGATTTCACATTTTTCCCATTATGAATATCTAATGCTAGCATGGACAATTATTACAATTGATTAACAAACATTGACATATTATTATTATAGTAAATAGTTTACACTAGGGTTTATTATTTGTGTTTATAGTTATATGGATTTTGACAAGTGTGTAATGGTATTTACTCACCATTACAGAACCAAACACTAGTTTCACTGCCCTGAAAATCCACTCTACTCCACCTATTTGTCCTCCCTCCTCCCTCCAGCCCTCAGAACACTGATCTTTTTTTTTTACTCTCTGCAGCTTTGCCTTTTCCAAAATGTTGGAATCATACAGCATGTAGCCTTTTCACACTGACTTATTTCACTGAGTAATACACATTTTAGTTTTTCCACATTATTTTGATAACTCATCTCACTTTCTTGTTGAATAATATCCCATTGTATGGAGATACTATAGTTTCTTTATCCATTCGACTATCACTGAAGAACATCTTAGTTGACTGTTTTGGTCCATTTTACTTTTAGATTGTTAATGTTAAAAATATCAATTTTTGTGGTTATCTGTATGTGATAGTTTGTCTTTATAAACTATACACATTTAATATTTCTTCATATATATGTCCTACATGAGCAAAAATTAAAACTAGTATAAAACTGTAAAAAATAAAAGTTGATCAAAAACTTGATCTAAAAAGTAGAAACAATAGCAATGACTAGCTCTAGAATTGTCAAAATATATATTTCAGGGTTGAGTAAATCAACAGCAATATATGTATTTGTTTCATTAATCCAGTTAAATATAATTTGTCATTGATTTTCACAGTTTGACTTAAGAATAATACAATGTAATTTTTGCACTTGAAGATCTCCATTCTACTTAGCATTAAGTATATTTTTCCCACTTAAGAGAGAGTGAATATTGTCAAAAGTAAAAAATAAAGTAGAATTATTAAAAACACATTAAATCTTCTTTTTCATATTAAACTACTTTTTCTTCACTCCTCTTTCATTAGTCTGAGTATATTGGGCATGCTGTACAATTTTCATTGAAAGATTAAGATATACAGGTAGGGCAAAAGTAAATTTATAGTTGTTTATATTGAAAATATTATGATAAAAATAATAACATAAAAATAGACTGTTTTGCATACTTACAGCTGCAAACCTATTTTTGTCTTACCCAGTATAGAGTAGAATATTCATAGAAGATCGAGGAATATAAAAGCATGAGAATCACTGCATATTTTTCTTGAATGTAGCCCTTTAAAAATATGCCTTTTATGTTAGTGAGATAAATATTATGCAGAATAACAATCAATTGTTATTGTTTAATCACCTCCAGCATTGCACTGAATGGACAACTAAATAGCATCCCCATATATTTTCTAAAGTTGTCATTTTATGTTTTATAAAATATTAATTACTATCTCCTCTAATCTAATGTTTATTTTCCTTGTTTCTAAGCTATAAAACTCAAGATTGTTTAATAAGGAGAGGTATTAAAACAATGCATTAATATTTATGCCATTAAAAGATGAAGAAACTAGGACCAAGAAGGCTTCAGTGTCTTGTAGAGTTAAAAATCATGAAATGATAAACTCTGAGTAGAGCTAGGGTTTATCCCTCAGTGACAGAATATATGTTTCTTTATTAAATTTAGAAATTATTTTGACTCTTAAAAGAGATAAAGTAAAAATCTTTCTAAACTCAGTAGTTCTTATTGAAAAAAATGGGACAACAAACTAAAATGAAAAATAAATCTGAAAAATAAATATTATGTTTAGTTTCAATTTTTTAAATTATCTTTATATTCTTAAGCATAATTATTAAAATTGTAAACATTTTCATTAAAAATTACTATTTTTATGTAATATAGATTGGGGTAAAGTCTACTGTAATGGTATATAGGCATTTATAGGAAATTAAACATATGTATTCCATTGAAAGAAAAAAACTCTTTGCAATATTCAGAATTTAGAATGAAATTTTCACTAAGATAATTGTGTTATTTATAGTGAACTTGGTGATTAAAAATATCCTAGGGGAAGATTCAATTAAAATTATATCTGGTCACTCACAGACACTGAGAGCAGACTGGTGGATGCCAGAGGGGAGGGAAGTTAGGGGGTGGGTGAAAAGGTGAAAGCATTGAGAGGTCCAAATTAGTAGCTACAAAATAGTCACAGGGATATAAAGTATAACATAGGGAATATAGTCAATAATATTGCAGGAACTATATATGGTGCCAGATAGCTGCTGGAAATATTGGGAGAATAATTTGTAAACACATTGTGTAACCACTATGTTGTATACCTTAAAACAATACAAAGTAATATTGAAAGTAAACTGTAATTGAAAGTTTTTTATAATAAAAATAAAAACATACAGTCTGGTCAGAGGTTACCTGTAAATTTGACATATTTCTTAGATTTAAAATACAATTCCAAGATGCTTACTTCTTTGACAGATAATAGACAATTTTATATTATTTTAATTATGAAATAATTTTGATTTTTATTAATTTTCAAATTAAAATATATTGATGTTTTGCAAAAATTATTTTTCTCCACTATAATATAGGTAGTAAATAAATGTATAGTCCCTTCTCTATGTTATTCATTTTATAATGTTTAATGGGGAATGCAGAATCAGAAAAACAACTAATAATGGGAATAGTCTGTCTTCTGTATATAGAAATAGAAAAAATAATTGAGAAGCTAACCCACTGCATTAAAATTAATATCAATATAATAATTTAACAATTATATATGAACATATTTTGGGAATGTGTATACATTATTGACTTCCCTTTATACTTAACTAGTAATATCCAAGTTTAACACAAGTGGTTAATAGCAAACACTAGGAATTAACAGCAGAGTTGATAAACTTCTGCAGATTAGAATAACTGCCCATTGTAATCTTGGAAGATTACAATAATTCTTTCCTTCATCCATAATGGAATTTTCTCTTAGAATAATAAATGATTATTGGATATATACAGATACCATTTTGCCTTTTAGGTTAGACATATTTTTGTTGCTGTTTCAGTAAAATGTATTTACTCCTTTTCAAGTAGAAATCAATTGGTGTTACAGCTACAGTTACAACTGTAACAGCATAAACAATAATAAAAAAAAGAAAAAAGCCTTAGCTGGTGTGACTCCGTGGACTGAGTGCCAGCCTGCTGACCAAAGGGTCTCTGGTTCAATTCACAGTCAGGCCACATGTCTGAGTTGCAGGCCAGATCTTCAGTAGCCGGTGCACAAGAGGCAACCACACGTTGATGTTTCTTTCTCTCCTTCTCTTTCTCCCTCCCTTTCACTTTGCCTAAAAATAAATAAATAAAATATTTTTAAAGGTTTTATTAATTTAATTTTAGAGAGAGAGGAAGGGAGGGAGAAAGAAGGGAGAGAAAGATCAGTATGTGGTTGCCTATTACACACCCCCAACTGGGGACCTGGCCCACAACCCAGGCATGTGCCCTGACTGGGAATCGAACCAGCGACCCTTTGGTTTGCAGGCAGGCACTCAGTCCACTGAGCCACTCCAGCCAGGGTTAAATAAAATATTTTTAAAAAATAAAAAGTAAAGAGCAGGTATACCAGCATTAAAAAAAAAAAATCAATTGGTACTTGCATTGCAAAAACAATTAGTTTTTTAAGATAAATATTTCTTATGTACAAAAATGCAAGTATGTTGTTAATCATTGAAATTCCTCTGTGTGTGTGTATGTGTGTGAATGGCTATTAGTTTTAGGACACATATATAATGTGATATGAAGATTGCTTTATTTTCATACATACCATGTAATTTTCACCAGATGTAGATAACAGTAAAAAAACTAAGGTGTAGTCTGTGTTGGATAATTGCTTTCATTTTTAAAACATCTATATTATATGTTGGCCTAATGTCAGCCTCAGTTTTGATTTCTGAAATTTGTTTAGTACTGGTTAAGATATAAAATGTCATCAAGTCCATTTTTTGGAAAATGACAAATTCCACATGCTATTAAGCATTGATCTTTTGGGTACTTTCAGGCTGTTATTGCTGAGCTCCAAAGTGGATTCTATTCAATCCCCTAGAACAAAATGGATTGCACATATAATTCTCTATGGTCACAGTGGGCAATATCATTAAGTTTTGATAAAGAACTATGCAACACTGATTAGACTTTTATTGATAAAACATTCAAGCCATGCTAACATTAGTTTTTTTTCTTTTCTTGTAGCTCCCGTTAATCCTCATTTGAGTAAGTATGTTTTTACTTTAAAAATGGCATTGTATTTCAAAATGAATAAAATTTTTAAAATCATAAATATATAAATATATTGAGCAACTGTTCTTATTTGGTTTAAAATAGACTATTTTTTTTTCCTTTCTATTGAATTTATTGGTGTGATGCTGTTTAACAAAATTATACAGGTTTCAGGTGCACTGGCTTAAAAAACAGTAAAACAGGCATTAAATATCAATTTTAAATTTCAAAGAATATGGTTATAAAGTCAAATTATTTAATATTGATATTGATATTTATATTTTTCTACATATGGAGCTATTTACCACAACCTGCATAACCTTTGTTATTTGTGTAACTGTGGAATTTTTTTTCTTCTGTGGCATTATATATAACTTTTATTGCTTTTAGTTTTCTTTAATTTTTAGCTTTGATTTCTAGATCCCGCTCATAAAAGACTATTATTACTTAGAAAATTGGTATATGAATGGTTTAATCAAGATTTTTGATGGATCACTATTCTATATCCCAATTTTTTGAAAAAAAGAAGCTAATCTGGTCACCATCCTCTTGATAATATATCACATTAAAGTTAAGAATAATTTTTTGTCTCCTATTTTGTGTCTGAGAATACACTGTTCTTAGATAGTAAACAGATGAAGAGCCGCTTTGCCATCTTACCCCCACCCATCCAACATTCTCCATTACCTGGACTTAGGGAAGAAAACATCCAAGTCTGTTTTCTCTGTTTCCTTTGCTGCAATGGTCTTTCACTTACTCTGACAAAGAAAACAACAAAATCTGTTCTTGCTGTATTTTCTACCAAAGATCCTCTTTTACTTCACTTCTTCGTATTCAAATTATTCTACTGAATAATTTTATAGTTCTCTGTTTACATATTGCTTTCATGTTTGAAAGTGTATTTAGTCATCACAAATGACGCTTTAATGTGGATAGTATTGAACCTCAATCCTTTGAGGCTCACTTTTCTTACGAGGTTTAGCACAAATATTCTTCCTCCATTACATATTTCCTCTTTTTGATTCCCATAACAATTTATCTTCATCTATGTGGTAAGCTGTTATTGATTCTCTCATATCCTCCAGTAGATTATAAAGTACTTGAAAAGAAAATTTGTTTCTAATTTCTCCCTATATCTTAATATCCTAGTGATTATCACAGCATCTCACCTATAGCAGGTGTTCAAATTATTATTTGTTAAGAGAACAAATAAATGACAGTTTCAGGATGAATTAATTGCATAAATAAGATTCTTCCTAACTTCTCCCCATGGTGCTATTGCTAGTTAATTACTATATTTATTATAATTACTTTCAAGGTAAGTTCTCTGACTGCATGCTTAGTAGAAATGTTTAAGAGTTATCATGGGAAGATTAAAACTAGATACGGGAAAAAGTTTACAGATATTTCAATTCAAGAAAAAAAATTTAACAGCTTTTATCTACTGAACAAAAAGCACAAATTAATGTCTAGTAGAGGGAGTGTTTGCTAACAGATTACTTCAATACAAGATAATAAGTATTATTAATTTTATGACAAATGAAAAAGTTTTACAGAAGAGATATTTGAGGTGGGATCTGAAAGTTGAATAGAGGTCCCTTAGGTGAAGGTGAACAAAGGCATGTCTGTCATTGAAATGAAGGTCATGTTCCGACAATAATGAAGCAAATTTCAGCATACCTGCAGTGTGATGTTCAAGAGTTACAGACACCAGAAGTGTGTATTAAAGATAGAAAACTTATAATTTGAACACTTCTTAAAAAGCTTGGATTATTTAAGTCATAGTTACCAATGTCTCTTCCTGAATAAGCATTTTACATATAGTCAAAGATGATTGGATTTTTTATATTTAAATTAATTTCCAGCATCACTTTCTAGTTCAAACATTTCCACTACCTGTGTACTTTTTCATTTTTAATAAATATTCAATATTGTAGAAACTGAGAGTTGCTTAGAATAAAAAGTTTTTAGTGAACATTACTCAATGGTTATATAAGTTAATAAAATAGTTTTATGTTATTGGCAGTTACATTATTCCTTATTTTTTTAATTTTTAATTGAATTTATTGGTTCAATAAATTGGTTCAATTTATTGGTGAATGATATTGGTTCACAAAACCATACATTTCAAGTATACAACTCAATAAAACATCATCTGCACACTGCATTTATGCACCTATTGCACCAAGCAAGGACTCTTTCTGTCCACTTTTTTCCACCCTTTCCCCACCTAAACCTAGCCCTGACCCCACTTTCCCCCTCATTATCACCACACTGTTGTCTGTGTCTGTGTGTTATGTATATATGTTTTTTGGCTAGTCCCTTCACTTTCTCCCATCTGTTCTCCCAATACCCCTCCCCTCTGACATCTGTTAGTCAGTTCCATGATTCCATGCATCTGTTTCTGTTTTGTTCATCAGTTTATTTTGTTCTTAGAGTCCACATATAAGAGAGATTTCATTTGTCTTTCTCTGACTGGTTTATTTCACTTAGCATAATAAGCTCCAGGTCCATCCATGCTGTCACAAAGGATAAGAGTTCCTTCTTTTTTACAGTAGTGTAGTACTCCATTGTGTAAATATATCACAGCTTTTTTAATGACTCATCTACTAATGGGCACTTGGGCTGTTTCCAGATTCTGACTGTTGTAAATAAGCTCAATGAACACCGTGATGCATATATTTTTTCAGATTAGTGTTTTGAGTTTTTTCAGATACATTTTCAAAAGTAGAATTGCTGAAACAAAAAGCAATTACATTTTTAATTTTTTGAGGTAGCTCCATACTGCTTTCCACAGTGGCTGCACCAATCTGTATTCCCACCAATAGTGCACGAGGGTTCCCTTTCCTCCACATCCTTGCCAACACTTACTGTTTTTTGATTAATTGACGATAGCCATTTTGACAGATGTAAGATGATATCTCATTGTGGTTTTAATTTGCATCTCTCTCTGATGATTAGTGATGAACATTTTTTCACATGTCTATTGGCCATCTGTATTTCCTCCTTGGATAAGTGTCTATTCAGGTCCTTTGCCCATTTTTTAATTGAATTGTTGTTTGGTTTTGAGTTGTGTGAGTTTTTAATGTATTTTGGAAATTAACCCTGTATCAGATGTATCATTGGCAAATATATCCTCCCACTGAGTGGATTCACTTTTCACTTTATTCATGGTTTCTTTTGCTGTGCCAAACCGTTTTAGCTTGAAGTAGTCCCATTTGTTTATTTTTTTCCTTTGTTTCCCTTGCCCTAGGAGATATGTCAGAAAAAATGTTGCTATGAGAGATGTTTGAGATTTTACTACATATGTTTTATACTAGGATTTTATGATCTCACAACTTATATTTAAGTCTTTTACCCATTTTGAGTTTATTCTGGCATATGGTGTGAGTTGGTGGTATAGTTTCATTTTTTTTGCAAGTACCAGTCCAGGTCTCCCAGGAACATTTATTGAAGAAACTGTCTTTACTCCATTGTATGCACTTCTCACATCGGTCAGATATTAATTGACTATGAAGATATGGGTTTATTTCTGGGCTTCTCTTCTGTTCCATTTATCTATTTACCTGTTCTTATGCCAGTACCAGGCTGTTTTGATTACTATGGTGATGTAGTATAGTTTGATATCAGGTGTTGTGATTCCTCCAGTTTTTTTCTTCTTTTTCAAGATTACTGAGGCTATTCAGAAACTTTTTTGGTTTCATATAAATTTTCAGAATATTTGTCCTAGATATGTGAAATATGCTATTGGTATTAAAATAGGAAATGCATTGATCATATAGATAGCTTTGTGTAGTATGGACAATTTAATGATATTAAATTTTCCAGTCCATGAACATGGTATATGCTTCCACTTAAGCTATATCTTCCTCAACTTCCTTTTTCAGTGTTGTATAGTTTTCCAAGTGTAGGGTTTTTATCCTTGTAGTTAATTTATGACTAAGTACCTTGTGTTTTTAACGTTGTAATAGTAAATGGGATTGTTCACATAATTTTTTTCTTTCTGATAGTTCATTATTGGTATATAAAAATGCAACCAATTTCTGAATATTAACTTGGTTTCCTGCTGCTTTGCCAAATTCGCTTATTAAATCTAGTTTTTTGGTGGAGTCTTTAGAGTTTTCTGTGTATAATATCGGGTCATCTGAGAATAATGACCATTTTATTTCCTCCTTTCCAATTTGCATACCTTTCATGTCTGAAAGGTATTCTTTTTGTCTGATTGCTGTGGCTAGGACTTCCAGAACTGTGTTGAATAAGAGTAAGAAAGTGGACATTCATATCTCTTTCCTGATCTTAAGGGAAATGGTTTTAGTTTTGCCTACTGAGTATGATGTTGGCTGTAGGTTTGTTATAATGTCCTTTATGATGTTTAGGTATCATCCCTTTCTTCCCACTTTGCTGAGTTTTTATCATACATGGTCCAGTTTTTTAATCAAATACTTTTTTTCTGCATCTATTGATAAAATCATGTGATTTTTATCCTTTAATTTGTTTATGTGATATATATCATGTTTACTAATTTATGAATATTGTACTAACCTTGCATACCCATAATAAATCCCACTTGGTGATAATGTATATTTTTATGTATTGATGGATCTGAATTTTCTATTTTTAAAATTTTTTAATTACTTTATTGTTGTTCAATTACAGTTGTCTGCATTTTCTCCCCACCACTCCCCTCCACCCCAGCCAAACCCACCTCCCTCCCTTGCTTCCACCCTCCCCCTTGGTTTTGTCCATGTGTCTTTTATAGTGGTTCCTGAAAGCCCTTCTCCCCACTGCCCCCTCCCCCTGCTCCTCTGGCTTTGTCAGATTGTTCTTACTTTCAATGACTCTGGCTATATTTTGTTAGCTTTGTTCTTTTGTGGATTATGTTCCAGTTAAAGGTGAGATCATATGGTATTTGTCCCTCACCACCTGGCTTATTTCACTTAGCATAATACTCTCCAGTTCCATCTATGCTGTTGCAAAGGGTAGGAGCTCCTTCTTTCTCTCTGCTGCATAGAATTCCATTGTGTAAATGTACCATACAGCAGGATACAAAGTGTATTTTTTTGAGGATTTTAACATCCATGTTCATCCAGGGATATTGTCATATAATTTTTTTCTTGGTAGTGCCTTTATCTGGTTTAGAATTAGGATTATGATGGCTTTAAAAAGTGAGCTTGGAACTCTCCCCATCTTTTGAAAATTTCAGAATAGTTTGAGAAGTTTAGGTGTTAGCTCTTCTTTGAATGTTTGGTAAAATTCGCCTGTGAAGCCATCTGGTCCAGGACTTTTGTTTGCTGGCAGTTGTTTGATTACTGCTTCAATTTCATTAGTTGTCTATAAAGGTTTTGTGATTCTTACTGATTCAATTTCAGAAGATTGCATATTTTTAGAAATTTATTTCACCTATGTTGCCCAACTTGTTGGCGTATAGTTGTTCATAGTAATTTCTTAAAAACCTTTGTATTTCTGTGATGTCAGCTGTCACTTCTCCTCTTTCATTTCTAATTTTATATATTTGGGTCCTCTATTTTTTTTTCTTGAGGGGTCTGGTTAAAGTTCATAAGCCATGTTTTTCTTTTGAAAGAACCAGCTATTTGTTTCATTGGTGTTTTATATTTTTTAGTCTTTATATAATTTATTTTTGTTTTCATCTTTATTATTTTTTCTTATCTTTACTCTGGGCTTTGTTTGTTGTTTATTTTCTAGTTCTTTTAGGTGTAGGGCTAGATACTTTACTTGAAATATTTACATGCACACAAAAATAAATTCAAGGTGGATAAAAGACTTAAATATAAACC
>CM052538.1:108364231-108420849 GCA_028533065.1 Trachops cirrhosus
AAAAAAAATAAAAAAATAAACCCTGCATCTGGTATTTTGGTGGCTTCTGTGTCATTTAATTCTTTTAATTGGGATTTTTCTTGTTCTTTCATTTGGGGCATATTTGTCTTTCCTTTTTGTCTCTGTGTTTTAGGTAGATCTGCTATGACTCTTAAACTTGTTATGATGGCTTCTTAATGAAGATATTTTGTGATATTCAGTGGCACCATCTTCCAGATCACCTGAGCTTTGTGCACAGGATGTTTCTTGTGGGTTATGTGCACTCTCCTGTTGTATTTGAGTCTTGAATGCTGTTGACCCTTTCGTGGGTGGAGTTAATCCTTCAGGCTGGCTGACTGTAGGGTAAACCTTGATCACTGTGTATGTGATGCTGTGCAGGGGCTACCCACCAAGGTGGGGTTGCTCTCAGCAGAGTTTGGTGCCTGCTGGAATCCCCCTTTGGGTGCACCACTTCTGTGGGTAGGTGGTTTGAGCTCTGGTCTGGTCTCAAGTCCACCACTTGTGTTGGTTCTGCATTCTTCTGGGGAGGGTGGAGGTATAGGTCAATGTCAGACATTGTGTGAAACTAGCCTTGGGCTACTTGTCAAAGGTACCACTCTGTTCACTGTTTGTGGCTGCATCTACTGGGACTGAGTGTGTGTGGGTGGTTTCAATTTTTGTGTGTCAATTTCCTTCAGCTTAGAGCTTTGGGCAGATCTGTAAAGGACCAAGGTCCACCTGTCAGCTACTTCACCCCCCCTGAAGTTTCCTGTTCTTCCTCTAAAGGCTTCTGAATAAAGACTATAGTGTGGGCCAAGGTTGGCTGCAACCTACAGATACAGGTTGCAAGCTCGGCAGGCCAGAGCAACTGGAGTCAGGAGGACAGAGCTAGCGGGTCCCCTATGTGGAAGTCTCATGCCCAGGCATTCAATGAGGGGCAAGTCGCCTCTACTTCAAAGCCAAACCACTTATTCTCTACCAGAATCCAACTCTAATAACCTCAGTAGAGGGGCACACTGTAGTTTCATGTTGAGTACACCCAGCTGTTCCCTCTGCAGGAACAAACTTAGCCAGTCCAAGCCACTGGGCTTAGGGGAACATATCAAAATAATCTCCCAGGGATTCTGCTGGTGCAGCTTGCAGGACAGGGCCAAGCACTTTGTCCTGGTTCCAGATAATAGTTTCCAAGAGACTCATGCTCTGAATGTCTCAGCTCTGAGCTGCTCTCCCCCTCAATCTGCCATGGAACTGAGCTCAGTGGGATGGAGTTCTGGGACTTGGAACAGCAGACCCAAACAGTCTTCTGTTGGGGGTAGTATCTGAAAGTCTATAAGAGGGAGATGGATACATCTTTCAAGGGTAGTGTGAGCTGAGCTTGCAGGGGAGATTGAAGTAGCCCCCCACCACAATGTAGTCACACTCCCCAGCATCCACATGTTTGATTCCTGGCCAAAAGCTTTCCCAGGGGGAGCACTCCAAATCTCAGCTCTGTGTGACACTCTAGTCCTTCTACATGGCTGAAATCAGAAGGACAGGATCAGCCGAGTGATTCAGTACATGGTACGGGGTGTTGGCTGTGTGTTCAAGGTTGGGAAGACTAGTCCCCTTTCCAAAGCCACAAAGTTTAGTCAGTATGTGAGTTGACACCAAGAGCTTCCCCAGCAAGAGAGGCCCCCCACAGGTCACTGCCACAGCAGGCAGAAGAATCCTCCACAGGACCCAAGCATGATAGAGTCACCTTGCCAGCTGTCAGAGACCAGGCAGAGCACTCCTTTGTCTGGTGCTGTAACAATAAGAGTGCTAGTCTCTGGGAAAGTGTTATCTAGGTCTCTCAGGCAGACTGACTCCTCACTGATTTTCACCACCAGATGCTATGTGGTCTCCCTTTCCTGTCTGTGTTGTTCTGTGTTGGACATCCTTGTGTAGGGTTGAGAGCCCCATAATCTTGGGAGGAGGGAGTTTTGCAGCTGCAACACCCCTCTGGCTTCTTAGCCACTGCACCTGGATAAAGGGAGCCATACTTTTCTGCCTTTCTTACTGGTCTCTATGTGACTTATTCTATATGTACTTGGTTATAATATTTCAGTTCAGCTAGGGTTCAGTTGGTTATTCAGGTTGATTGCTCTATAATTTAACTGTAAATCTGATTTGGGGCCGGGAGCAGGTGCATTCCACCTATTCTACAGCCAAATTTGAAGCCCAATTTTTCCTTACTAATTTACTTATTTAACCCTGCTATTGCCTTCAGGTCCTAAACACACATGAGAAAATGTTTTATCAACAAAATCATTTACTGTACATTCAGGCTCTTAATAAACCAGCCGGACATTTTTCAATAAGAGATGAAAATAGGCCAACATGTTTTGTTTTAGATTTTTGCTATGCAAAGTTAATTTTTCTTTCCCTGAGTTGGACTACTTTTACCTGAGATATTCTTCTTAAACACTGTGTTATTTTTCATTTTTGTCATTCATTTTCAAGGTATAATTTACATATTATACAAAAGTTACCCCTTTTGTGTAGACCTATCTCAGAGCTGCTGACCAGGTCATGCAGCCATGTAGCCATCACCACAGAGTCCCAGCACTCCCAACATTCCCCATGCTCCCTTGTAGTTGAACCTCTTGCACAACAGCCCCTACCAAACTTTTCTGTCACTATAATGTTGCTTCAGTATTTCAATTAGGTAATATATTATTTATCCTCCACATTTTATTAAAACATACCTTCTCAGTAATGATGTTGTTAATAAAGTGGAAGAGAAAATGAAAATTAAACAGTTCAAAGAAAAACATAAATAAGAGAAGAACATAATTAAAAAGAGTACTCCTGTTTTGATTCTATTTCATAACATAAAGAAAATGCTGCTAAATCATATTTCTTAATGTTATTTCTAATTATGTGTAACAAATTTTATAATATCATTTTGCAATATTTCTTCCAAAAAATTATTGTCTTGATATTTAAAAATATTTGAAATAGGTGTTGGATAAATTATAAATTATAGTTTATCTGATATAGCTTCTTAATAGGAAAAAATAATTGTAGGACTTTAATGGAATATATGTTATATTTAATACAATATATTTAATATGATAATATATTACATATATTTCTATTGTAATAAATGTGATGTGAAGTTTTATATATTGGAAACAAATCAAATAATCTTAAATGCTCTCTTACATTTTGCCAACTTACATAGTACTTAAATGAGTTTATATATAATGTCCACTTCCAAAATATACAGAGTAATTTAATGAAATTTTGCTATAGTATGGTTCTTTATTAGACACAAAAAGTACATTTGTTAAATTTAAAAGCAAGGGTCTTCTATTTATTTTTAAAAATCTTTTGAGTGGAATTTTTAATGGAAAAGAACGTTGGTTATTTGCCGGGAGAACCAGGTTCTACAGGCTGCCATAGGCACCAGCAGTGCTCCTTCGTCCTTCTCATATGCTGCTTGTTTCCTCAGAGATGGGACCCTCAGACCAAACCTGAACTTAGCCTGGTGCTGGACTCTGGTAATGGAAAAAAATATGTGAAATCAGATGGAAATGCATTCTGGGGTCTCTCAATGATCTCAGTAATGATGTTGGAATTTTCTACTTCTTTGTAAAAACTTCTTTGTAAAGAGGTTTTAAATTTTTTGAAAGCATATTTGGTTCTGCAATCTGTAAACTTATTAGAATTTAAATATTTTAGAAAGTTATTTTTTGGACTTTTTGCTGTATATTAAAGATTATGAGTACAAGTATTTACTTTAATTACACATTGTAAAATATCAATCCAAAGTTAAAACTTAATAAACAAATTCAATAAAGTGATATGATACAAAATCAACATGCAATAAACAATGGCTTTTCTATACACTAACAATGAACTATTTGAAAATGAAATTTAGAAAATCTCATTCACAATAACAACAAAAAGAATAAAATACTTAATAATAAACTTAGCCAAAAATCAAAGACATGTACACTGAAATTATAACACATTGTGAGTAAATTAAACACACAAATATGTGGAAAGATATCCTGTGTGCATGGACTGGAAGAATTAAAATTGTTAGAATGTCAATGCTACAGAAAATGATCTACAGATTCAACTCAGTTGTTATCATAATATCATTTGAATTCTTTATAGAAATAGCAAAACAATACTAAAGTTCATATGGGACCACAAGAGATCCTAAATAGCCAATGCAATCTTGAGCAAGAACAAAGCTGGAGGCATTACACTTTTTGATTTTAAAATATATTACAGAGTCATAATAATCAGAGGAGTAAGTTATTGGTATAAAAATTGGTAGTTAGACCAATGGAACAGAAAAAATGATCCCAGAAATAAATCAAGAAATTTATGGTCAGCTGATTTCTGACGAGGGTGTCAAGAATATGCAATGGGGAAAGTATAGTCTCTCCAATTAATCATTACACATTGTTGGCAGGCATGTAAATTGTCCCAGCCATTAGAGAAAACAGTAGGAGGGTCCTCAAAGAATTAAAAAATAGAACTACCATATGATCTTACAATCCAACTTTTTGTTATAAATCCAAAGGAAATGAAATATCAATCTTTAAGAGGTTCATGTAATGCTAAGTTTATTGAAGCAGTATTCACAAGAGCCAAGATACTAAAACTATGTAAATGTCAGTGGATGGATAAAGAAAATGCAGTATATGTATAAAAGGGAACATTATTCAGCAGGTTATCCTGTCATTTGAAACAACATGGGTAAACCTGGTTCATTATACTAAGTGAAATAAGCTAGACACAGAAGAACAAATACTGCATGATGTCACTTCTATGTGAAATCTAAAATAGTCAAACTCAGATGCCGAGAATAGAATGGTTGTTGCCAGGAAGGGAGGGGATGGGAAGATGTTGGTTGATGGGTAGCCACTTTCAGTTATGTAAGATTAGTCAGTTCTGAAGATTGAATGTACATCATGGTGACTATACTTAACAATACTGTACTGTATAGTTGGAATTTTCCAACAGGCTAATTGTAAGCATTCTCACCATACAGGAAAAAAAAAAAAAAAGAAAGGTAATGGTATCTGTGATGCTGTGGTAAGTGAGTGATAGATAAATTAATTCACTTGATTATGGTAATCATTTCAAAATGTATATTCATATAGAAACATCAAGTTGTACACCTTAAATGTATACAATTTTTATTAGTCAAGTATACCTCAGTAAAGCTGAAAAAAGTAAAATAAAAAATACATAAAGAGGCTAGGTGGGACAAAAAGGCCACAGGGCCAGAGAGGACTATTGGGCATCAGGCTGCTTGTCCCTGAGTTCTGATTCTTTTGTCACCATATTAGAATTGATTCAGGGAAGGAAAGCACAGTTTTGGATACCATATAATGACAAATATTTCAAATATATTTATTCATTACCATGTGGTCCCTGAAAGTCGGCTAAAATCATATGGTAATTAGAAAACTACTAAAAATTCAAAACAAAGTGAATCTTCAGTTCTGTATCTTGGTGAAAATCCCAAACTTTATTACTTTTCTATTTTTTGAAATCTTTTAATATTTAAATTACATTGACTTTTGTAAGATTTTATAGATGAAAGCATTTTCATTATCTATGAAGATACCCCTTATTTCAGTAAACATTTTTTATTAATAGACTTTTTGCATATGTATATAGTTACCTAATATAAATCGACAGGATAATCATAAAGTTATGATGTTTGTAAATATTTTTTTATTTTGTCTGCTAACTTTTAAAAAAATCTCTCTAATAATAGGTTTTTCACTGTAAAAATATGTGTCCACAGAAGCAATGAAAGTTGAGATCATTTTTGTCCAATTAATTATTGTTGTCTTATTTCCCTTCCAAATTTATTGTGAACATCTTAGGTCATATATAAAATAAACTAAATTATGAAAAATTTTAGGCATATGTAAAATTACTGGCATGTCTTAACTTTTCATAAGCTGTATTGTAGCTTAATGTTGCTATGAGAGACTTTTAAACTCTCCAGAAAGTTGTTTTTAAAGGCACATATTTTTTTCTGTTTTAAAAAGTATTTTTATTTCTTTATTTTTAGAGAGAGGGGAAAGGAAGGAGAAAGAGAGGGAGAGAAACATCAATGTGTGCTTACCTCTTGCATGCCCCCTACTGGGGACCTAGCCTGCAACCCAGACATGTGACCGGGCTGGGAATCGAACCAGCGATTCTTTGGTTTTCAGGCTGGCACTCAATCCACTGAGTCACACCAGCCAGAGTATATTTTTTCTTTGTAAATAAAGCTAAATTATATTATACAAAATATATGTTTAAGTATTACTATAAAATTTATTATACACAATTTTTAATAATATCTAAAAAATAAGTTTGGCAGAAGATCTACAAGCTGAAATCCTCAATCAGTACATTTGATTTTTCACATTTTGTTAGTGTATATAATATGTAATTAAGAAAATGAAAACATTTAAAATGAAAATTTGCCTTATTATGACTCCAAAGTAACAACTAAAGAAATCTCATACTGTGCCTAAAAGATATCTATCCACAAATGTAACTAACTGCTTTCACCAACATTAGCTATTCAAGCATCAAGAGGTCATGTCTTGTTTAGTATACGATTTTGTGGCATAAACATATGTTAATAAATATGTTATGTGGAATATTGTTTATCCAGAGACATACTGAGTTACAAGCTCCTAAATGCTTGTATTCCCTATAAACCATCTTACTCAGAATTTACAATATAAATAAACACAAAAAGATACAGTGATTCTTTAATCTGAAAATAAAGGCAAAACAGAAACCAATTCCTTAAACTCAAATGGAAAGCTTTCTATTTTACTTTGATTTGTAAATGCCAATGGTTTCTTTTCCTCCCTTCTCTCTCTCTCTCTTTTAATTATTACAAGAAGAGTTAACATGAGATCTACCTTTGTAACAAATTTTTAAGTGTACAATACAGTATTGTTAAATATAGGCACAATGCCGTACAGATCTCTAGGACTGACTCATGTTGCATAACTCCAGTTTATACCCTTTGATCAACATTTCCCCATTTCCAAATCTCCTCAGCTCCTGAAAACCTTCACTCTGCATACTGTCTGCTTCTATGTACTTAACTTTTATTATATTCTACATGTAAGTGATATAATACAGCTTTTTCTTTCTGTGTCTGGCATTTTCACTTAGTATAATGTCCTCTGGTTTCATCCATGTTATTGCAAATGGTGGGATAGCTTTAATTTTTTAGGCTTAAAAATATTCTATTGTATATATCTGCCACAAAAATTTTTACCTATTCATTTATAGATAGAACCCTTAGGTTGTTTCTATATCTTGGCTACTGTGAATAGTACTGCAGTGAACATGTGAGTGCATATCTCTTTTGAGGTACTGATTTAATTTCCTTTGGCTGTAGACTTGTAAGATAGATTACTGGATCATATGGTAGTTCTATATTTAGTTTTTTTGAGGAACCTCCATACTTTTTTCATCATAGATGTATCAATTTACTTTCCTGCCAACACTATACAAGTACCAAACTTTTCTGATAACTTTATAACTTTAAATCAGTAAGTGATACCTCCAGTTTTGTTCTTGCTCACACTTTTGTGTTGTCAATTTGAGATCTTTTGTGCTTTTACATAACTTAGAAAAATTTTTGTATTTCTATATAAAATGCTATTACTATTTTTTATAAGGATTGTGTTGAGCTGTAGATCACTTTGGGTAGTATGGATATATTAGCAATATTAATTCTTGCAATCCAAGAACATGGGTTGTCTTTCTATTTATGTGTCTTTTTATTTTTTTATTAGCTTTATAGTTTTCAACATATAGGTCTTTTATTTCTTTAGTTAAGTTTATTCTTAACTATTTTATTCTTTTTATGCTATTGTAAATGATATTATTTTCTTAATCCCCTTTAAAATAGTTCATTTGTGATATATAGAAACACAAAGAGTAATTCAGGGCATTATCCCAGCTTCAAGGGTTCCACTCCCAAAAATATATGATAAGTCTAACCCATAGTAGAAGGGGGAAACACAAATGTAAGTCTCTGTTCTTTAGATGTTTATATCTCTATGAATTCCATGAAATCTGCAGTCAGTTTTGACTTTATTTTTTAATAGCTGAATTCAGCCAAAGTTTTCTCCACGAGTCTCACAAATTAGTATTACTGCAACTTCATAGAGTTGTAATGAGTTTGAGTGAAACAATATAAATTATCTTAAATTTTTCTTAATTAAGGATAATTTTAATTATCTAGTGGACATCATCATCTTTATTTACTACTGTATTTCAGACATGTACATCTCAGTAAGAAAATGCTCAGAAACCTAGAAATGTTACTACCACCCTCTTTTCAGAGACAATTGAAGAAAGCTCTCTTCTGAACTGTTTGGGCCTCAACGTAGCATGTGGCAGGCATCCAAAATAAATCTCAGTCCTTCCACCTGGTCTTCATAAAGTCTTTTCATTACTTCATTTTTAATTTCAAACATCTGGCAAATCCATATTCAAATATGGAAGATAACTACTTTTTAAAATAATTTTTCATTAGCTTCCCCTAAGTAAACTTCCATTTGTGCAAATGGCCATACACAAAAGCATTTCCAGACATGATGTGAAAAATTATAACCTCAAGATATACAGCTTTCACATGCTTCCAGGTAAATTTTAAAAGATCATTTTTTTTAATTGACAGCTTAGTTTGAATTGTTCCTATCCTGAAAAATGAAAGTTGTGAAAATTCTTTAACCATAATTCAAGGGTGAATTATAGTCTTTAATTTTAGTATCTGAATATTTTAGAGGAAAATGGTTTGGATTATTTAATAAGTGACTGATTTATATATTAATATTATTTTTTCATTAAAATGAAATCATTTTATGTTTAGTTGTAATCTTGTACACAATTATGCCTGATTCTATTATTGCAACTTTGCATTGTTATTGCTTAATGATTTAAAATTTCTCTTGTAAGAATATTGCAGTTTGTATTAATTTGATTAATGATAACCACATTAATTAAATTTTGTTAACAGGAGAATTTCATTGTGGATTTGAAGATGGTAACATTTGTTTGTTCACTCAAGATGATACAGATAATTTTGACTGGACAAAGCAAAGTACTGCAACAAGAAATACGAAATATACTCCAAACACAGGACCTAATGCTGACCGTAGTGGCTCCAAAGAAGGTATGAGGGAGGGTGTGAAGTGTGTTCATAGCAGTCGTACTCCAGCCTTGGGGTGTTAGAGATGTGATTATTGTGAAATGCAAGAGAACACTTAGCTGTAGATTTGAAGATTGTGGAATAAAAATATTAAAATTTTATGTACAGTGTCAGTAATTCACATTTTTCCAAGATTTGCAGGCATTAATTTTCTCTCAGAATTCATTGACACATATAATTGAGAGACTAGGATTATTTTTTTTGAAAATTTAAGTGTAAAATTCTAATTTTTGTCTTAAATTTATATACAGTTTAAACAATGTTACCTTTAATTATGTAAATCATTTATTCTTTACATTATACATATACAGATTTCATAAATGAATGCAAATCTATCAATCTGTACTTGTTTGAAAACTCTAAAACTTATCAGTGATTTCAAATTTCATGTTACCTAATAATAATAATAATATGTTTAAACATTTGATTGTGTCTTTTCAAAGGTTTTTATATGTACATTGAGACATCTCGACCAAGACTGGAAGGTGAAAAAGCACGACTTCTCAGCCCTGTGTTTAGCATAGCTCCCAAGAACCCTTACGGGCCCACGAACACTGCGTATTGTTTCAGCTTCTTTTATCACATGTATGGACAACATATAGGTGAGACCGCAAGAATGTCCATGTTTCTTCTTCTAAAGCATGTCATCTCTAAGAAGGAAAGTGTTCACGAACACATAGAATTAAATCAGTTTTATTCCCAGAATAGCATCATTGACTTTAAGTAACTTACCCATAGATTAAAAAAATAAGGTGCTAAGAATGATCCCTCATCACATCTTAATTTCCCCAATTTAGATTAGAATTTGAAATTTTGAAACATTACCTACCTTTTCAGGAATCCTAATTCAGGCAGACCATCAATACATTAAAGAGCTCGTTATTTATGAGCTCTTCTTGTGAAATTTAAAACCAGTACAATTTAGATTGCTTCTTTTAAAAAATGTGCTTGAATTATTACTCAATGTATATTAATGAATAGGAAAAAACAGTACTGTCATATTTGGGAGACAGTACTTTAGCACCATTTACATATAGTCAGAATATTGGTGTGATTTTTATAAAGTATACGAAACACACCTAGTTTGAGTTATTGACATCCTCGGTCCCGAAGGGTATACGAAGGTGAAGATACACTCTCTGTTCCTGTAGGCCTTGCGAGTGAGAGATGGAGGGTAAGATGAGTAAATACACCATTGTGCCACACAGAAACCACAGAACTGTGAGAAAGAATCCAATGAAACTGTGGTAGGGTTGGGAGGCAGAGGAAGTCACACAAGTCTACAATTCTTTATGTGCAATCCTAAAATTTAAAAAAGTGAACAAAATTATTTTTAATGTAATTATTTGGCAGTGCATGCTAGCTTGCTGTACATGTGTTAGAATATCACCTGGGCTGTTTAAATAGTCTTTATTTAGCCTCATGAGTGTGAACATTTGTACCCTTTGCAGCAAAAATATTGTTATGATTAATTACAGATTCTATTTGAGATCCTTCCAAGCAATGTCATGTAACATGCGATGTACTCTTACAGCTTTCTAAAATGAGGAAAATTCCCAATGGTGAAGCATATCTAGACCAACAGAGCTTGGACAAGGGATTGTTGATCTGTACCTAGTTAAAGAATAAGGCAATGCTTTGGGACATAGGAAAACATCTCTCTACAAAGGACAGGTACAATTTTCACAGATAGAGATGAACACAGAAAATCAAGCCACTGGTAATGAGGATGTAAAGTCTAAGAAGTTAGGATGGTATGATATTGTGTCAATATAGTTAATAAAACTAATAATAAAATACAGGGTCTGGCACCAAGAATGTCCCCTTTTATTATAAAATATTTTATTACAAAATCATAAGCAAGTAATTCTGTAACATAAAAATATCACACTCAAGCACACCATATGACATTTTAAGTGGAGTGTTTAAATTCAAACTATAAATTATTACATCCATATTATTACTCTACCAACCACACTCAAGCAGGTATTACTTTTGCAGGACACTGTACATATTTTTTTAAAAACTTATAAAGTCATGGTCATGGTTATACACTTCCTACTGTACTAAGTGAAGTAATCCTGTTAAAAATTTTATAAAAATGAGCATCACTGTCCATCTTTTACAGTAGAGAAAAACTGAACCTGGGAGAGTTTGTATGAATTGCAAGCAACTGGGATTCAAACTCTCAGCCAGCACTATTAAGCAGTATTCTTCCTAGTGGAGCAATAGGGAACAACCTAAAAGGGCCCCCCTTGTGCAGTAAAAGTATCCGCAACACTTTTGTGGAAGTCAGGAAACCTGGACTAGAACTTTCCTGTAGCACTCAGTTATACGTACAGAAGTCATTTAACATGTCTGGATCTTTGTATCCTCATCTGTGAAAAATGAATAATAATTCCTATTTCAGAGATGTGTTGTTCAAGATAAACAGCACATATAAATTCTTCTATCACTGCCCTTCTATCACACAGTAGACACTAAGTCTTATGTTACTTTGAATCTCAAACAGCAACAATAACAGTCAATAATATAGTAATAGCTAATGCTTATGGAGTACTCATCATGGACCAGGACACTTATTCCTAACGCGCCATGAATTATTTCTCTTAATTTTCACAATAAATATTTGTGCTCATTAAAATCATTATTCTGTTTTGCAGAAAAGAAGACCAAAGCACATAGACTTTTAATTACCACGTCCATCAAACTTACCATAGCCAATAAGTAGCAAAGCCATAAAACCAGTCTGGGGAGCTGGGCACAGAGTTTGCCTTCTTCTATTCTGCAGGGAGACTTAATGGAGTGTCAGAAAAGTTTAGCTGATTCAGTAGACCGGGGGAGATCTTACAGATTTTGTCCAGATGACAAACATGATGAGGCCTTTGACTTGGGAAAACAAATCGGATAGGAGTGGGTCACATCACTGAGAACAGAACGTAAACTAGAAAAGCCATTAGAAAGCCACGAGAGTAGCCAAGCGTTCTCTGCGGCCTGTCCTATGAAGGGAGACAACCTCTCCACACTTGCTATGCCACCTTATTTATTTCGAGATTTGCATCTTGTTACAAAAGTAGGGTTAGCTCAGCTCTAATTTTTTTTCCCTTTAGTTGACCATGTATATTTTATGTACTATTTTGAATACACTTCATGGACTCTTTTTCTAATTTACCTTGGCACAAGCATATTTTAAATTGCTTCTTAAATTAAAAAAACCCAAGATCAATATTTTGAATTACTTTAATGAGTAAAAATTTTATTTACCTATTTATAAGCAGACATCCTCTCAAAATTTCTGAATATTTATACTGAGTCCCAAGGTAATTTTAATATATTTTTAACTTCACAATTGTTATTCTTATCCTCTCTATTGTCAATGGATGTTCACTTGATTTCTGGAAGAAGGTGGTTCTTTATTTCTTCCTTGTTCCCAAACATTTTACACGTTAATTCCTGTGACATTTCTGTGCTTAATCAGATGTTGCATATATCAGGGCACTTGGGTCCCTTTCAGCAGGACACAATCATTCTTCTCACTAAAATCTAGGGAAATCTACTTGTCCTAGATATTGACTAATCAATTAGCACTGGATGAGGGATACACTGTGTAGCCAAAAACTTCCCTCTCTGCAAATATTATGCCAAGACACATTCATCTGTAAACCTGGGGCATTTAGAGTCACTGGTTTTACAAATTAAAATATTAGTTTTACTGATTCTTTGGGATATTCATATCCAAAAATGATTTGTCCTGAATTTCTAGTAGTCTAATCAAAGTTATTACTTCATGAGTAACAATAAAAAACTCTTATTGTATTACTGTGACTAACAGATAGTATACCATTAAGATTCATCATTTTTAATACTACAAAAATTGGTGATTATTTATACATTACTTAGAAAAGAGATTCCTTGTTTAAATAAGGTCAAATATGTGTATTACTTATTGCTGCATAACAGTTCCCCTCAATCTCTGCACCTTAGAGCAATAAACATTTATTATCCCAGTTTCCGTGGGTCAGAAATATAGGTGTGGTTGAGCCGGGTGCCTGTAGCTCAGGGCCTGTCATAAGGTTGCATGCAGTCAAGCCAGCTGTCAGGCAGGTCTGGGTCGAATTTGAACATCTGACCTGGAGAGAATACACTTCCAAGTCCACTCGTGTGGTTTTCTGGAAGGCTCTTCCCCTACAAGTGTTGATCAAGGATATCAATTTATTGGGGGCTGTTGGTCCGAGCCCTCTCGCAATTCATTGCCCCATGGATGTCTCTCTAGGACGGTCTCATGGCATGGCAGCAGGCTTCCTCCAAAGCAAGAAATCTAGGAGAGAGAGACAACACATGCCTAAAGCTTTTTATAACCTGACCTCTGAAGTGGCATCCAATAACTCTGCCTTCCTGTATTTATTATAACTGAGTTAGTAATTTCAACCCACACTCAAGGGGAAGAAATAATACAAGAGTGTTAATGATAGGAGGGTGAAATAATTAGGAGGTTTCTTAGAAGTAGTATGCCACATTGTTATAATTTATTGTTAGTTAAATATTTCATCAAAATTGATTGAAGAAAAAAATGAAAGCTATTATGTGTTATCCTTTCTTTAAGGATATTGTATCAGATATTGTATATGATACACTATCTGGCTATTGACAATAATATAAGATTATTTCAGCAGTCCTCTAGGCATTTGATTTTTAATCAGTCAACTAAATTTCTAATGTTCTTGCAAAGAAATTGAATCTCATATTAGACCATAGGATATGACAAAAGCTTATTAAAACTCGGTAAAATGTGTACTTCATTTATTTCTAGAAAGAAGAATGTGAAATATAAGCTAAGAAATATAAGCTCATATCATGCTAAGAAATCAAAGATAAAGATACAAACAACACTTATGAATACATTCATTGAAGTGGATAAGAATCATATGATAAATTTGTGACTCTAGAAAGCTAATTTCAGCTTGAAAAAAATGGAAGGCAAGGAAGAGGAATCTGTTAGCAAAGCCTACTGCCATGAGTCTCAGGGGTGAGGAAGAAGTTATAAAGTTAGAGAGCTGGTGGTGTGGAAGGGTCTAGTTTAAGAGAAATAAGGGTTTATGGCAAGGGTAAGTTTAGAGATACAAAAAGCAGAGGGAAGCAATTTTTTGAAGAGTTGGGAATTATAAATATTTGTAGGAGAACCAACTGTGAAGAATGGAACTAAAGTCACTTCCACTGAGAAGGGAAGAAAGAATGTGGCTTTTGATATATTCATAGATGCAAGAACAGCAAACAGATATGAGATTTGCCTTTCTAAGAGACTCTACTTTCTTTGAAAAATACTGCAAAGGTTGCATTTTCAAAGAGTAGACTGTTTTAGGGGAGTACTAAATGGAAGCAAAACTGATGAGTGGTAGAGAGCTGGAAAGTTTGGAGACTGGAACATCAGTCCACATTTTGAAATTTGTTGTTTGATATAATGTTCAGTCTGACTCCCCATTACTTTTTGTGCATATTACTGATTACCCTGCCAACTCATTTCCTTGCTATCTCTTTGGCCCATAGTTTCTGGGGGTAAAGATCATTCTGTAAAACCAGTAACATAAAGACCTCAAATATGTTTGTCCTCATAGCTTGATAGTCTATTCCAGTCATGTATGAATTCTCCAAGTTGAATCTGGGGCTTCTTCATGTCTTTGTCCCACTGAACTGTATGTTTGGGAGGAGGGGGGTAGAAACATATCTCTCCACACCACACAGGGCCCTGCAAATGTAAATATTTTTCATATCCTATACATATTTATAAAGTAAATGAATGTTTTTTAATCATCTTAGTAACTCCTTTGTTCCTTCAGAAGTCAACTCAAGGACATCAGCTCAAACTCTTCCCACCCTTCTTGCTCCATCTTTTCCCATCACATCAGGTGCACATTTTGTAATGTTTGTTACCCTGACCCCTAATACTTGAGAGTGCTAGAAAAATACCAAAAGAGAAAAAAATTGAAAGTATGGGATTTAGATTGGAAACAGAAGGTCTTCATCAAGAACCTATGGATAAATTTGGGGAAAAAAATATAGAAGTGAATCATGACTTAATTTGAATTTCCACCTAAGTGCTCTGGGAGCCACAGCATTGAGGGAAGCAAAAGTGTCACGTATCTGTTGCCAACTGAAACAAAGAAAAAATTATCTTTATAAAAATACTCTTAGTAATACAATGGACAATAACTTTACTTAGTATTTTTAGAAAAATATAAAACTTATTGAAATAAAAATTTTAGATGTTGACAGACAGTAATACATTAGAGAATAAAATGTGTGCTTTGTGCTGAAATATTATGGTCCAATTATGTAACCTTATGATAAATAATGAATATAGAAGTAAAATGGAATGAATCTATTAAGTGCCCTCCAACTAAATTTGTCTTAATAAAATATTACAGTTTATCTTTTGTATTGAAACCTTCTCAATTCTAGAATTCAAAGATTTTAAACTGAAGATTTAAATGTTATTACAGAAGGTACAGAGAAGATGAAGGTGACAATCTTTTGTATGGTTTTAGAAGTCTGATTTTTATTCTTATGGTCAAAGTCCATATTTTTTCTGATCAGAGTTAAAAAATGAGATCCTTGCTTACACCTCAAATATGTCTCTCAATTAAATTTCTAACCTACTTTTCCCTTGGAATTAGACACCAAATGAGAGATAGTTTAAATCTTTTAAAAATTTTAAGATAAGGTGCCATTATGTTAGAACTTTGACTACAATGACTATAGGAGGAGAACAGCAGAATAAATAAATAATTTTGAGAGACTTGTATTCTGACAAATTGTCAGAATTAAATTTCTTACAAAAGACAAACCCTAAGTAGCTGAGGGAATAGATGAGGTTATTTATTAAGTGATGAGGTCATGTTATTTATTTAGTAGATGAGGTTAATAGATGAGTACTCTCCATTTAAAAATTAGAGGATACCAAACCATGGGCTGTTTGATAATAGTTGATATTAAATTACTCTTTCTGTTTAGAATTAGTCAACATTTTCAGTGAAGTCCTGTATATATTTAATGTTAATAAGGCCAGTGTCATCAATGTAAAAATAATGCTATAGGTAGGAGACATTCATAATAATTTAACATTAATCTGTTAAATTAATATGCATTTTAATATGGGGTTGGATAGAATCTAGCCATGATTTTTTACCACTTATAAGTATTACAGACATTTGTCACAGACCCTCCAATACCACAATATGTAATAACTAGTCCATTTACCTTTTAATTTCCTGGTTTTAAATCACTAACTATCCCCAGATTTATTTTCCTTATATTTAATTACTCATCGATGATGGGCTCTCAGTGTATACTAGAACTACAATGTTTAAACCAAATTAATACTTTGACTGGGACAGGCTGATGTTTCAAAATATACAATTCTCATTTTTAGTGTAATTTATAAAAATATTATTTTAGCAGTTAAATCAATGGTAAGAAAATGGGTTAACTGATTGTGTTTCTTACCAAGTGTACCAAACTTTTTAAACTAACTTCATTGAAAGTGTAAATTTATTGTAATGAGTATTTTTACCCTTAGGTCTTGAAGTCATTCATTTTCGTTCAGTAGAATGCACATGTATGTGCTTAGTGTTTTGTTCAGGCTTCTATGGAGAATAAAATAGAACTGTGGTAAAAAGTTCTTGTTCAATGAATTGTTTATCATCTGTTTGGGGTAGTAAATTATAGAATAAAATAAAATTCAGAAAGTAATGTACATCAAAATACATGATGACCTCAGACTATGGTTGAACAAGGGAGAGAACACTGAGAACAGCGAAGTTAATATAAATTTTCTATGAAAGATCCCTGGCTGGCATAGCTCAGTGGATTGGGCGCAGGCTGCGAACCAAGGGTGGCAGGCAGGTTCAATTCCCAGTCAGGGCTCATGCCTGGATTGTGGGCCAGGTCCCCAGTGGGGGCCACGTGAAAGGCAACCACACATTGATGTTTCTCTCTCACTCTTTCTCCCTCCCTTCCCCTCTCTAAAAAAATAAATAAAATCATTTAAAAAAATGAAATCAAGTTTCTTTAAAAAAATGTTTTTCCAAGAAATGTAAACCATCCTTCGAGAGAGTTAAATAGTACCCAGAAGGCAAAGGTTAAAGAATTTGAGAACTAGAAAAGAGGCAACAGTGTGAGAGTTAAGAATACTGTTCTTATGGCAAAGGAGGAAGAGTGGCAGTGTTTTAGGAAAATTTATTGGACACAAATGTAGAGATTGGAAACCAGAAGGCAAGTCATTGACTGCAGAAAATGAACTGACATTTTTTATTTAAGATTTTGCAATCATATATTGAAAAAACTGTATGTACTATGCAACCCTTTCTATTCAAGCAGAAAATAATGATTTTTGTGATTTTCCTTTTTAGTCTGTGTATGCAAAACAAATGATGTTAACAATTACTTATCAGTATACATAGCTCTTGCTTGGGGCTATAGGATTTTGGCATGTCCTCATCTTTCATTAAATGTGAAATTCAAATTAAGAGTCTGTATTACTGATTAGAATAAAAATGTGATTTATATGCAAGTGATCTCCAGGCCTTGGAATAAATTAAGTTACAAAAAATTTCTGTGAACTTGGTAATTCCAAATATTTGTAGGAAATATATATGCACATTTTAGGACATATTTAAATTATTTATCTAAAATATATAAAATAAATATTTATAGTAAAATATTCAAAAGTAACATTATGTGAAGTACTTAATGAAAGAAGAACACTGGGTAATATAACTATAAATAATTATGTACTTTTTATTTTAGACAGTAATTTAGATGAAAATATTAAAGTAAAAATTATGCTATTGCATAATGCCATGAATAACCCCAAAACCTGGCTCAGTGCTCATGGAATAATGCTGCACTGGGTCATTTAGGCTTTCTGATTATAATCCCTCAGCCTGAGGTAAGCAAAGTCTTCTCTACTTTCAGCACCTGACTCTTAAGAAGTGATGATGAAAAGATGAGAATTAGGAGACCAAGGAAAAGAAAGAGTTAAATTTTGTTTAGGCAACTTCAAACTTGTGTCATGGAACTACTAGCCTTTGAAAATCCTTGGGGATGATTAAATTCATACCTACTGATATCTGGTGCCCTAGTAAAGCATAAACACAGTGCCTCTGAGGATTTAAAATTACTTTGAAAGAGTATTAACACAATTCATCATATTCACTTTAGAATTTTTATTTTTTACTTTAATAATGTGCTATATCAGCTTTGCTGAACCTAACCTTTCTTGAATCACTTTATTCTTTCACAAGTTCTAATTTTGTTGACTAAGATGATCTGAGCTTAAATTTATATAACTTTTGGCACTGAATTCTCTTTTATAAACTTAAAAAACTGGAAACCTGAATTGAAAAATAATCTTCTAAAAACACTGTTTATTGATATCACTTTTGTCTTCATCTCTGCAATAGACTATTGAATCAATAGTTAGTATTCACTGATTTTGAAAATGGAATATAATTGATAGCATATATTTTATAATAAGAATTAAATTATATATTTGGAAGAATTTATTTCTATCAGCTATAGTTCTATTGCCTTTTTTCTTATAAAACAAGTAATAACTGCTTTTTAAAATAAAGCATAACCACAGCTGAATGTAGCTCATATAATCTATTCAAAAACTCATTCAACATTTGGGATAATTCAGACCTTCTTTAGACACAGGACAAATATTTTTACATAGTATATATTTAATAAATAGAATTTGAAATAATTCAAGTTTGAATTATATTACATATATAAAAATAAAATAGTTTATGAAAAAATTTAAATATGCTCACAGGAAAATTTTGTTTTGAGAAAAAATGTTATATTTAATATTTAGTAATATTAACCTATTACTAATACAATAGTGATAAGTCATATATATTAATATACTTCATTAAAGCATGTATTTATTTCTTTAAGTACATTCTGCAAGACATATAATGCACACTATTTTGTTAGTCTAATTACAACTAATAAGTCTAAAAAGTATTATTTTATTAAGATTAAATCAAAATTCCCATGTATTTATTTGATGACAGGATAGATTTCTGTCACCTGAATAAAAATGAATGTTCATGCTCCTCAAGAGACATAAGACTTCCTTATAAAGTGGCAATTCATTAATTGCCATCTATGTACATTAGCACCTCATGTTTGTTGGAGTATTTACTGGTAGTTTTTATATGGGACAACTGGTATTGCATTGGTAGCTTAGAAAGGGTATCCTTCATTCATTAAATGCAAGCTAAAAGGACTTCTACAAGATAGATAAGCTAAGGGGTTACATTTTAAAAAATACCAAAAGATTGCTCTGGCTGGTGTGGCTCAGTGGATTGAGTGCCCACCTGCGAGTCAAAGGGTCGCAGGTTTGATTCACGTTCCTGGGTTGCAGCCCGGGTAGGGGACGCTCAAGAGACAACCACACATTGATGTTTCTCTTCCTCTCTTCTCTCTCCCTTCCCCTTTCTAAAAACAACTAAATAAAATTTGTTTTTAAAAAAGATAAAAGTAAAAAGTATATATCAAAAGAAAAAAGATAACTGATACTTTCCTTCCTATAAAAGCAGTAAAATGTTAAGGAGAAATAAGTAGAGCAGTATATCACAGCCCAAACCAGTCAGTTACTATTAATCCAGAAATAGGCTACAGACCCTGAAATAGAGGAGGAGCGCTTTTCTTATTTAATTCATAGATAGCTATTTATTCAAATAATTTCTGAAAGGAACGTGCTGTACAACACATTGTTAGTCCGGTGACAGATAACTCATAGGTTCAAAAAAATATTACTTTACTTACAGTTTAACACCATTTATTATTGACTTGGGTTTGATTTCCTTGTAATCCCTCCCTGTTGCATATTAATGTCCAAAAATAGAATGCAATGGCATTACACAGAAGTATGTTCTGCAGTGGTTCTGCTTTTGGCATGTGATTACCATTCTGATGCAAAGGCACCAGCACTAGTAAGCAAGAAAATTTGAGCCACACTTAGTTCTTAAAAAGAGATGGATTCAGAAAGCTGCTCCCTGCCACAATAGCTGACCCACACAGTGGAAAAATCCCAGAAAGTTCAATGCTTAAATGGACCAAAGGCATAAATGCATTTCCACTCTTCTCAGATTGTTGAATTTTTAAGTAATAGTGAAACCTCAGTTCATCAGTCTTGCAGCTTTATATCTTAGAGCAGGAGCTAACAAAATCTAACTTATTCTGTGTTCATAAAAGAAGGTCCAACAGTGGTTTGGGGAATGATGCCACAGGAATATTTAGCATTCCTTAGAGATGAATAAGGCAAAAGGAAATGAGCATGAGAGTGAGAGCGAGAAAATGAGGCTCCAGTGAAAATTCCACACTACAAAACGAGGCTAATATGCCCATAGTAAAGAAAGGACGCATTTTGAAAAAGCATACTGACAATTCAGGTGAAATAAAATTTGTGTAGCATATGCTTAATGTTTTCAATAAAATGCATAAGGATACAAACTTTATGCAATGATAAAAGATAAAAATGATATAGCAATGGACTCAGGAAAAGAAGAAACTGGATAAATGAGTAAAATAAAAAGGAGCATGATAAAATCAAAAAAGAAGGTAAGAAAAAAGAAAGAACTCATGGACACAGACAACAGTGTGGTGATTGTGGGATGGAGGGGGATGGGTGGAGATGGAAGAGGGTTTGGGAGGATAAATGGTGATGGAAAAATACAATAAAATAAAAATGATGAATTAATTCATTAAAAAGAAGGTAACATGATAAATTATACAACAACCAAATAAAGATGACAATAGAAAGAAAAGAACTGTAGAAAATAAAATCAGTAACACAGAGGACAAGTTGGAGATTATTTCTTACATTAAAGGGGAAAAAGATAGAAAATAATAGATTCTGGAGTAAAAAGTGATCATGCAACATAGAAAGATAAAACAAAAAAGAAAACTGGAGAATGTTATTTATAAATATACATGCATTATCCCCAAATAGAATACTAGAAACTTGTATCAACCATAATAAGAGAATAGTAGTCCATTATCAAGTGAAATTTATCCCTGTAATAATCATAATTCAACATTAAGAAATTTACTAATATAATCTATTATATCAATATAAAGAAATATTATTTTAACATCTTGAGATCTAATAATAAAACATAGTGAAGACTATGTATGAGATGTAATTGTTCATACTTTAACTAATTTTAATTCTTCCAAAAAGCTAATGCTAGTTACTTATCATTTACCTGATAAGGAAGTTGAGACAAAGAGATTAAGAGTCTAAGCAAGTTCACCTAGTTAGTAAGTGACATCTGTGATGTAAACAATATAGTCTTTGTCATTATTTAAAAAGTGGATATTCATATTTATGCATTTGTGTGTAATATAACTATGTGTGGTCTTACATATAAATAGGCAAAAATTGCACTTAAAATCTGAAAGATAAATTACTCTATACCATATAACTATACAGCTATAGATCTACAATAAAAAAAACTGAAGGAACACATACCAAATTGTTGAGGAAGTTACTGCTGACTAATCAGTTTAATGATGATTTTTATATTATCTTTTCTGCTTTTCAGTATTTATGTGTAATATTCAGATGAACAAATGTACATACTATGGATGATATCTGCATAAAATACATATCAACATCTAAATAATAACATGATTATCTGTAATTATCAAAATGAAGGTTTCTGAAGCCATTCAGTACTAACTTTTTCCAGACAAGTTCTACTGTAATAAACAATGAGTAAAATGGGCAACATATATTGTTATTGTTTTCAGAAAATTCTTAAAAAAGAGGCATGGCAAAACTGAGGTATATGAAAAAATAGGAATAAAGAGATCTCCATAGGAGTCCTATTCTCTGCCTGAGGACAATTTCCTGGACCTGGCACAGGGCCATGAAGTTCCAGCAGAATACAGAGATCCCACTGAGTTCAGGAGGCAGAGATTAGAGCACCAGGCAACTAAAGTCATTAGAATCTCTCTGCGAGTGTGGTTGGCAGAAACAAAAGAAGTGTGCTATTGACTCTAGAAGTTTGAATGGGGTTCTCCATGAGCCTTTCCTGAAGGCTAGTCAGTTCTCCTCTTCAGACTAGAAAACCAGTGCCTACAATTGCAGTTTATGGAGTTGACAGCAGAACAAAGATGAGGTGCTCAGAGTCCCGGGAGAAGAGCATTGGGGAATTTTGAAGTTTAAGGCACTTAATTTTTTTAATAGTTCATTTTTATTGTGTTTTCTAATACCATATATCCCAAAAACCCTCTTCTACCTCCATTCACCCTCCACCCCTCCCCAGCCTCCCCAATCCCCACATTGTTGTCCCTGTCCTTCTTTTTCACCGATCCCTTCACCCTCCCACCCCCACCTGTCAGTTTGCTCTCTCTGTGAATCTGTCTCTATCTGCTTCTTAGTTCAGTTTGTTCAGTAGTTTCCACATATGAGTGCAATCATATGTTATTTGTCTTTCTCTGGCTGGCTTATCTCACTTAGCATAATGTTCTCCAGGTCCACCCATGTTGTCTCAAAGGGTAAAATTTTTCTTCTTCTTGAAGTTTAAGCCATTTAGAATATAGGATGTCATAAATGTTCCTGCTACAGGAAGAAAACCAGAGGGTTATTTCATAGTAGTTGGAACTGTGCCCTGGAGAAATGTTCTCTAATGGGGTTAATACTAAATACTTCATAGGATTGTTGAGAGGATTAATTTTTCATCTGAAGTGTTCAACACACATATTATTATTAGCACCTTCATTACTGCTATTGTTATGAGCAGGACATGAAATTATCAAAAGACATATATCAAATTATGAGACAAAGCTACTCTTCTTTTGATTTCAAAATTTAAGGAAGAAAAATGAGACTTGGGTAAAGTAAACTGCAAAACAGATGCTAACTGATAATATAAAACAACAGGATTAGAGTCAGATTTTGGCAAGTCAGTCAACTCAGAATGTGATCACTGGCTACAGTAGTTTCCTATTACTACTGAAACAAATAGGTTACCACAAACTTTGTGGCTTAAAAAACCACAAATTTGTTATCTTACAGTTTCAGAGGGCAGAAATCTAAAGTGAGAAAATGAGTATCATGGGGCTAAAATCAAGGTGTTGGTAGGGCTGGTTTCTTCTGAAAGCATCATCTGCTTCCTTGCCCTTTCTGGCTTCTAGAGGCTGCTTGTGTTCAGCTTGCAGATCCTTCCTCCATGTTCAAATACAGCTGCAGAGTACTTCTTCAGTTCACGTGACCTTTTCTCGGGTATCACATTCTCCTTGGCTTCCATCCTGAAATGTTATATGTGATTACATTTAGGATGTACCCAGATGATCTAGAATAATCTCATCATCCAAGGTCCTTAACTTAATCACAGTGGCAAAGCCTTTTTTGTCATATACAGTAACATTTACAGGTTCTAGGGATTAGGAAGCTATCATTTTGGAGCCCTGCCACACAGCTGAAGGTTGTAAGAGCAAGATTGAAAATAAGAGGGGAAGAGAGGAAGAGAAACTGGAATGTTCTGAAAACATTTAATTGCTAAAAGTGTTTGGTCAAAGAGAAGTACATTTGAAGCAAAAGCAATTATACAAATTAAAATTTGATTGTTACTTTTAGGTGTTTTAAACGTTTATCTACGTTTGAAAGGGCAGACAACAATAGAGAATCCACTGTGGTCTTCAAGTGGGAATAAAGGACAACGATGGAACGAGGCTCATGTTAATATATATCCAATTACTTCATTTCAGGTAAGAAAACATCATTTCCTCCAGTAGATTGCTGTTTGCATATGAGCATAGGGTTAAAGGCAGAGCTTCAACAAATACTGGAATATAAATATGCAGAAATTCTGTGATATAATCATCACAACAGTAAGATGATTAAGGTTATCTTTCATTGTAAAAGCTGTTTTATAAAGAGAAAATGCCCTTTTCCTCTATTGATTAACATCTAGGAAGTAATGTGTTTGAATAATAGTCTATCAAATGATTTGCCTGGAGAAAATATAATCCATTTCTATAAAACCACTCTTGTGTATTTTGTTCCCTGAAGACAAATAAAATAGGTTCTTATAATAATGAAAGCTGACTAATCAATTCTCAATTAATCTGTTTGAATTTTACTTAATGTAATTTTATTTACTTTTGCAAAATGTGTCTCTTTGAGGCAATGTCATTTTAGTAATTTATCACAAAGTCAGAGAACTTTAACAGGTTATTTTTCTTTGTTTTTATATAGAAAAGAAGGCTTAGATTCAATTGAGAATTGGCTGCAAATATATAATAGAACTTGTAATGACTATAACAATGGCCATGATGGCTAGAAACAATATTTCTTGAAACTACTGTGGTGGAGAAAATAATGTGCTTTCAGTGATTTTTAATAATTATATCTGTATATTACTTAACTAGGTTAAAAAATTTCCCCACTGGTGATTTTTGGATGCATTCCATGGTATAAACTGTAAGGGTGTGGAAAATATGAAAGTTCCAATTATGCCATTTTTTGGTAAAATATCCTTTTTCTTATAATCTAATCTATAAAGTTATAATGACTTTTCTTTGGAAATTGCACTTCTAAATCTATCCAGGATGATAAAAATGCATATAGTTGTTCACAATGGTAAAGAATAATGCAGTAAGACTATCTGATTATCTACAAACATAAAAAAGCTACTGAAACCATAAACCCTGGGAATCATTTTGTTTCTATGACGGAGAATACAATTGTGAAATTGAATCTATGGCAATATATCATGAAATCAAATTGAACTGTGGAGACTGAACTCCAGAGCATTACTCATAAAAGTAACTTAATGTTAAAGTGTGCATACCTATATAGGCATCAAATATCCCTTCTTTTTAAAAAGTTGATGTTCTTTCAAACATATTTTTGCTTCCTACATGACTGCCTTGTTAACATAAAATTATTCATCGAATATGTATGTGTACAGTAAGTTATTTAAGAGAACAGTTAATGTTTCCTTCAGGATAACCCTTTATTGACATAGACATCAATTTAATAGCTATGTACTGAGTACTATCAAGACAATCATTTTTCATCATTGGCAACAGTTCAATAAATACTTATTCAGCCACTACTCTTTGTCAGGTACACTGCTCTGCATAGAGACTTAAAAATTATTGTTTACCTCAGAATGATGGAATTACACACACATCTAAACACATACCTCACATGCTGCAATAATTGACCTAATGGAGACATGCACGTAGCTCCATGAGCACACCTAACCAAGAAAAGTTGACTGTAGGAGGTGAAACCTGAACTGTAGAGATTGGAAATCAGAGAAAGGGCTAGCATTAATATTGCAGCAAAATTAGTAGAAAACAAAGATATTGAGGTTATATAACACAAGCTGGTCAGAGAAACAGAGAAATCTTTACCTGGAATTTGGCTCCCAAAAATAGATCAAAGACTAGTGTGAGATGAGGCCTAAGGAGTTTTGGCAATGGACAGTATTGACAGGTTTTACTCAGGGAATGACCCCCTACATCACTCAGGTTGTTGTATGGAAGACAAGGAGGTAAAATTTGCTGGAAAACCAAGTAGGATGCCATAAAAGATGTTAAAGGGAAAATCTAGGGAAGTGGTTTAAAGAAAAGTGGATGATTTTTAAATTATGTTTAGGTGTAAAAGCCAGCAGAATGTTTTCTATGTTGGGAATTTGAGAAGTATCCATGAATGACTGAGACCTTTCCAACAAGGGGATTTTGGGTAATATTTGGACTACATGTTGATTTCAACCACAAAAGAGGAAAAGAGACAAGCTTTGGACAGCAACCAATATGGTTGCTCCTCTCTTGGACATGTCAGTATAAAGCACCGGTGGAACACCCTTTTGGAGATGCACAGAAGGTTGCTGTATGTGTTTATGTGAAACATTCCAGACACACGCTTGTGTGTCAGCAGGCTGTGTGTGCTGCCTAAACCCGAGGGGTGGTTGATGTTCCCGAGGAAGAGTGCACATGTGTGAACACTGGTTAAAGGACAGACCATGCAGAACACTAAGTGATCATTAACAGGAACTGTGGAAGAGGAGTTTGGTCCTATAGTATTTTGTAGAGTTAAAAGGAAGGAGATCCAGGAAAGTTGGCTGCCCACGGAATTTAAAGACAGTGGTACTCAAATTGGAAAGCAGGTTGAATCCAGGGGACTAGTCCTTACAGAGAGTATCCACTCAAGAAATTTGAATAAGGTGGTAAAGAAATGAGGGGAAACCACAATCTTAACTGAATTATTCATTTTTTGGAATTACTAGGATGACCTACAGGCAGATATTAAATTATGAGTGGACATAGTTATTTTATTATATCATTTTTCACAGTAGAAAGGGTATAGATTTTGCTTTATTATTTATTTATTTTTTTGAGTGAGTGAAACCTTTATTCACGATGTTGCAACAGGGAGAATACTGAAGGGAATGTGTCCCTCCATATAAGCAATGACAGGGGTTTCACAGAAGGAAAAGACAAAAAGCAGAGTGCCAGCTCCATGTTTGATGTTGCAATCTTAGAGAAAGAAATTGCTTTGCTTTCTGACTCGACCATTTTTCGTCCATTGCATCCTGTTCCCAGACCGCAGATTTAAAAAGGGATTCAAGATGTGAGTCAGTCCTTTGTTACCAGGAAGCATGTGGTCAGTGTAAATTCAGAGCCAAACATTTTACTGCTCACTACAAATGACAAGTTTTCCATAGCCTCCACATTTACATATTAAATTCACAAAAAGAGATTTACAAAAATGTTCAAGGCAGATGTTCAAGAATGTTCAAATGAATAAAGTGTTATTCACAATGGGTCAGACCTTAGAGAACTTCCCTGTAATCAGCTCCTCTCATTCCAACTGAGAAATCAGACTCGGTTTGCATAGTTGGTGTGCAAAGCATTTATTATTTCTGGTGCTTTTTGTTCCTTTTTGTAGATCCATGTTTCCATCTGGTATCAATTTTATTTTGCCTGAAGGACTTCATTTAATAGATATTGTAGAGTAGATTTGCTAAACATGAATTCTTTTCACCTTTTGAACTTCTGAAAAAGTCTGTCTCACCTTTATTTTTTCAAAGACATTTCCTCTGAGTATATAGTTAGTATTCTGATGTTTCTTTTTGAAACTTTAAGGATGCTGTTCTGCTGCTTTTGTTTCCATTGTTTCCAAAGATAAATTTGCTGACACTCTTAGATTTAGTCTTTTATATGTAATGTGACATTTTTTTCATTGCTTTTGAGATCTTCTTTTTATCACTAGTTTTGAGCAGTTTGACTGTAGTGTGCTTTTGTGTAAATTTCTTCATTTTTCATGCACTTGGGTTTCATGGAAATTCTTGAATCTGTGGGTTTATAGTTTTGATGAAACATAACGATTTTCTGGCTAGTGTTTTAAAAGTGTTTTTGCCCCCCTCCTTTCCTTTGAAAACTACAATTATGCATATATGAGGAAGTACCAAAAAAAGAATTTATTTATAAAAACTTGTCGTGCTTACTCTTACATGTTTAAACTTCAGTCACCTTCAAAGAACTCTCCATTGCATGCAATACACCTATTCAGACAGCTTTTCCACTGCTCAAAACAGTTTTTTAACTCATCAGTTTTGATGCCTTTTAGTGCTTCTGCCATTTTTTGTTTTACCTATTCCACATCAACAAAATGGTTCCATTTGAGAACTTTTTTTCATCCAGGGAAACAAAAAAAAGTCTCTTAGGGTGAGATCAGGTGAATAGGGAGGATGACATGGGATCATGCCATTTTTGGTCAAAAACTGCTGAACACAGCATGGTGTGGGCAGGTGCATGCGTAAATCACCCATCATGAAATGGGCAAATGCATTGTAAGAGTCTACAAAAAAAAATCCCTGAGGCTAAATGCTGTTTCTCATAACAATGCCAGCTGGTACACTGATAGAGATGGGTTTCTAAACCCCTGACCTATCAAGGGAAGACTGTACTACAAGGATCCCACCCTCCAGAAGATAATTCCAGATTTTGGGGGGGTCCCCTTCATATAAGTCCTCTTAAAGGTGTTACACAGCTCATTAAGGCTTCAAAATTTTTAACTTTTTTCTATTTGCATTTTATTTTGAATACTTTTTATTCTGTCTTCACATTCATTAGTTATATCTTTTGAAATATCTAATCTGCCTTCAATACTATTTAGTGTATCTTTCATCTCAGCTATTTTCATCTCTGTAAACTCAATTTGAGTCTTTAAAAAATGTTTCTCATGTCTCTAGTTAATGTTTTAAACATATGAAGTCAAATTATAGTAATTGTTTTAGTGTCATTGCTCGCTAATGCTAACATCTATGTCAGTTCTTGGTTGGTTTTGATTGTATTTTTTTCCTCCTCATTAGAAGTCATTGAATTCCTGTTTCTTTGCATGTCTGGTTATCTGATTAGATGTCAGACACTGTGAGTTTTACCTCGATAGGTGTAAATACTTTTCTGTGAATATTCTTTAGCTTTTGGGGGATGTTAAGTTACTTGGGAAGAGTTTATCATTGTTGGTCTTGCCTTTAAGATTTGTTAGGTGACTTAGTAAATGTACTTCTGGGTATATATTGAAAGAAATCCAAAATGCTAATTTGAAAGAATATATGTATCCTTGTGTTAATTGCAATGCTATTTACAATAGCAAAGGTATAGAAGCAACATTACTGCATATCAGTATATGACTGGATAAAGAAACAGTGGTACATATATAGAATGGAATATTATTCAGCCAGAAAAAAAGAATGAAATCTTACCATTTGTGACAGCCTGGATGGACCTAGAGGGTATTATACTAAGTGAAATAAGTCAGTCAAGGAAGACAAATACCATATGATTTCACTCATATGTAGAGCCTAGAGAACAATAAAAATGAACAAACAAAACAAACACACTCATAGTTACAAGGAGGAGAAGAGGGTTAGGAGACTGGGTGAAAAAGATGAAGGTATTAAGAAATATCAATCAGTAGCAATAAAATAGTCATGAAGATCTAAAGTACAGCATGGGAAATATAGTCGATAATATTGTAATAACTGTGTGTGGTGCCAGGTGATTGCTGGAAATGTCAACATACACTTTAGAAAGTATGTGATTGACCACTCTACTGTACACCTGCAACCAATACAAAATCATGTTGAATATAAACAATAATTGGAAAAAACGGAAGAAAAAGAAAAAAATTGTTAGGTGAGACCAGAGCAGTGTTTGGTATAGGGCTAATTATTTCTCACAACGAAGCAAGAGTCTTCTGATTACTCTACTCTAGACAGTACCCCATGGATTATGAGGTTTTCCAAGACCTGTATGAGCTGGGTACTGTTACTTTAAATGAGTCCCTCTGGCTCTTTTTCAGGTTTTGGGTAGTTCTCTCAAATTAATGTCCTGATTAGCACTGCTCTGAATATATGAGGAGCTCCTCTGAAGATTTCTCTTTCTGTACAGCTCTTTTTTGGTGGTATTCTTCCCTGCACACTCCAGGTGCCTCAGGCTACTGGGACTCTGAACTCCATCTCCTCAACTCAGATTTTGTAATGGGCTCCACCTTTGTTCTGCTTACACTGTGGTCTATACATTCTGTGTTGGGCAGTAGTAGTAGGGCTGTGTGATTCCCATGTCTCAGGGATCACTGCTCTTCATTACCTGATGTTTTGTGTCCTGAATATCATCATTTCTTAAATTCTGCCCAGCTCTTTGGTTGTTTCAGATGGAAGGATCTATTTGGTTCTTAGTACTCTCTCTTGGCTAGGAGAAAGTCAAAACATAAAGATTTTGAATGAGTGCATTTCTAAGCTATTTAAATTAGTGAAAAATAAAGGTAAATAAAGTCATTTTTGGATATCAATATTTTTTCATGCTCTAATGTATTTCTAGGTTCATTGGGTAAGGATTTTCCCTTATTTCATAAATCTTGATTGTTGAAGGAAACATGAAGCACAACTATACAATCCTATCCTTTTCATCTGTTTTTGTTTTATTTTGTTTTTGAGTTTCTTCTTTTGAACTTTTATCAAAGGATTTTTTACTAAAAATTGTTTATAACCTATGAAGCTTTCAGAAATAGAGGAAAGCATGGTAACAATTGTATGAAATATATTTACATATAAATCAAGTTCTGATAAGTTTTAATGTTATTCAAATGTAGCTTTGTGGCATTCTAGGACATCTTTAATTCAAGTGGAAAGGATATCTCTTACCTCTTAAAATTCTTTTTTTATTAATTATTTTTCTTTATTTTTATTTTTTTATTTTTATCAAATCATTTTTATTGATGTTCAGTTAAAGTTGTCCCATTTTCTTACCCCTTGCTCACCCCTAGCCCATCCTCCCCAGTTCCCACAGTCAATCACCACCCATTGTCTGTGCCCGTGAGTCCCCATTCGTGTACCTTGGCTTGCCCTTTCTCCTTTTTTCTTCCATTATTCCCTTCCCCCTTCTCCTCTGGTCACTGTCAGTTTGTTCTTTATTTCCATGTCTCTGGTTCCATTTTGCTCATTTGTTTGTTTTGTTGATTAGGTTGCCCTTATAGGTCAGATCATATGGTATTTGTCTTTCACAGTCTAGTTTATTTCACTTAGCATAATGCTCTCCAGTTCCATCCATGCTGACAAGAAGGGTAGGAGCTCCTTCTTTTTTCTGCTGCATAGAATTCCATTTTGTAAATGTATCATAGTTTTTTGATCTACTCATTTACTGATGACCACTTAGGCTTTTTCCAGCCCTTGGCTATTGTAAATAGTGCCAATATGAGCTTAGGGATGCATATGTTCTTTTGAGTTGGTGACTCTGTATTCTTAGAGTATATTCCCAGCAGCAGAATTCTAAATGAGATATAAGTGATTGTAAGCCTCTGATTCACTAACACTTGCATTGTTTTATTCATTTGGAGTTGCATGCCTTTGAATTAGTTTGGTCCATAATCCCTTTAAAAAATAACCACCTACAAAATTCTGGCAGTGTGTCCAATTAGTTTGCTTAGCTGCAAATGAAATTATTTTGTAGTCCATTTCAGGGTAAATTGAAGTTTTGTCATACTGAAATTTCTTTTGTGGCTCTTTTTCTAGAATTAACTTAGCATAGTCAGTGCTTGTAATGAAAATACATTTTGCTGTTTTAGGAGAATTAGGGCAAATTTTCCAACCAAAGTAAAATTAATATAGTGTTAGTCTTAGAATATCACATATTTCATATTTTATACTGAGGAAAATATTTAACCATTCCTTTTAGTACCTTGCTTCTTTCATAGCATATTCTAAATGTTTTCTAGAGACATTGTGGCACATAAAATATTGTCATTTTATTTTCTTAGTTATAGGTGAAACTAATTCTAGAGAATTTCTATTCTTATATCCTCATTTCAGTATCTGGATATAGGTTTTGAGACTATCTTAAATCACACTAATAATTGACATTAAGGATTAGAAAAAAGGTTATGGTGTTTCTATGGTATCATGCTGACTTTATGTTTATCTGACTGAGCATAATATTACTCTGGAAAATTTTGTCCTCCTGAGTAGCCATCATACACTCATGTGGATACACAGTGAGCATTCTGTGCCAGATTCCATGGCAATTATGTAAACATGATGATGGCTCCAGAAGCAACCACAGAAAACATTTTCCAGTTGCAGTTCACAGTGTAATTCTTTCTTTCTGTCTTTGCCAACAATTACACTTTCATGGTATTATTTCAGATAAGGAGCTTTGCCAACTAATTGACTTTTATCCAGCAAGTTGGAGCAGCAGAGTCTTCTGAAATTAAACTCATTGTTCATATTTGTATAGCTTCCCCAGGGAAGAAGCTAAGGCTACTCACCTGATTTATTTTGTTGCCTCTCTTCAAATCTCCTTCGTAATGGTTAAGGCTAGCTCAATTATTTGCTGACCCAGTAAAAAAATAAAGGTAAAATTATTTATGTTCATTTATGTTTAATTAATAATATTTTCAAATGTATTTATATCCTTAAGTTTATCCAAGCATTGCATACTGTCAGTTTTCAAACTGTATTCTTGGACTTGGTGTTTGCCGTAGCAATGATGATCAGGAGGCATTATCTCTCCTCAGGAAAAAATAATGTTGCGAGCATTGGCAGAAGGCACCATTAATGCTCAAGTCAAATGATCAGAGGTGCACTGTATTCTTTGACTCACCCTCTACTTTTACTCATTAGTGCTGCATGTAGCTAGCTATTCTTCTCTTACTCAGAAATTATACATGAATATAAGCTTTGACAGTATCACCTATATCTCTGTCTCTATTCACATCGATGTATAAAGCATTATAATGCATATAAGAAACTGTCAGTCTATGAATCAATAATTTTGTGAGGTATAATTCTAATACAGAAATATTTATTTAAATATATATATTTAAACATATATATATTTAAAGTTCCACTTGAATTTACAAACCAAAAGTTAACTTTGTGATTACACAGTATTTCCTGCATACTGTGTTTGCTGAACTGCATACACATACCCTGAAAACATTAAAATTTAAACTTGTCATTTCAGTGAGAAAAACTCTTTTCAATAATATCAACATGATGGTGTATGAGGAAGATGTTTGCATAATCCGAACTCTTGTTTAGAAGACCTAAACCTCAACATTTTCTCCCTAAGTATCTAGATGTTGTTAATTTATTCCTCATGGCAATTAAACCAAATTCATTTTGTAATGTAGAAGAGGAAAGGAATATAGTTTTATCTCTGTAACATAATAGTAGTCAGGTGCTTCATAAAATATGACATAATTTAAGCTATTCCATTAGACAGCATTTTTTCATTACATACAAGTCATATCTGCCAAGTGGGGATACATCATATTATAATTAATTGCTAAAGTTTTTCATTTTTATATTTAAGAAAAAATTGTCTGTTGCCAAGGATTTATTTTTTATAAATACTTGAAAGTTGGTCCATTGTGCATTCTTAAATTTAGTATCGATGCATCTTATCTCTGTTTTCTATCCATAGTCAAAACAATATACAAAAAATACCTGTTTAAGTCTAGAAGCCATTCATGAGTTTACTAGAATCTGCAAAAGTTTGTTATAATAATACAAAGATATAGTTGTCATTGGAGTTCAGAGCATAAACAGAACAATGCAGTAAATACTTCTTATGAGAGTCAAGACAAGTTAAACACCATCCTCTGTCCTCTGAAGGGCAAAACTGATGTGGAGACTAACTGGAAACATTCTCCTCAGGACCTTTATCTTCCTGCTCAAATCGGATCCTGAGGAAGACTACAGTATTTCTCTGGCCTATTTGATTAGGTTTCCTGTTGTCATGGCATGACAAATAAATATTAAAAATACTGATTATAACTGCACCAAGACTGTGATTGAAATTATTTTTATCATTCTAGTAACAACTGCTACTCATCCCTGATTTATTGCCACACAATGTATGAAACACCTGCTATGTTTATACAGAACATAATCAACTTGCTTCATACAGTGACAAACTATATTATTCATAGTTGTGCAGATAAATGTAAATAATAGATTTACAAATCAGCCTACTTCTTTTACTGTAACAATTCATTCATGATCACCAAGGAATGAAGTATTCATGTAAGAGAATATTCCAGATATGGGCAGTCATCTGGACACATGAAACTTTGACTTCCGCTGATTTCTATTTTTGCTTCTCAGCCAACTACAACCTACATTCAACATATTGCCAGCCGAAGGTAGCACACATGTTCGGTTACATCTGTCAGTCAACTTTGATGTTGACCACAAAAAGCTCTCCAACACTCCATCTCAGTCTGACCATAGCAAAAAGGGAGCAGCTTCCGTCACAACCTCTCTGCCTTGGGTCTTTTATCTTTAGGATAAACCTGGGTTTCACCTTGTGTTTCTGATCAAGCTGCAGAGAGAGGCCAAAGGAAGGGAAGACAAAGGAAATTAGAGAAAAAGTAGGGGTGTTTAACATTTAAAAGTCGGTAGCAGAACTTTTGAAATGCTGTGTGAACTAATGACAGAATCATTCCAAGAAAAGCAGTCTTGAAAATTTCAGGAATCATTTTGATGACTTATATAGTTTAATTTTGATTTTTAAAAAGATTTTATTTATTTACTTTTTAGAGAGAGGAGAAGAGAGGGAGAAGAGGGGGAGAGAAACATCAATGGTGGTTGCCTCTCGTGCACCCCCTACTGGGGACCTGGCCCACAATCCAGGCATGTGCCCTGACTGGGAATCCAACAGGTGACCCTTTGGTCTGCAGGCCTGTGCCCAATCCACTGAGCCACACCAGCCAGGGCTGATTTTGATTTTTTTATATAAGCCCATTATTTTATCTTGACTTTTACCTCCAGGTAGCAAAACCTTATTGAAAATCATTATGTACTTTAAATAAGAAAAACTATGGTTAATTTTACTCTCTACTCACGTCTGCATAACTAAGATGGAAAATTCATGTATCACAAGCCTATTTCTTCAGAATCCTTTCTTATAAAAGGATTATAACTTCAGCTTCTGTTTAAATTTTTGTAAGCCAGTGCAGAATGTTCTAACCTGCCCTTATTAGCCTTTTCACCAGCAGCTCACTTCGCATGCAGAGCATATCCCTTTATCTTTGCCACGACTACTTTGCAATCCCTGCATTCTCCTCTGTGAGCAGTGCTTACTCCCTTTCCCTTCTCTCTCCATCTCATCAAATGGTAACTCGTGTTGACTCAGGAGGTTTCCCCTTACCAAATCAAATTTTCCCAAATAATACATTCTTATTCCTGCTTCATTCCAGAATTAAAACTTGACTGTGAGGCAGAAATGTACGTTTTACTCAGTTCGAACCCTTAAAATACCCATATGAAAGAAAATTTTCTGATGACAGCACTGCACTTACATTCAATAAAGTATTAGCCTTGTGGCCACAATGGAAATGTTTGATTTTATGAAATAAGACTCACGTCAACATGAATCTGTGAGTTTTAACTTTCTCCAAGGTAACATTCCATTCATGCTGTTATCTTCATGAGAGAAGACTCAGCACCCCATAACTAAAACCATGAAGGGACAGAAATAGCCACTGATTTATTCTAACATTGATTCTCTACCAGGTAAGCAGCATATATCAAAAAAAAGTAAAATACCCAAAAGACTTAGAAACACATGGTCAGGGAAACCACAATGCCTTCTCCCAGACAGAGTGCTGACGGGGGCAGTTTTGATGACCTTAAATGACCATGCTCTCTACCTAAATAAGAGTGTCTAAGAATGTTTTGGAATGCACTCACCTGAGCCTTGTTCAGTACTGCTAAAAATAATTTTAATGTCTAGTAATAACAGTAAGGCACTACTAGTTAAATAAATATCTACAAGGTGGAATATTCTACAGTCATTAAAATGACTTCTTTTCCATTTGCAGCATTCTTGAATCTTTATATTACTAGTATTTTTTAAAATCCTCACTTGTAGAAAAAAAATCCTCACTTGTGATTTAGGCAGTCATCTGAGGGTTTTTCAGACACTTCCCAGACACCTTCCGAAAAACCAACCCCAATTCAAATATAAGTAATTCTTTCCAGACAGCCTAAGGAATGCTTCACTGCTGATTCTGAGGACTGAGCATTTGTATCCTTCCAGCTGGTTCAGAATATTTGAATGGTGGCCTGCTGTTTTATTTTGGCTTCAGTGATACAGGGTGTTTTGGATGTTTTTCCAAGAAATGGCTCTGGACTTTTCCAAGACACACTCTTTATTAACATACCTCATCATAAGTAAGCAGAAAAACATCTCTACAGAAATTAAAATAGTAATAAAACTTTCTCAGGTTTTTTCTCCTTCAAGTTACAAAAATAACTCTTATTCTTACAAATGATATTGAAGCAGGGGACAGGGACTTAATACCAAAGCTGATAACTAAATTCTCTACTTACTAATTAGTTCAGTTGATAAAATTATAATAGTAGTATATTAGAGAACAATGGATCAAAGGCAGCTTTTCAAGGGATGCTTAAATTCTCTAAAAATCACCACAAATTTGCCTTTAAGACGCCATATTAAGATACCTTCAAAGACAAAAAATAAAAACAAATTTTTTGGTATTCATATAGACTTTCACCATAAATTGCTTCAATGAAATAAAACTAGAAATTCTATAAAAATGCACATATCAACTTGATATTAAAATTGCTCTTTATTTAGTCAATTATTCTCTGGAAAGACTAAAGTACATATTTCATTTTGGCATGCAGAATTTTTTCTGGAACTATAGTCACAAAATGCATAGGTTGCCTTTTAATACCTGGACTAAAAGGTATAGCTGGAAGCAAAAAATAAATAAGGGTTTATAGAAAAATTCTGAAAGATTTTTGTTTCTGTAAAAGTGAAATAATAATTGCTAAAATAAGTTGCTAATTTTTTGTATATTGCCATCATAAAATTGCTAAAATTTTAGCAATGTTATTGCTAAAATTATTGCTAATTTAGCAATAAAGGGAGATGATTTTACTCATGTGTTCTCTGAGACTCATGTATTAAGCCTCAGTGCCAACCACTGTTCTAGATACTGGAAATTCAAAGGCTGGCTACTAAACACTCACCATATGTAAACCCATAAATATCTTCAAGTGTTTAAAAATAGAATGTCACAAGTGAAATTGTAGTGCTAAATTATAACATTTGGGGAGTATGAGGAACCTATCCACTCTATTTGCAAGAAATCAAACAATTTTCTAGAAATGACAAACCCTTGTTCTGGGCATCAAACACACATAATACTGCTGTAGAAAACCCAAAACTGATTAATTCCTTAAAATGTTTAGAAAACCAGTTTTGTGTTTATAGAAATTTGGAGGGTATCTTTTATAGAGAAATACTGTTCAAAGTAAAAATTTTCCTTACCCTAGAAAATAAAAATGTAGTAAGATTTGTAGTAGTGGTTTTATTATATTATTCACTTAATTGTAGTTTTGTTTTAAGAACAACACAGAAATATTTTGTAGAAAAATCATATACTATGCAAGGCATATCCCATTATTGGTTTTATTAAGATAAGTTGGTTCTGGTAAGTAAGAATTTTGAAGGTCATCAAGTAAAAAAGATGTATGGATTGACAATTTTAGGTTTTGTGCCTCAATTTCTCAATAGAAATTCATCTGCAGCTTAAAGCTCTACATTTAGGTTTCTTTCATTCCCATTTGTAGCTCATTTTTGAAGGTATTCGAGGTCCCGGCATTGAAGGTGACATTGCCATTGATGATGTGTCAATTGCAGAAGGAGAATGCGCAAAACAAGACTTGACGAGTAAGAGTAAGTGTCTCTTCTTGAATTAGCTTGATTAGATGTTAAAGTAATGTGATTACTATAAAACTAACATTATAATTTAAAAAACAATCATTTTTAGTTTGTTTATTTGGAATTTGTTATATATGAGGTGCTAACATTTTGAAGATAATTTAAACTCAAAATACTAAATTTGACTATATGCTTATTTGCCCTAATATAAAATAAAAGTAATTTTGACTTAGGTCTGTTATTTTTAACTGGGATTTTAACATATTTTTAATTTATAATATTACTATCAGAGGTATTTAACTTTTCTCAAAATGTTTGGCTAATCTATACACTCAGCAAACATTTATATAGACATACATCTCTTTCTTTTTTCAGTTTATAAAGATATATCCTAGATACCACTTTTGCTAAACATTTAAACAAATTTAATATTGTCATCAGCATATATATATAAACTAATGGGTTAGCCCTATTTTTCTCTGGTATAATTAATCTCCTCTACCTATAGAAGAGATTACACAATCAATTGCTTAGTAGTTTGGTTTCACTTTTACTCTGGTTTGAATATTATAGTTTAATAATATCTTCAAATTTTATTTTTCACCACAAATCCATTTTTATGTAAAATAGATGTAAATAAAAATGATAAATAATTCAAGAAGCATCAGAATTATGTATCAGGCTGCTTGTTAAAAACATCATCCTTATATTATTCAGTTGATATTGAGAAGTCTAAAGTCATTCCAATTACTTCTTCCAAATTCTTCCAATTGAACAATTTTTATAGGACCACCTGGAATCTTCAATTTTGTGATCATATAAAAGAGCATCAATGAAATTTATAAAAATAAATTCATCAATTATTCACATACAAAAGGAACATGCGATCCCATTTTGTATTAAGTCTAGAGCAAATCAGAGTCTTTGTTAATTGAGTATATAATCAGTGAGAAATTATATCAGTGGTGTTTTTGAAAGTACTATTTGTACAAAAACTCAGTGAGTGCTCTCTCATATGAACTGCATTGATTCCATTTTTACATATTGTAAAAAGATAAAAACTGAGATTGTATATAACAATGAGACATTTTGCTCACAGTTTTACCTTCTTGTCATTACACCTAGCATTTCAAGGAACCCATTTAGTAAAAATTTCGCCCCATGTCTGATTACTTTTGCTTTAGATGACTAATAGCTGTACTCAGATGAAGCAGGTTTGTCAAATGCACAGGAAACCATGCTTTCTCCTCAGAGAGGAATGCAATTGCTTTTGGATTTCATAACATGAATCAGTGACAATAATATATTAACTAAAGATAGTTACCATCTCATACAGAAAATTTACATTTTGATAATTTAATCACTGAAAAATATTACAAATTAAATTCAGTAAGATGAATTAAACTTTCCAAAAGAGGAAAGCTAGACAACGTCATTCACTCCTGAAAGAAAAGAGCAGACATGGTAACAGTGAAATGACAATGAAAACCTGCAGGGACTTCGTTATTACACAATAGAATGTTTTCTTAAACTACTAGTTCCAGAGAAATGTCTGGCTATTTTAAAGGAGATATTTCTATACAATATCAAAGTTCTTTTTTTAGCCTCTATAAACCAGAGGAAACAAATAATCCTAATTAAACAAAAATATTCTCTGTGGTATGAGGAAGTATTCTGTTACATTTATCTATTTGTCATTTATAAAATTCATTTTGATGAATAGTGATTGATGAGTATTAAATTAATGTTAATGTCTAAGTACAAAACAGTTTGGAGGCCCAAAGCTCAAACTGCTCCAGCTCCAAACCCTGCTCAGGGAGTTAGTTACTGTTACTGTGGCCACACCTTCGAAAGCTGAGATTGTGTCGCTTCTTTTCAAACCTCAGCTCTCTCCTTGGTCATTGCCATTCTGTAACTTAAGCCAGGTAAATGAATTACCGGATTTGCCTGTGTTAGTATTCCCAGGTAAAGTATGTATTCTAAGATATATCAGCTGAACTTGATGCATTTTGGAAACGTCAACATTTTGGAAGCTTGGGGGAAAAAAGCTGGCATTTAGAATGTCTGAGAATATTCTGTATGTGCATGACTATATGACTAGCAGAACTCGTAGGTTCAGTTCAGCTACAAACCCACACAAGATCTTCTGAAGGAGTTTTTGTATCTTTCTATGTCAAATTAAATCTGAAAAATGTTTATTTTATCAAATGCCTAACACCATATACCTAACCATATATGTAAGTTATATTCCTTTCACTTGTCTGGAAAATTAAACTGATAAATAAAACTGGAAAAAAAATCTTCCAAAAATGTTTTCCATATACAAAAGTGGTTTCATTAGTTCACTGAAGTTTTATTGGTTGTTACATGGAGTACTTATTTTTTGTTTGGTTGTTTCTTGGCACTTGTTTTCCTTGTCTTTAGATTCCGTTGATGGTGCTGTTGGAATTTTAGTACATATATGGCTTTTTCCAGTTATTGTCCTCATCTCTATCCTAAGTCCTCGAAGGTGACCTTATCCTGGCAGAGGCTATAAAAGATTCACCAGGCACTGGCATGAAGAGTCTTTGTAAATGGACATTGAAAAAACAAACTACCAAAGATTCCTCCACTGACTACTGACTCAAAATAAAATAATAAAAACAAATTTTTTAAGCACTGGGGACAAACAGACATCATGGAAGTATAACTTATTCCAAACTACATATAAAAGATAGTCTTGACCTGAGTAGAGAAGAGACCTTCAGGTGCTTTTGTGGCTACAAAGATTACAGTGTCATCTGGTCATCTGGTTGAACTCTGGAAAAAAAAAAAAGAGCTATAGAAATTCTTGTCAAAGCACAAAGTCATGGCTGGTTTTGTTTTAAATGAATAGTTTGCTTGTTACCATGGAAACCTAATGGCCTGCCAACAAAAACCTCACTATAAACAGGGTACATGAAGAGCTGGCATTTATTTTCTGTTGGAGAAGGTTTTACGTGGAGAATTAAACAAATGTAGGCCCTTTTACCTTTGGTTGTTACCCTTCTTGAAAAGAACCCGAACTCAGAATTATTTAAAACATTCATCTTCCCTGCCTTATCCCCACCCTACCTTTATTGTTTTTATTTGTTTTCCTCCCATGGCTAAGCTAGATAACTGTATGCTGTCTCTTTTTGCATGCACTACTCTCCAGGAGAGTAAACCTGGGCTTACATAACACACAGGCTTATCGGAGTTTGCTCGCGGCCACTTGAACACCCAAATTAAGTCATCTGTTCCAATGAAGAAACCAAACCACCATCTTTTATAAATTGCCATGGAAACTAAGTGCCTTCAATGAAACAAGCCTGAATAATTTTCAACTAAGAAGCTTGCACTGCTAAGAGTGGTTTGTGTAAAACTATTTTATAAACAAACTACAGAGCCAAAATGTGCAAATTACAGGCAAGACAACAAAGCCGCTTCTGAAGAAGAAAGGACCGAAGCTGCTGCGTAAGCCCATGCAGACGAGATATTTGTTGTTTGACCAGACAGCCATGGCCTTTCGGCTTATTGTCTATTACAGAATGACTTCCATTGAGACCAGACATGGGAGCGACACTTTTTTTCTTCCAGGTTATTAAATTGGTCAACCAGAACAAAAGGTTAAGATAATACTTAGCGCAGAAGGTGGTAAAACATGAGTGATTTTTTTTTTTTTACTTTAACCTCCATTTGAAATGAAATTGGCCCTAGCTTTAGAGGGAACAAGAAAATGTTTGCGGTCGCAGTGCATATGAACTCTACAGCAGAACTGGGCCTGAAAAATCTGGCTTTATTCTAAACACTGAGGGGAATATGCCTCTGCCCTTTAGTCAGACTCTGTGCAAATTGTGAAATATTATTTTATTATTTTACAAAGATTAAAAACACTTTTACAAAAAAACAAAAACCTGTAAAAATGATTTTGAGCTACCTGAGGACAAATCATACCTTTAACCAGTCAGTTTTCCAATGCATTGTAAATTTCACTTAAACCTGTTCATTATGAAAATTTGAAGATCTTTTTCCTTAAATTATCTCAGCTTTTAACTTCATTTAAAAAGACTTTTGTCTAAAGAAGAATATTATTATTATTATATGTTCTTTCAACACCCCAGGAGTTTAAAAAACTGATTATGCAAGTAATTGGGATATAAGTATTAAATTATAACATTTGCAAATATTAATATAAAAAGCACAACAAAATGTAGTGGAAAAATGACACAGCTTGGTTTTTTTTAATTCTGTAGAAATGTTTGTGCAAATTCAGTCATTCAACTTAAAAGGTAATTTTACAGCTATGTTCAATAAAGCCTCTTTCCAGGGAAGGTGTGAAAAGCAGTGCGTGTGTTTGTTGAGCAGTGTTCACCTGTCACCAGAAGGAGACTAGCTACACGGTTTCCCTGTTATGTTACCACAGCGCGAATCTTGTGCTTCATGTACCTTACTGTCTACAGGAAGAAATTTTAATAGGAACTCCCTGATGCACTCATCCATATTTGTAATACATGCTAAAAAGTGTCATATATTTGAAAGTAAAATATGAAACAAATATGAACTTTGAATTTAACATGTATTCTCATAGTTAGAGGGGACCAGTCTGAATATGTTGGTAGTGATAGAATTAAGCTAAACCAAAACTTTTAAATTAAATAGAAAAACACATGAATTTCATGACTTTTTAAAATAAATCAGGCATATTGAATTTTTTCAAAATTACAGTCAATCATCTATTTTATTACACCAAAGAGATAGACAATATTTGGGCACTTAGCTTAATGTATACTAAATCTCCCTTCAGCTTGCCTTCCATTTTGTGTGGCAAATATCCACTTTTCTCAACTATCCCCTATTAGTGGATCATCTTTTTAATTGCCTTTCTGCACACTCATTGCTTGTAATATCAATGAAAAGGTTTTAGATCTAAACAGAGGCTTAACTCATTGTTGCCTTCTTTTCTTGAACTTCGATTTGAGTGAGGATTTTGTGAAAAGCTAAAAAACTATATTCAGAATATTTGGATAGACATGTCCTTTCTAGGAAAACAAGTCTCCTTGTCTCCTAAGTAACTTTACACCAAGAAATTGCTGTAAGTGAGAGTTTCAAACCTACAATTAAACATTGATAAGGTAGTAAGAATTTCTGTTACCTTTCACACAGTAAGAATACACAATGCTTCAGAACTTGAAGAGAACTGGCTGGTACTTCAAAAATTAATTTTAATTAAATCTTTAAGAAAGTGCTGATCAGTGCCAAGAACAAAGTGCAATCAAAAGAACCGTAAAGCAATCGTATTTATCGATATGGTAATAAATTAAAGTATATATCTCAAGTGGGTTCTGAATCATTTATGTAAACCAACAAACTTAGAATTAGAATCAATGTTTTTTACTCCAGATCAAATGTTTAGTTGCTTTAATTGAAAGTCAACAAATAAAAATGCAGGAAATTTAAAAAACTGGGATAAGTGAAATACATGTAAATTATGTTAAGTAGTCTCTTCTTTAATATTAGTGATAATAATGACAACTTACCTTTTTACCAACTGCCTTCCTTTTTCTAACATTTTGTGTTTACTGTAAGTTGAATCCACTAACATATCTCCCCCCTTTTCTTTTTGATAATATATTTTAAGTGTAATTGATGTCAATATTTTTTCTTTTATTATAGGAAGGCATCAGGCAATGGAGATTTTAATTTTCCAGGAGGAAGGTTATGCTATGTAATCTCCTATTGCCAGTAACTAATCCCTGCTTATTTAGGAGCATTATTGTGTTTCTTCGGCTTAAAGATGCTTGTTTCTCCATATTTTAACATCTCTGCAATCAGGCCTATTTTCAGTATAATTGGTAGCATTTCTGTGTAGTGATATATAAAATAATAGTGCATCCCAAAACTAATGTCATCTTAGATGTTAAAATTCACTAAGGTTTTCAGAAGTCCCAAATCATGCCCAACATTATTACTTTTCATTATTAACAATAGTCCCATTATATTTGTAGGATTTATATTAAATATTCATTAACTATGCATTATTTAAAAATAAAATAACTTATTTTATGCTTTAAAATCTGAGTCTTCTCTTACATGCATTATATATAATATATATGTATATATAATATATGTATATATAATATATATGTATATATATAATATATATGTAGCTACCCTTGCCTTTTAAATATTTTCCTGCTACCTATTTTTAATTCCATCACAAATTATAATATACTATGTATACCTGGTTTAAAATGTTTTTTTCCATTTCATGTGATTAAGTTTTCTTTAAGAGACTTGAAAGATGCATGGTATACCACAGTGCTGTGAAGTAAGATAAACTAATGGTACTTGGCATCCATCCCAGAATTGACTTTGGCATGGCAGTGAAGTGTGAGAACCATCGTGGTCAGGATCACAGACCAGCTAGTCAGTTACATCATGTTACAGATAGAGTCACGATGCCATTCATTACTTTCATATTTTAAAATATGACAAAATATGAGTGACAACTGTACTAACTTTTCACCAAACATGCATTTTTATTTTAAAGAGTTTATAATAAACTTATCTGTCAAAATGTGTAATTCAAAGAATAATTAATTAATTTAGTTCTTTACTTCAAACTGGCTATGGTATTTTTCATGACCTTTTTTTTATTCATAATTTGAAAGGTGATGACAGACTAATCTGGTTTTGATAGAATGATTTCAAAGAATTCTTTTGAATGCATGATCTTTATCTAAAACTTTTTTTTAATGTGCCTTCCGACTATCAGGGCCTCTCAACAGACATGTAAACTGGAAAAATTTTACACCCAATTCATTTTCTTCTTGGTTGATGAAAACTTCTTACTAATTGCTTCGTCTGTGTCTCAACAAAACAGAAGGTATACTCTTCTTGCAACTGGGTAGTTGATGTCAATGAGGAGTTATTACATTTTCTGTGAAAACAATAAAATCATAGGGTTCAATCCCAAGATATTTCCCTTCCTATAATGTTCCCTTTGTAGTTAACTAGTTCAATTAGTTTTTCTTAGTGCTTATTTTTAAAAAGCAATGTCTCTGGCATTTTATACTTCAGCTTAGGAAAAAAGCTACCACAGGATGATCAGACCTTTTTCAAATGTGATATAAAAAATTATTTGCTGAGTATACATACTATTTATAAATAAATATATATGTTATTACATAGAAAAACTAAGACTTGAATACTTGAAATTTTAATGTGAAATATGTCAATTCAGAATCAACCCATCATATGTTTATGTCTGCTTAAAAACAGAAGTGGAAGTTAGGGGGAAATAAATATTCCATATATTTGTATATGGACTACTTTATTAACATTATTAAAATAAATCTTAATGAATTATGAGTGGTGATTAGACTACCCTGAACCCACATTGAGTATTTAAAAATAAAGAATTAGAATGCAAAATTTTGTGTAGGGCAGAGGTTAAACTCTGGATAGAAACTGAAATCGTTTTCTCAAGGGAATATTTACAACTGATTGAATTGAATTGAATTGTACTGATTTTCCATGACTTGAGCTAAAAATGTATTCTTATTTTTCAATGAAATGATGGAAAGGTCTACAAAATAGGGATTAGCTTGTTAGCTTCAGTTTGTTTTTATGGCTCTTCGTTGTTGTCCTGGATTTCCAGGATATCATTTTGATTTCTTGAGTCTTATTGATATTTTTAAATTTGTAAGTTTAATGAAATATACATTGTGTTAAATTTATATTGAATATTAGTTATATTTTAGATCTCAAAGTTTAGATTTAACTTACTTTTTCTTTTAATATTTTCTTTCTGCTAAATAGTTTCAGATAGCTGTATGTTATTTTCCCTTGGATTTTCTTTCAATAAATAAAATTATTTAAATACTCTATTAGTGTTTTGGGGAACTTTCTGCTGTCAAAAAGAACTTAAGTTAGAAACAAAGATATTTAAATGGCAAATATATTTGCAAATTAAGTTGAAAATGCCACCATTTCTCTCACTATTGAAAAGCATTTGTAAACTCAACACTGCAGTGAAACACAATTAGCCCATTAAAGATATTTGTCGATTTTTGCATACTTTGTGAGGGATCATTTATAAGACTGTGTTAAACAGGTAGGCACTAAAATCTTCCTGAATAAACTGTGGTTTAGGAATTATGACTCAATTTAGTAGCTGTGGTCTTCTGTGTGATGTGTGAAATAATTGACTGCAGATTAGCAGCTCTAATGTTATCTAGGGTGATAGCTTAATCATATTTCACGGGGGCTCTAGGCTAAATGTGACTTCTGAGGAAAACAAATAATACTGTTTGACAGTGATTTGAATGAACCAATGTATAAATGGAATCCTTAAAATTAACTTGCTAATCGTTGCTTTCCTGCTGTCTATTTAGCTTGTTTTGTTTTTATTTTTGGTATTATACCTTTATATGTATCCAGGAAATTTTGAAAATGCAAATACAGTTAACATTAACAGACCCATTAATCATGTTTAAAAATCAATTCAATTGCTCCCTAAATTACATATTCAAGTACTCTTTATTCTACATAAACTGTATAGTTTAGTAGACAAATTAAGGACTTTACCCATACTTGATTTTTTACAGTACTTATATTCCTTTAAAGTAATCTTTAGATGTCTCCATAGCTTCTCCCCAGCAAAAATTATAACCTTCTCCATGTCAAGGACTATGACTTTTTACTAGTTTAAGAATTTTCAACATACCTTGATTGTAAAGACATTATTGAATTAATGATTACTAAATTAATCAATGATTTAGAGCAATATTAGTACAGACTTATTCAATGAGCCTAAGCAATAGCAGCACAGTCATCTTTAATAAAATCAATACGATTTTATAGATAGAAGGTACCTCCCATAAACTGAGAAAAATGAGGAGTCAAGCAACTGAAACATCAGTTCACACATTTGCAATTCAACTTTCTAGTTTAACAGAAAACAATTACATTTCTTTTTTTTTTAAAAGATTTTATTTATTTATTTTTGAGAGGGGAAGGGAGGGAGAAGGAGAGAGAGAGAAACATCAATGTGTGGTTGCCTCTCATGTGGTCCCCACTGGGGACCTGGCCCGCAACCCAGGCATGTGCCCTGACTGGGAATCGAACCTGCGATGCTTTGGTTCGCAGCCCACGCTCAATCCACTGAGCTACGCCAGCCAGGAGAAAACAATTACATTTCTTAATAAAAGGACAAATGTTAATGTTTTGGCAAACAATCGTTACGTGGTTAAACTAAAGAAAATGAGATTAATTGTGAATGTTTTGTGTTAAATGCCATCATATACATGAGAATAATATTACATAGAACATTATGCTTTATTTTACATTAAGGATATCATATGAGTTGTAGCTAAATTCAAAGACTTAGCTTCTTTCTAGAGTTTGTTACAGTCATATTTCTTGAGATCCTATCATTCACTAAACTTAAAGTGTATTTATACCTGCAAATATTTTTCAAGTTGTATAATACCTTGATTTATAAAAATTATACAAATAATAAGGCATTTATTTAGTTCTGGGTAATATTTTAGATAGCAAAAACTAGATTCCTGCACATGTAACAAAATAATTAGAAACAAATTAATCTTCAAAATTAGAAACAGTGTTGATCAGAGAGGACTATTAATTATTATTATTTTATTTTGTTTCTGCTTTGAATTATGTTTTAAATTCCAAAATTAACACAATTCAACAGGCCATGAGCTCAGAATAAAAGACTGTACAGTGCTAGTATTTGGAAAACCCATAAAAATTAATTTTAAAATAAATGAATATATAAGTAATACAGTGTCTATTACAATTTTTCAATGAAATAAACATACATCTTTGCTTTTGCATCAATTCACTTTTGACAATATCGTATATGAGAGTGGGATTTTGCATGTACTCAAAAGATCTCTTCAATGCCAGAGTATCCAAGGGTACTGGAAGGAGACCCATTCTGAGTCAACATCCCTACTCTAGGTCCTGCATTTCCTCACCTTCATGCTTACACTGCTTTCTGCATTTAGTCTTCTTTCAAACTATAAATACTCCCATAAAGGAAACTTACTAGTCTACAGTACTTGGGGTTAACATTTTATCAGTTTACAGTTTTCAAATATCTAGCAAAATAGACTGAGAATCACTGAACCTATAGGAAGGGGCTAAGGAACAGGAAAGAGAAGCATGGAACGAGGGGAGGTAAGGTATTTCAGATTACATTCATTTCATAATTTTTCCTGAGGACAAGTACAGATCACATACCCAGTGCATCAAACATAGATAGAAAAAGAGGAGTGTTAGCCTGCCAGAGGCATGCAAAGGCTCGAAAAACTAAGTGATAGAGCTTCTAAAACAAAAACAGAAACAAAGAGGTCACAAAGCAGGGGGTGGGTAATAAAAGGAATAGAGATAGATGATGCATTTAAAAATGGAACTAATCAAACTAGAATAATCACATTAGTAGAAAGGGGAGAAAAAGAAAATTATATAACCAGATACACTTGGTAGAGACACATAACCTAAAAAATGAAAATAAAATATCTACATCACATAAGTTTGGAGGAAACTGCAATGAACATATATATGTATTTTCCACCAGTCCCTCTTGCTTTCTCCTTTTTCCTTTGCAGTGACTATCTGCAACCTGGCTTCTCCATCCACTCTCTCCTTCCTGGTTATGTAGAATCACCTATGTAGGTTAGTATAGAGTAAATTTTTCTTTGACATATACTTCAGCACACAAGTTCCTGTTTCAGACTGCCTCTGTTCATACTCTTTTCCCATCATTCCCTCATTAGATTATTTTAGTCAATTTATTTAATGTCACTAACAACTGAATTTCCTGTAAAATAGGCATAATAACAACAGTAATAATAAGGTATTTCAGAGTATTGCCAGGAGGCTCAAATGACATAAACTACATAAAACACAAATTACTAGAGATAGCAACCATTAATGAGCACTAACTTTTTATTGATATGCTTGCTATTTTTCAAGAAAGAAGAAGAGTAAAGTTGAGAATCTTAATCTCTATGTGTGTCAAGATTGGAAGTGGGCATTTTCACATTATTTCCACTTTCTCTAATAAGCTTACTTCAAGCCTATGCATATGCACACTTTCATGTATGATTTTTTATTTTCGAATTGCTTTCACACATATCATTTCATCCATTCTAACCCATAATGATTAGTGACAGCTGTGGTATATGTGAATCTAGATGTGATTGGTGACATCTTATCCTTTCTCCATCAACCTGCATTTCATGGCATATAGATGGGCACCTTTTCACAGTGTGACCCAGGACTAAAAAGAACAACATTTAATAAGCAATGTCTTTTGTATTTCATTACCCAGTGAACTTCCATACTATATCAAATATAAAACAACATTGTTTTATGTACCATTAGGAAGAAAAAACATATTTTCCTGTAATTGCAATATGCCATCAGCAGTTATAATAGGCAGTCCCATTTCATATATGTTAAATTGTAAAAAAAGAATATTAAGATTAAATATAAAATCATCTAAAATTATACTAGATATTTCATTTGCACCTCAGAGGAAAGCTTCTTTGTGTTTTATAATGCAGCTGGACTCTGACTTTAATGTGTATTAAAATCTCCTAGAATGGTTGTTAAAAATACAGATTCTTGAGTCTTGGCCCAAGAGGTTTTGATTCAACAGAGCTGGGAGCAGGGAGAGGATTGAGAAGACACAGGTTTTTAAACAAAGCCCTTAAATAATTCTGATATTTGTGATGAACTTTGGTATAGCAGAAAGAATATAAGTTCCATTCCTGACTTTTACCACTAGTAACTGTATGACTTTGAATAGAAGGTTGAAAGTTTAAGTCTTGCTCCTGCCGACACCATAGAGAGGTCTGGAGTCAGAGTGCCGGGGCTCTTCTCTCATCGCCTCTCTCAGTTCCCTAATCTGGAAAAGGGTAATGTGTTATCTGATTTATGAGCTAACACACATAAAACACGTAGAATGTTACTGATATATAACAAGCTTAGCATAAGTCTCTGCTACCTATAAAAATTTATGATAATAATAGTATCCACTCATAATACCATAATTATTAAGTGAGGCAAGGCATATTAAGTATTTGGCAAAGACAGAAGTGTTTTTTTATATTGGCTTAATAAAGTAACATCTTTTAAAATAAGTTATCTAAAAATTCTTATCAATGCTAACTCATTTCCTCTTTCTTGTTTTATCTTGAAGATAGACCAGAATTTTCTATAATTTTCATTTTTATTTATCTTATATGAATATTAACCCTCAAATGAAGTAAGATTTCTGGTATTACTTTAAAATGTAAGCTATTTTTTTGAATTCCAGGATATAAAAATTTTATACAAATGCTTATAAAATTATTTTTTCTTTTACATTATAAAAATTAATTTAGAAAAATTAGGGAGACTCAAGATGGTGGAGGAGTAAGTGGAAGCTACACTAACCTCCTCTCAAGACCTAACTGGAATTATAACTATAGAAAATTATCCTGAATAACCAACTAAACACTAGCTGGAGAGAAGCCTTATAACCATGGACAGACAGAAAAAGTCACATCACCACAATGTGACTGGTAAGGCATGCAGAGGAGGTGCAAGAGGGTTGGCAGGGCTTCCATGGGTGGCAACTGAAGTTCCAGAGGGATATTTCAGTGGCTGCGGGGTTCCCCTTGAGAAGTGTGGGGTCTAAACCCCAAGCTGGGCTCCACAGCCTATAGACCAGAAATGGGAAAGAAATCCAGATAACATTCAGCAGTGAAAAGCATTAGGGTTTCTGTCTGCCAGGGAGAGGTGGCTGGAGACTAAGAGAACCTCTTAAAGGCCCAACACACAAAATTCCATTTGCAGCCACTTACCTTGGGATCTGGCACAGGGAGGGCAGAGGGCACTAGAAATAACTGAGAGTCTGGGGCTGGTGGCTCTAAGGAGAGAAATGAAGGGACAGCACTAGGATCCTTGTGTTGAGTCATTCCCATACTACAGGAGCCATCTTTCTCTGGCAGAGCTGTCCCCTCCAAGTGGCATCAGCCTGAGGGGAAGCAATAGCCTTGCCCACAGGAATTACTCTGCCCCACCCTATGGTGCTTAAGCCCTGCTGATGACAACTATAGCTGGAAGACTTTCACTCTTTAATCTTAACAGAAAACCTGCAGAGAGAAGCAGATCTCTGGGAGCTCTGAGACTTTAGCTGACCCTCCCCCCTGGTGTAGTGATGCTTTAAGCTGGAGTTCGTGTGCAGCCTCATTCTTTTTGCACACAAACAGGCCCAGCAGAGGAAACTGCGTGCTGTGAATCACTAATATCTCCACTGGATGCCCAGAGCTAATCACAGGCAGGGTTTGACATAGTACTATACCAGAGTCTTTGCAGATCTACCTGATTCATAGAAACAAACACAAAGAGGCAGCCAAAATAGGAAGACCAAGAAATAGGCCACAGATGAAAGAATAAGAGAATTTTCCAGAAAAAAAACTAGATGAAATGGAGGCAAACAATGTATCAGATAGAGATCTCAGAGTAATGATTTTACAGATACACAACATGAAAAAACACATAGAGACCATTTAAAGGGGCCAGTCATAAATAAAGAATTCAACATCTGAAATAAATAATACACTGGAAGGAACAAATGGTAGGTTAGATGAAGCAGGGGATTGAATCAGTGATTTGCAAGACAAGGTAGAAAACAAAAAAACACAAGCCACACAGCAAAAAAAAAAAAAAAAGAATTTAAACAAATGAGGACAGCTTAAGAAACATTTGGGACAACATGCAGTGTAACAACATCTGCATCATGGGAATGACAGGAGAAGAGAGTGAACAAGGGGTTGAGAACTTCCTTGAAGAAAAAACAACAGAAACTTCCCTAATCTGGTAAAGGAAAAAGACACACAAGTCCAGGAAGCTCAGAGGGTCCCACACAAGTTGGGTCCAAAGAGGCCTACAGCAAGACACATAAATAAAATGGCAAGCCCTAAAGACAAGGAGAGAATGCTAAAATTTTCAAGAGAAAAGCAGGTAGTTACATAAAATGGAGCATTGATTAGACTGTCATCTCTTTTCCCATCAGAAATATTTCATGCCAGAAGGAAATAGAGTGGAATATTCAAGGTGAGGAAAATCAAGGACCTACAAACAAGGTTACTTTATCCAGCAAGGCTATCATTTAAAATCAAAGGAGAAATAAGGAGCTTCACAGACAAGAAAAAGTTACAAGAGTTTGTTAACTCTAAACCAGTAATGCAACAAATGTTGAAGGGCTTGCTTTAAGAAGAAGAAGAAGAGAAATAAAGAAAAAAAGAAAAAAAACAGAGGAAAACAGCTAACAATAAAATGGCATTAAATACATACCTATCAATAATCACCTTAAATGTAAATGGCTTAAATTCTCTAAAGAGCATAAAAAGAACATAGGGTAGCTGAATGGATAAGAAAATAAGACCCATATATATATATTGCCTACAAGAGATCCATCTCAGATCAAAAACACATACAAACTAAAAGTAAAGGGATGAAACAAGATATTACCTGCAAATGGAAAGGAAAAAAAGCTAGAGTAGCAATACTTATATCCAACAAAATAGATTTTAAATCAAGTCTGTAGTAAGAGACAAAGAAGGACACTACATAATAATAAAGGATTCAATCCAATGACAGGATATAATTCTAGTCAACATTTATACATCTGATATGCAAGTATTATGCACCTAAATATGCAAAGCAAATCTTGATGAACATAAAGGGAGAGATCAACAGAAATAGAGTCATTGTTGGGATTTCAACACCCTTCTGATTTCAATGGATAGATCTTCCAGACTTAAAATCAATAAGGAGACAGCAGCCTTAAAAGACACACTAAATCAAATGTATTTAATTGATATCTTTGAAACATTTTATCCCAAAGCAGAAGAAAATACACACTGTTCAAATGCACATGGAATGCTTTCTAGGATAGACCACATGTTAGGACAAAATTTTAAGAAGATTGAAATTTAAGAAGATTGAAATTATATCGAACATCTTCTCTGACCACAATGCTATGTCACTAGAAATCAATCACAGAACACTGAAAAACACAAATGGACATGGAAGCTAAATAACATGTTATTGAATAATGAATGAGTCAACAAAAAAGTCAAGGAAGAAATTAAAAGATAGCTGAAACAAATGAAAATGAAGGCACAACAATCCAAAATCTGTGGGACATTGGAAAAACAATGCTAAGAGGGAAATTCATAGCATTATAGGCATATCTCAAAAAAAAAACAAGAAAAAGTTCAAATAAACAATCTAACTTCACACTTAAAGGAACTTGAAAAAGAAAAACAAACAAAATGCACAGTGAGAAGAAGGAAGGAAATAATAAAGATCTGAGCAAAAATAAATGAAATAGAGTCTAAAAAAACAATTGTAAAGATCAATGAATCCAAGAGCTGATTCTTTGAAAAGATAAACAATATTGACAAAACTTTAACCAGACTCATCAGAAAAATGGAGAGGACCCAAATAAATAAATGAAAGAGGAGAAATAACAACTGATGCCAAAGAATACAAAAGATTGTAAGAAAATAATATGAACAATGATATACCAACAAACTGGACAACCTGGATGAAATGGATAAATTCCTAGAAACATACAATCTTCCAAAACTAAATCAGGAAGAACCAGAGAATCTTAATAGAGAGATTACACGTAGTGAAAGCAAAGCTGTAATAAAATAACTCCCAACACACGAAAGCCCTAGACTTCATGGCTCCTGGATGAATTTTACTGAACATTCTAGGAAGAACTAACACCTCTCCTGCACAAATTTTTCAAAAATGCAAGAGAAAGGAAGGCTCTTAAGCTCATTTTATGAGGCCAGCATTATCCTAATTCAAAAACCAGATAAATATACTACAAAAAAAGAAAATTGTAAGCCAATATCCCTGATAAACATAGATGCTAAAATCCTCAACAAAATATTAGCAAACCAGCCCAGGCTGGTGTGGCTCAGTGGGTTGAGTGCTGGCCTGCAAACCAAAGGGTCCCTGGTTCAATTCCCAGTCAGGGCACATGCCTGGGTTGCAGGCCAGGGCTCCAGGATGGGGTGCATAAGAGGTAACCACACATTGATGTTTCTTTTCTACTCTGTCTTCCTCCCTTCCCAACTCTCTAAAAATAAATAAATAAAATCTTTAAAAAATATTTTAAAAACAATTTTAAAAATATTAGCAAACCAAATACAGCAAGGCACTGAAAAGATCATACACCATGATCAAGTGGGGTTTATTTTGGGAATACAAAGTGGGTACAATATCACAAATCAATAAATGTGATTCAACACATAAATGAAATGAAGGATAAAAATCACATGATCGTATTAATAGATGAAGAAAACACATTTGGTAAAATCCATTACCCATTTATTAATGAAACTCTCAGCAAAGTGGGAATAGAGGGAACATCCCTAAACATAATAAAGGCCATATATGATAAACCCAGTGACAGCATCATACTCAACAGGCAAAAACTACAAGTGTTCCTCTTAAGATCAGGAACAAGGTAGGGATGTCCACTTTTGCCTCTCATATTCAACATAGTACTGGTAGTCTTAGCCATAGCAATCAGACAAGAAGAAGAAACAAAAGGCATCAACATTGGAATGGAAGAAGCAAAACTGTATTTATTTGCAGATAATATGATACTGTACATAGAGAACCCCAAAGATTTCACCAAGAACCCCCTAGAATTGATAAGTGAATTCAGCAAAGTAGCAGGATACAAAATTAATATCCAGAAATCAGTTGCATTTTATATGCCAATAATGAACTAACAGGAAGGGAAATTAAGAAAATAATCCCATTCAGAATTACTACAAAAATAGTAAAATACCACAGAGTAAACCTAACCAAGGATGTAAAATACCTGTACTTGGAAAATTATAAGACACTGAAAAAGAAATTGAAGAAGATACAAATAAGTGAAAACACATACCATGTTCATAACAAATTAGTGGAAGCACATAGTGCTCACAGATAGGAAGAATTACCATCATTAAAGTGTCTATATTATTCAAAGCAATCTATAGATTCAAGGCTATCAAGATTACCATGACATATTTCACAGAACAAGAACAAATATTTCAAAAATTTACATGGAACCACAATAGGCCCTCCACAATAATAGGGATCCTGAGAAAGAAGAAAAAAGTTAGAGGAATAATGCTACCTAATATCAATCTACACTACAAGTCTATAGTAATCAAAACAGCAGGGTACTGGCATAAAAACAGACATAGAGATCAGTGGAAGAGAGGAGAGAGCCCAGAAACAAACCCACACCTTTATAGTCAATTAATATTCAACAGAGGAAGCAAACACATACAATGGGCTAAAGATAGTTTATTCAATAAATGGGGTTGGGAAAAATGGACAGATACATGCAGAAAAATGAAACTAGACCACTTTCTTACACCACACACAACAGTAAATTCAAAATGGATTAAAGACTTAAATGCTAGACCTGAAACCATCAAAATCATAGAAGAAAACATAGGCAGCAAAATCTCAGACAATGCTGATAGCAATATTTTATCAAATATATCTCTCCAAGTATGGAAAACAAAAGAAAAAATAAATCATGGGACTTCATCAAACTAAAAAGATTTGCATAGGAAAACATCAGCAAAATAAAAAGACAACCCACAGAATGGGGGAACATATTCACTGATACATTTGATAAGGGGCTAATATCCAAAATTTATAAAAAACTTACAAAACTCAAATTAAAAAAAGTCAAACAACCCAATTAAAAAGTGGCAAATGACCTGAATAGATACTTCTCCAAAGAGGACATACAGGTGGCCAATAGACATATGAAAAGATGCTCAATGTCACTAATCATCAAAGAAATGCCAATTAAAACCACAATGACTTATCATCTCGCACCTGTCAGAATGTCTATCACCAATAAATCAACAAACTGCAAGTGCTGGTGAGGATGTGGAGTCAGGGGGTAGGGGATACATTTTGTACTGTCAGTGGGAATGCAGATTGGTGCAGCCGCTATGGAAAGCTGTATGGAAACACCTCAAAAAATTAAAAATGTATCTGCCTTTTGACCCAGTAATCCCACTTCTGGGAATATATCAGAAGGAATCCAAAACACTAATTTGAAAGAACATAAGCACCCCTAAATTCATTGCAGCATTATTTAAAAGACAAGATATGGAAGTGATCTGAAGTGTCCATTAGTAGATTAGTGGATAAAACAACTCTGGTGCATTTGCACAATGGAATACTACCTGGCTGTAAAAGAGAAGAAAATTTTACCCTTTGTGACAAATGGATAGACCTGGAGAACATTATGCTAAGTGAAATAAGCCAGTCAGAGAAAAAGATATATCATAGGATTTCACTCATATGTGGAATCTAGCGAACAAACTGAACTAACAAGCAAAATAGAGACAGACTCATAGGCAGAGATCAGGATGACAGCTATGGTGAGGGGGAAGGTAGGTTTGGGGGATTGAACAAAAAGAAAAAGGAATCCATGGTCATGGACAACAGTGTAGTGATTGAGGGTGGTGGGGAGGTGGGTAAAGAGAACTAAATGGTAATGGAAATAATACAATAAAAAAGAATTTGTTCAACAAAAAAAATAGAAGAAAAAAGAAAAATCGGACAATTGTTAGTTGAAAGAGCACAAGTTTGGCATCATTCAAAAGTTACCCTTGAGATTTACATGTGTTTATATTCTATAAGAAGTGCTGCACATTTTTAATTAAGCTTTTATTTTGAGATAATTACAGATTTGCATGCAGTTGTGTAAGAGAATATAGTGACATCCTCTCTTCACTTTACCCAGTTCCCCCAGTGATACCATCTGTACTTGTGTGTGTGTTTAGTTCGGTGTATTAATTGCACTTCTGAACATTTACCTTGGAAATGGAAATTACTGGCATACCACAATGTGTACATGAATGTTCATAGTGGCTTTATTTGCAATAGCCCCACACTGCAAAACAACTCAGATTTCCTTCTGTGGGTGTTTGGGCACACAAGCTACATCCTTACTGCGCGATACTACTCTGCAATAAAACGTTACAGACTACTG
>CM052538.1:108421349-108456486 GCA_028533065.1 Trachops cirrhosus
CAGTAGTCTGTAACGTTTTATTGCAGAGTAGTATCGCGCAGTAAGGATGTAGCTTGTGTGCCCAAACACCCACAGAAGGAAATCTGAGTTGTTTTGCAGTGTGGGGCTATTGCAAATAAAGCCACTATGAACATTCATGTACACATTGTGGTATGCCAGTAATTTCCATTTCCAAGGTAAATGTTCAGAAGTGCAATTACTGGGTAATTTGGTAAAGTCTATTTGGTTTCATAAGAAACTACCGAATAGTTTCCCAGAGTGGGTCGCCCATTTAACATTTCCACCAACAAGGTATGAGTAAACCAATTTCTATGCATTTTCTTCAACATTTGGTGTTGTCACTACTTATTTTATTCAACTATTCTAATAGTTGTGTAGTGATTTCTAACTGTGATTTTGAATTCTCCTAGTGGCTAATGAAGTTTACCATTTGAATATCTTCTTATATGAAATGTCTAGCCAAGTCCTTTTCTAGTTTTCAAATTGATTTTTTTTTTACTATTGAGTTTTGAGAGCTCTTTTTATATTCTATACATTTCATTTGCCTGATAGGTGGCTTTTAAATAGTTTCTTCATGTCTCTACCTTGTCATGGCATCCTCTTCATAAATATTTTGCAAAGCAAAAAGTAATTTTAGTTTTGATGAGATCCAATTTATTACATTTTCTTTTTTGCAGGGGGGAGTATACTTGTAGTATCAAATTTGAAAACTTGCTGTCTAGCTCCAGCTACTAAAATTTTTCTTCCTGTTGTTCTTTTAAAAACAATGATGTCCTTATTTTAAAATGGAATATTGGACAAATTTTAAGTCCTGTTATGTTAGGTATATTTATTTTAGTTCAAAGGTACTGATATTTTTTCATAGTGATGATAATTGTAAAATAAAGAAATAAATGGAGCTAATAAGTTAGATATTTTGGTATTAAATCTAAATTTAGAATGTTACTTTTAAATTTAATTATATATTATGGTATGGCCACTCTATAAAAACTTTCACATAATAAGAAAGTTGCCTCTGTTCATCCTAAAACACACTCAAAGATTACTTTTTTTTAATGTTTTACATTTCTCTTTAATTCTACTTATAGAAATTGTGTCATGGAAAATAAGACAGTCATGAAAATAATCATGTGTAAAGGTATTGTGGCAGTTTATAATGGTGAAAACACTGGAAACAATCTAAATGCCCATCAGTAAAGGAATGATTAAATAAAGCATGGTAGGACTCTTCCCACTTTCTACTCCAATTTTAACACTTCAAGTGCAGCCTACTGGCTGCCCACTGTGTGAGGGATTCCAGGAGCCAGAGCCCGCCAGTGCACTACAGTTAAAAGCTCCAGAAAGAACACTGTGCCAACGGGCCCCCTTATTGCCTACACCAGCAGCCCTTAATCAATGCACAATGCCCCAGGTTTTTCATCAGAGAAACTCTGACACGGCTGTTCTACAAACATCTGGTGTTCCCCATGGGACCAAATTCATTGCCCACAGTCATCCTTGGTTAAGAGTAATTCTTTATTGAAACCTTTCCTTCCTTTAATCACTTCCTCATATCTTAACTAGAATTTCCTGGAAGTACCTTCCAGATAAAATGTTGTACTAAAACTTTTTTGTTTCAAAGACTGCTTCTGAGAGACCCAAACTAAGAAAATGGTTTATTTATAGAAGATAAAATCAAGACTCTGTTACTCAAACAGGCACAAACTTTGTGTAACATACAAATGTGTCATATATATGTACATATATGTGTATATATATAGTTGGGTTCAAAACATACATAGCATTACATATAATGTGATACATTTATAAAAATATGTATAGTTCTGTCTGTCTGGTAGGTATAGTTTAGCAAATTTTTATATACTATTTTATTTCTGGATTCTTAATTTTTGTGATGTTAAACATATATTAATTTTGTAGTCTGAAAATAAAAAAAAAAATCCTGGGGAAAGGAAAGGAAGAAATGACTCAGTATATAGAAATTCTTTCTTTGGGTTCTTTTCTTGTTCAAAAGTTAAATTTTTTTCTAGATTTTGCTGACCTAGAAATCATAGCTTTAGGCATTCTACATGAAGACATAAGATGGTGAGGAGAGCCACCACGTCTGCCTGGTGAGGTGTCAGAGGTGTGCCGGGAGAGTGAAAGGATAATTATCAAGGGTAGAATCTTATTTAATGTGCATTGGCATAGGGAATGAGGTAAATTTGTAGAGTCAAAATATGCTCTACTTAATGAAGCATACTTAATTCAAAGTTTAGATTGGAAAGATATAATTGAAAAAAGTGAAAATCTTATTTGTAAATGAAAATGATAATGCATGCACAATTATAAATAATAATGAAGTATTTCCATGCCAGGTAAAATATGCACAGCTTATATTTTAGAATAATGTATACATTCCTCAAGACTATTTTTCACTTTTATCTTTTCCTTCCTGTACACTAATTATTTGTTGCTCACAATAATAGTCTCTCAACTGTATTTTTTTGTTCTGGAAAATGGTACACTGTACATGAAAGTAATCTCCATCACAATAAGTGCATTTCTTTTCTTTTTATTTTCTGACCTAGTTAGCTCTGCTGAGTTAGGCCTGTGCTAATGAGGCCAGTCCTGGAGATTCCAACCCCGTCCTAATTAGCTGTGCATAGAGACATACACTCCATGGACACACACTAATAGTCTCAGCCAAATATCTGACCAATGCTTGTCATCGGTCAGAAATGAGACTGTGATTGTGTGTCTACGTTAGTGGTTTTCATTATCACTATTGAATAAAAATTTCAAAACCTTGTTTTTCATTGGTTCTAATAGTGTTGTTCTTCTAGTATTCCTTATTCAGAGAGCAGCACTAAGCCAGAAAATCAAGTTTGATGCCTCTTCATTCCTTTCCCTTATACCCAACCCATCACCACATCTTGTTGATTTTAGCCTCCTATATATATTTTGAATCTATCTACTTGCTGCCTTCTCTGATGTCATTACCATGGACAGAGTTACCAAAGGATAATGGTAACAAAGGGATTAGCTTCTCACTGTAGGCTTCTGCTTCCAGTACTACCATTCTTAGCCATTCTGCACCTTTTAGTTCATATGATTATCATAAAATACATACAGGAGATCACTCTCCTTTTTAAAGCCTTTAAATGGCTTTTCTTAAAGTAGTATTTAAAAAAACACCTTATATAATCTGGCTTCTTCTCACCCACCCAGCCTCATCTTCTTTGCTCAGATACTGCTAGTCCCCAGTACCAGTCATATCGCCTAACCTATAGTTGACATTCATCAAGTTGAGGTGAAGGAATGAATTATTATTTTACCATTCTTACTCTTGCTCACATTGCTTCAGAAACAGAGCTTTTTTTCAGTTTCTCCAATGTTGCCTCCATACTCAAAGCCTCTTTTTACTTTTTTTCCCTAAATATATTTTTAATGGTTGTTCAAGTACAGTTATCTCCATTTTCCTGCCGCCACTTTCCCCTACCTCACCCACCCCCACCTGCCACCCTCAATTATCCCCCCTTTGGCTTTGTCCATCAGTCCTTTATATATGTTCCTTGACAACCCTTCCCCTTTTTTTTCCATTACCCCTCACTCCCCTCCCCTCTGGTTACTGTCAGTTTGTTCTTTATATTTCAATGTCTCTGGTTCTATTTTGCTTGCTTGTTTGTTTTGTTGATTAGGTTCCACTTATAGGTGAGATCATATGGCATTTGTCTTTTACCACTTTTGTGTCTATTTTTCTTGTCTCAAATAATCAAAGCCTTTTTTTCCTTTTTGCCCCATTCTTTCCTGATCTCAGGTTATACAGGTGTTACCCTGGGGATCTTTCCTTTATTTTTTATACCAAATAACTCTTATATTAGATATTCCCTCTATTTTCTTTTAGAGCATTTCTTAAATGTTTAATTGAATATTAGTGTATTTGATTATTGCAAGTTTTTCTTACCATACTGCAAGCCCTGTGAAGCCAGAGAAAATATACTTATTTTGCTAACCATTTTTCATGATTCAGAGTAGGTTGTCAGATATTTGTTAAGCAAAAATGAATGACTCTATTCCTCCTACTTTGATCCTTTAGAGACTAAGTCCAAAGATTTCCCCAAAGACTCAATCTCTTCAGTCACTTTATTCTTTTTTATAGTGTTCATCAGACTTTTTTGAAATTTTGAAATTACCAATGTTGATAAATGTTTCCACATTTGCCAGCTTTTCCTGATTATTTTGGATACTGTGTGTTGCCTGCATGCCACCTGTTCCTTCATCCATCTTTAACTGTAAATATTTCCCCACAGTTCAAGTTTATTTTTAGTTAGTCCCATCCCATCCACTTGCCAGAACAACCCTTCAAAGGACAATGTCCAAATTAACCTTATTTTTTAGGCTTTCATCTTTTCTTTTGGTGCTTTATCAGTATTTTTGAGTCAAATTTATTGGGGTGACATTGGTTAATGCAAATATATAGTTTTCCAAGTGTATATTTCTATGATATATGAACTGTATTGTATTGTGTACCCACCACCCAAAGTCAAATCTTCTTCTGTCACCGTATCTTTGACTTCCTTTACCATTTACTGTCTTACTACCACCACCCCTCCCTCTGGTAACCACCATACTGTTGTCTGTGTCTATGAGTTTTTGTTTGTTTGCTTTTATTTGTTTATTCGTTGCTTTGAGTTTTATATCTTAAATATGAATGAAATCATTGGTTCTCAACTTTCTCTATCTGACTTATTTTGTGAAGCATGATATTCTCAAGGTCTGTCCATGTTGCTGCAAATGGAAACATTTCATTTTTTCTCATAACTGAGTAGTATTTTATAGTATATATGTACCACATCTTCTTTATCCAGTCCTCTGTCAAGGGATACTTTGGTATCCTTTCTTGGATATCCTTTCATGTCTTGGCCACAATGAATAATTCTGCAATGAACATAGGGGTGCATATATCATTGTGAAATAATGTTTTCAAGTTTTCAGGTAGATAACGAGGAGAAGCATTTCTGGGTCATATGCTAACTCTTTCTAATTTTTTGAGGAGTCTCTGTACAGTTTTCCAAAGTGGCTGCCACTGAAAGAGCAATATCACCAGCCAGGACTACATCTTTTGCAAGATTCAAGATTCAAGATTCATGCTGACTACTCTTCTCTATAGTCCAAATCAGTAATCAACTTCCTCTTAATCCCTAAAAAACAAATTTTTCTTCTGAATTCTTCTCCTGAAATCTCTGCCTCATTAATTTGGTCACCAGCATGCTACCATTTTTGAAGTGAACTATGTTTGATCATGTTCAGAACCTTAGAATCATCCTTGACTCCATTTCCTTTGTGTCCTAAATTCAATCAGCATTGTCCCATCGTTTCTGCCATTTTAACCCTTTTTAAACTCTATTCTGGTTTCACAGAAAAAGGACTTAAATTCTTTCCTGTCTAGACAGAATAACAACATCCTAATCCAGTCATTGCCCTTATGCCTGCTGTCTCCAGAACTGTTGTCATATTGGTCTTCCTAAGTAAAGTCCCACTCCTTTACAGGACTGGATCCTTGACACATCAGTCCCCAACTCAGGGATTCTTAGTGTCTGCCTTTTACACACTCACTGAGGTACAAATGCCTGAGTGTGAACCATTAATTTTCTTAAATGTTTTTTTTTGTTGTTTTTCTTGCCAGATTTCTGCAATTGCAAATTTACTGGAAAGTATATTGTTCCAAAATATATTCAGTATTTTAAAATTCTTTGAGTTTTGTCTTACTGCTCCACTTGACAGAAGTGACTTCTAGCTTATAATATTGGGGAAGGAGAGGAGAAGTTCTACTCATGTCAAACATTCTTGTCAAATGATACTTGTTCTACTTGATACCCTTTTTGAAATTCATAACACATTTGACACTTCTTTTATGAGGTAGATATTTTGCTTTATATTATAACTATTGGGTCCTTGTCTTGTTTCCTGAATAGAGACTGTAAGCTCCTTATGAGCAGGCATTATTTCTTATTAATTTTATATCCCCTACAATGCCAATTCCAAGGATTGGCATATACTAGGTGCTCAATTAATACTTGTTGAATTAAACTAAATATGTAGAAAACAAAACTAGTAAAAGTGTATTTACATAGAAAAATATTCAAGAAATCACTGAGATTTGTACATCAGAATGTACAGAATAAAGAATTTATTGTTCCTGCTGTATTATTTGTTTTATTACAAGATTTAGTATCAATAATATTATTTACAAGATTTAGTCATTTTTAAATTTCTAACAAAACACATTAATGTGATGCTCCCAAATGCTCAGCAAGATAATCATAACAAATAATACCATGCACATTTTATAAATAACAAAACTGGAGCACAGAGATTGCATAACCTACTTAAGTTTACATGACTGAAAACAGAGACAGAACTAAAATCAAAGTTTTTCACATTTCTCCAAAGAAGACATACAGATGGCCAATGGACATAAAATGATGACCAATATCACTAATCAGACTATTATGAATACCTGAAACCAATATAATATTGAATGTCAATGGTAATTTTAAAATTTTTAATTAAAAAAATAAAAATAAAATCAGGGTCTTTCAATATTTGTGACTACAATATGCTATCTTCCAATCCCAGTATTATTTGTTTACAGATATAAAGAGAATTAATATATTAATGGAATTTGATGGTTTAAGTTCTGTTTTAGTTAGAATTATAATATTTGTAGAATATATTCATCTAAATATTCTGAAAGATAATTAGACAACTGGGAAAACTCTTAAATACAAAAAAAGTAGGAATATAGAAAAATAAAATTAAAAAATACAAAGGGAGACATGGCAATAATTAGAGTATCAGTTATTTGCAATTATATATACACACAGTTGTGTATAAATGTATATAAATATATATCTGCATATACATGTATATAACATCTGATTGAAAATTCTAGCCACATAATTGATTATCTCTCCCAACCTCATGATCTTAGAATAAGGATTGTAGTGACTGTCTCTCAGAAGCCATACTCATCTCAACTCTTGACAATGAATTATTAATCCTATATCATATAATAGCTCAAAGAAGACAAAATTAGGATTTATATTCTCAACAAAATTAAATTGATTAGCTTGAGATTGTCTGTTACATATCAGCATAAAATAAGGTTTGTAAAACTACAACCCATTCTGTTATTTTAGTATTATTAGCATACAGCTATTTGCTTATGAATAAGCCAGATTCAGATCTTTTGTGACACTTTGAAATTTGGATGTAGAGTCACACTAGGAATTGTACAAAAAAGACATGGTGCTTGAACTTCAATAACTGTCTTCATTCATCCTTAGCACTGCATGCAGGCTCAAGGGAAAAACTGGAAATCCCATGGCACAAACAAAAAATACACTGGTCCCCCAAAATGTGTAAACGTGTTCTTTCTGATGCACCGAGAAGAGGTTTAGTGCATGCAAGTGCACTGATATTGCTGAGGAAATGAAACAACTTAGCTAGGAAGAAAATCGATTTTTGTAATTCTCTCACCAAAAAGAATTTTTGAGAAGTACTGTGGCTATTTCCATCTGACTATAAATATCAAAAAAAGATTTCTGGAATGTTAATTCTATGTTAAAATTAAGTAGAGATTTATGTTTATATTTATAATCAACACTCTAAGAATTTTATGCCTCATTGTAAAAGGTTTTCTAATATTACTACTGTTATGCCTTTAAATGAATTTATTTTCTATCTTTAAGAATAAGATTAGAAAGACATTGATTTTTGCAACTTGATTGGATAAAAGTAGTGCCCTATATGAAATGTAATCCCTCCTCTTAAAGGAAAATTATGTTTTAAAGAATGTTTGCTGACAAAAGTAACGTTTCAGTCTTTTGAAAGTAGCTTTACTAATATAATTGGTGTTTTTTGTTTCCTTCTGTTGTAAGTTGCTGTTTTGATTCTCAGCTTTATGTAGTCTACTGTTGATTTTCTGTAAATTATTCTTCATTTCAGTTAGTGTATCCTTTGTTTCTGGTTGGTTCTTTTTTACAGTTTCCATGTCCTTTTTTATGCTATTTAAGTTCTCTCTAAGTTCATCTACTCTTCCCCTAAGTTCATTGAGCATCCTATAACCAGTGGGTGGAACTCTGCATCCAGCAGATGACTTGTCTCCATTTTGTTTAGTTCTTTTTCTAGAGTTTTCTTCTGTTTCTGTTCATTCTTTTGGGACATGTTTCTTCATCTCCTAATTTTGGCAGTTTCTATGTGTTTGTTTCTAGGTATTAGGTAGAGCTGCTACATTTCCCAGGCTTGGTAGAGTGGGCTTATATAGTAGGTGTCCTCTAGGGTAAAGTGGCACAGCCTCCTTGTTCACCCAAGCTGCACACTCTGGGTGTGACCCTCCCCATGTGTGCTGTGTATACCTTCTTGTTGTACTTGAATCTTGATTAATGTTGGCATGTCAATGGGAGGGATTTATCCTCACCAATCAACTGACAAGGACTGGCAGTGAACACCTGGAGAACCAGCTGTAGGGACCCACCCCCAGAGCAGACTTACATCAGTGGGGTTCTGGTACTTGCTGAGTCCACATCTTGAGTGCATCTCTTGTGGAGGTGGTTGGGTGGTGCTTCATGGTCTGAAGCTGTCCACCAGGTCCACTGACTGGCTCTGGGGCCTCAAAGGAGATGTAGGACAAGGTCAGTCAACCCGTGTTCTGCTTGGGGCTATCCAACACAAGCTACTAAGTGATCTGCCTATGATGGCTGTTTGTGCTGGGTTTGGACTGCTCAGGCAAGGCCAAGCTGCAAATCAAGGCTGCCTGCTGCTAGTGAGAAGTATTGCTGAGGCCATATGCTGCTTGTTTCAGAGATTTTAGGAGAGTCCAAAGCATGAGCTAAGATAGGACATTTTTATGGAAAACCCACCAGAAACAATGTGTGGGCATGCAAGATGGCCACAGGGTCTCAGGGAATCACCAGGGTGAGCCTGACAGTTGGGTCTGACAGTTGATAGACAGGTTGATAGAGACTCATATATGGAGCCTGCCAGCTAGATCTGTTGGGGTGAGGGGGCTCATCAAAGGAATAATGGCCTCTTCCAGCCCTTCTTTCTGGGAGAAAACTGCTCTCTCCATTTCTCTCCCTGATACCAGACAATTCAGCTCTTCTCTGTATGTCCCTGAGGCCTTTGGAGAGGCTGTCCCAGAGTTGGAGCTCAGAAGGTATCATTCCAAGTAATCCTGTGCATGGGTCCTTCAAGGGGGACTCCCTGGGATTTCAGAAGCCCATCATCTCACTCATCCACAATCCCCATGGGTTTTTACAGCTGAAAGTTATGGGGTGTTCTCTTTCTGGCTCTGGAACCCTGGGGTAGGGGAGCCTAGTATGGGGCAGAGACCTCTTGTTCCTCAAGGAGAACCTTCACAGCTGAGACAGGCCTCCAATTTTTTTTTTTTTTTTGCCTCTGTGGATGTCGGACCAGCCTGTGCGAGTCTCCATCTCTCCTACAAGTTCAGATGTGGATTATATTTTTTAAAATATTTTATTTATTTATTTTTAGAGAGAAAGGGAGGGAGAAAGGAGAAAAACATCAGGGTGTGACTGCCTCTTGTGCATCCCCTATTGGGTTCCTGGCCTGCAACCCAGGCATGTGCCCTGACTGGGAATCAATCCAGCGACCCTTTAGGTCACAGGCCTGTACTCAATCCACTGAGCAACACCAGACATGGCTAGGTGTGGATTTTTCTTTATATCCTTAGTTGTAGGACTTCTGTTCAGCCAGATTTCAGGTGGTTCTGAAAGATGGTTGTTCTATAGTTTAGTTGTAATTTCGATGTCAGAATTTTATTTTACATCTGAATTTCTTTTTTAAATTTATTTATTTTTATTTTTTATTTTAATTGTTGTTCAAGTACTGTTTTCTGCCTTTTACCCCCATCCCAGCCTACACCCCTGCCCTCCCCACCTCCTTCTCATTTCCACCCCCTTCCCTTTGTTTTTGTCCATGTGTCCTTTATATTTGTTCCTGCAAACCCTTCCCCTTTTCCCCTGAAATTCCCTCCCCTCCCCCCTCTGGTCACTATCAGCCTGTTCTCAAGTCCAGTGTCTCTGGCTATATTTTGCTTGTTTATTGGTTTTGTTGATTGGGTTCCTGTTAAAGGTGAGATCATATGGCATTTGTCTTTCACTGCCTGGTTTATTTCGCTTAGCATAATGCTTTCCAGCTCCATTCATGCTGTTGCAAAGGGTAGGAGCTCCTTCTTTCTTTCTGCTGCATAGAATTCCATTGTGTAAATGTACCATAGTTTTTGGATCCATTCATTTACTGATGGGCACTTAGGTTGTTTCCAATACTTGGCTATTGTAAATTGTACTGCTATGAACATTGGGGTGCATAGGTTACATGTGAATTTCTTTTCTTTTTATTGTGATTTGTTTGAGGGAAAACATGGATAGCTTTTATTAGCTAGAGTGTAAGCTTTACACTTTAGTTTATTGAATTTATAACTGTCCTTATGCTTCTTTCTTGCTTGTGGATTTCTCCTTCAAGCATGCATCAGTTCAGCACATCTAGGCAACATTCCTTATGAGCCAGCATGGGGCTAAGCCCTGCGAATGCAATGTGCACACTCCGGCTGACACTGCCTATTCTCGAGTTAATATCATCAATGTGATTGGACTTTTGCTTTTTTATTTTGAATGTAATCTAGTCTCAATCTACGTTGTGGTAAAAGGCAGTAAGTAATTAAACCTTGAGTAAAAGATTTATGTACATGCTTGCAATTGGTCTCTTCAATTCTCAGTAAATATCTTAAATATGTTCCACCCACCTAGTACTTCTGCATGTTGATAGCACACTTGTTTTTCACTGCAAAACTTACAGGGATCACATTGAAAGCAGAGTAACTATCTTCACAGACAATTCTTAGAAAAGCTGAAAGGAGATTGCTGATAAACGCAGCCCCCCTTTGGGGTGCGAAGCTGCTCCGCTAGCCAGAACAGGGTGATGATGAGCGGAAGGGAGGCTGCACCTGTGAAGGGACGGTGCTGCGAGGCTGTGGGGCTCAGTCACCCAAAGAGCCCTCTCTTCCCTCCACACTGATAGTTCATAAACGTTTAAATAAAAGTCATAAGTAAATATATTAACAATGCTTAAGATGTAACATAAGCTAACTATCTTTTTGTGAAGTTAACTTGAACTGAAACTTAAATTTAATTACAAAAGGAATATAATTATCAAAAACTTAATGAACACTATGATGCTCTGCTGTCAATTGAGAAAAAACTGTACTGAGAGACTATCTGGTTAAATATGTCCATTTCTAAGGGAGCTATTACAAGCCTGATTTTTCTTATCCTTAAGTAAAGTAATATGTATCTGATTAGCTGTACAAGGAAACCTTTCAGAATTGAGGTGCAAGTGTAACGAAGAATTACCTAGAAATAAAATAACTGGATTCATGTAGTTCTCTCTGTGGAGCAGGCTCACAGCTTTCCTCTTCTTTCCCAGGGCCCTCTGTCTGTCTCTGTCCCTCCGTGCCTCTCACCACCTCTCCAGAGAACAGGCCAGAACCTTTCCCCCGTTTATGTCTCTCGAGGCACTTCTCTCTATCTCCATCTCTCTCCCTCTTTCTCCTAAGCCCCAAAGGCCCTTTGTTTGCTATGACTTGTTTCCTGAACCCATTCCTTCTATGGCTCACTTCTTATACCTCTGTGACAAAAAGTAATTGATTAATTAATAAAATAAATAATTAGATTCAGAGGACAACCTATGCTTTGTTTCAACTATTTTATCCTCAAACTGTAGAAATTGAATATCAATTTAATAACTATATGAATTATGTAAAGTAGCAGCTTTCATAGTGACAATAGGGTCAAAGTTGTACAATTTTCATTTAATCAATTATTAAATTCTAATAAAATGTTTCTCTTCACAAATAATGTGAGAAGTTTTTTTAAGGTGATGGATGCATGAATGCATCTATTCATCTACCCATCCATTGATGTAACAACAACCACAACTAAAATAAGTGACTTCTACGAGTCAATCACTGTCCTGTGTACTGAAAACATAAACACAGAGGCAAAAATATCGAGTCTCTTGTCTTGTAGTCTTCTAGTAGAAGTAAATATGCAACCACCACCACTGCCGCCACAAGCAACAATAAACCAAAAAATAAAATAAATAACTCAACTGCATTATACATTAAACAGTTACAAGTGCTATAAAAATATAAAATAAAGCAGGGGAGAAGAAAGTGTCAGAATTTTAGGATGTTGCAGTATCATTTGCCCTTTTTAGGTTTGAGAATGATTTATAAAATAAATTGGGTATGATCCATGATAGAGCAATAAAGAGAAAAAATCATCCATTCTCTATAAAATTACCAAACAATGAAAATTACTTGAAAATTCATCTTTTCTCTTTTCCCTATAATGGGGGGAAGCAGAAAAAATGAAAACCAAGAACTGAACATGTCTCGAACTGATTAGAAATTAAAGAGTTCTCAAATGTTAAAATAAAACAAAAAATTTATTTTTCATAAATAGAATTTTAAAATATAAAATCTTGATAGAAAACTTCATATTTCAAATATAAATATTTCATATTAAAAGGCATGTGTGCACTTGTGATTAGTGTACTTATCATCTCCCTGCTGTGTGTCACATTTTGTTTTAGAAAGTTTATAAAATGGACCACTTTCAGATAAGCTGTCACATTTTGGCCAGAGAAAATTGAAAGATACATTTAAGCCATATAACATTTCTGATGTGTCAAATACATTTAGAAAGAAGATAAGCAAGACAAAATTCAAATTACTGCCTACTTATGATAAGTAGTTTCAAACGTTATAGTTAATGTTTAAAACATCAGCTTACATTTAGAAAGTTTGGATCTTGATAAATCTGTGTTGGTTACTTGAAAATATAGCCAGCTGGCTGGCTACCTTAGCCACATCATGCATGCCAGTTCAAAGCTGGGTGTCTAATGATGTCATAAACAGCCCGATAATGAGCAGGACACATATTGCCATTTTGCATATGGGTGGAAATGGAATATACATGCAAGTATGTGATGATTTTTATAATTTTTATGCAAACATGTTAATTTTTGCTCATGTGAAATATAGTAATCATGCTTAAATTGAGATTTCATTCAGGAAAATGTTTGGCAGAGTGTAATTTAACAAACATTTTTAATAAATGATGACTATTTAGGAAAAATTTTCTAAGTAATTAGTATTTTACATACCTTACCTTATTTAATATGTGGGGTAAAACTATGAGTTAAATATTATTTATATGCCAAATTTAAAATTAAAACATTATGTTAAATAAGGTCAAAAAGCTGGGGTATGAATCTCAGTTCCACTATTTACTAGCTGTCTGATCCTACCCATTTACATTCTGATATGCCTCAATTTCCCCATCTCCAAAATGGGGATAATAATGATATCTATCTCACAGACTAATATGAGAATTAAATGAATCAAAACATGTAAAATTTGCAGAACAATGTACTCACATAGAAAGCACCCAGTGATGTTACCTACTGTGGTGGTGTCAGTTGATATCACAGGTAATGATCTAAAGCTAAATAAACTAATATGGTGTAACTAGAAAGTGGCTGAACAAAGGCATAAAATCAAATCCCTTACCTTCCAATCTTCTTTTTTCCCAAAGTTTGTGACCTCTTACAGTTTAGATGATTGAAAAGTAGAATTTCCCTAGATACAGGAAGAAAATTTCATAGGTTTGGGTGTGTCAATGGCAGACTCTATAAATCAAAACTCTATTTCAAATGGTAATTTGCTTTGAATTTTTCTCTTCTTTTGATTTTAAAATTTTGAAATAATTATTTCAGATTTCATCAGTTTTCAATATCTATGTAATTACTACACTAATGTGCAATCATCTTTAAGAGAATAGATTCATGGATGCAAATATTTAATCACTATGTTGTACACCTGACACTAATATAATGTCATATGCCAATTATACTTCAATTTTTTAAAAAAAAACAGCACAGTATATATTGATTTAATCTCATATGTACTTTTTTTATTTGTATAAATCAGAAATGAACCCCAAGCCCAAGAACTGGTTTGACATTGATGTAACATTAATTTGTATTTTCTTTTGCCTACTTGTGTTTGATTTCATCTTTGGCACTAGTTTGTGACGGGCTGTATACAAAAAGAAGACACTAGCAACAGCATCACTGGCAAGCATTCTACCCTTTAAAGGTTGTGCCTGAAGTAAAGAAATATAACACAATACACAGTCTTTATCCACTCCCGATCATTCTTTTCCACAAACTTATAACCTGGAAAAGTAGCTCAAATTCCTTCTCATGCACCTTCTTGACCACTTTTATTGACTTTAATTTTACCAAATTTTGATTCACAAAAGTAGATAAAACCTAACAATTCTGGAAAAACAGTGGTCCAAATGTATAGTGTTCATCAGGAGGAATGACAGTAAACTTTGGAAGACTTTGCATTTCTTAATTTATCTTTTGTCTAGTGATAGTCGAAAGATGCCCACCTGGAGAAGTCAGGTAAAACTGCCTTTTCTTTGGTAGGTAAAAAGGGGCTTCTACTTGTGTCCTCTAAAATGTGTAAAGTTTCAACTCTCTCTGAGTCCCTTTACCTCATGAAGCTAATTTTTATCATAGAGAAGAAATAGTATTGGATTAAAATTTAGAATGTAATCTGGTTTTAAAGCTATCATTTGAAGTTTTTACTAAAATCTTAAAATATAAATTAGATCTTAGCCTGCACAGTGTTTTTTCATCTTGTTTCTCCCACTGCCTTCCCTCTCTCTCTCCCTCTCTCTCTCTCTAAGACACACATGAATGTAAGAAAAAAGGATCATAATTTTAACTCTATCGATTATATATACATATATCTCAATAGTATATGTTGTCTTCTAAATGTAATCACTCTATAATCCACTTCTACATATATTTTTTATTATTTATTGTTGTAAATCTACTTTGCCCCACCCTGTATATAATTTCACTCATGATGTTTTCCTTTCCAAGATCTCCTCCTTTCTTTCTGCACAAAATGACCTCACACATGCTTTTACTTCATTTGTCTCAATTGTTAGTTTTTTAAGAAGCTGTTTTTCACTAAATTCCTTTTTTATTTTATATCTACTTGGGCATGTTTTCTCATCACTCAGTAGCATAGTTTGTTATTTTGTCTTTTCTATTCAATGTCAATTTTTATTTATTCGAATCTAGGCAAATGTTGGGCATGCTGTGGCTTACTACAGTGAGAGAAAGCAGCCCTTGAATTCCATACAGCCTTCTAGAAGAGTGGGCACAGAGAGGCTGATACTCTTGAAGGGACTGAAATCCAAACTGGCAACCCAAAATGTAATCATTTTGTAAGACCCAATTCATGTTTTGCTCTTCCATGATACATCTTCTCAGCTGAGTTATTTTCAGCTTCCTTACTGATCCCACCACAGAATGTATGTCTACCCAATTTTTTAAAGTATCTGTTTAGACATCTTTCTTTCCTCTTGTTTGCAGACTCCTTTTTCAAATCCACCCCCAAATTAAACACTGTGTCAGGTACATAGTGCTTATGAATTAATTGGATGCTCAATAAAATTGAAGTACAAACAAAGGGTCAATTGGCAAGAATGTTCACTTGAGGACAAGCCCAAGAAATCTGAATCAGGGTTCCTGGAGTCCTTCCGCCAAATATCAGTTTGATGTAGAGCTGAGTTTAGAGTTAGTTGTTCCCCATTAAAGGGGAATGTACAATATAAAGTAGCTCCTCTAACATATATATAAGAAAAAGCTATGAAGTTGAGAAAAATATTGAGAGCAAAGGAAAAGAATGAGTAGTCTATAGGGTCCCAGAGAAGAGAAGACATAAGGACAGGTGCTGAATCGCACAGATGGGAGCCCTGCAGATAATGCTGAGCTCTCCCGGGGACACGCCCAGTGCTCAGGAAGCCTGGCTTTGGGGCAGTCTCTGTTCCCATGGGGCTTTTATTGCCCTTACTCCAGCTCACGGACTTACAGTAAGTGATAATTTAACTGGGGCACCATCAGAGAATTTCAACTTCTTCCAGCTGAAGAGCTGACTGAGAAAAGTGCTCATTTTTGTAATCATTTGACAAATAATGCTATACTTTGTGTTAAATTCTAGGAAGATCATGATAATGTGTGTGATGTGCTGCTGACACTTGCCTGTTAAGCCATAATTCTGATTTCAGTATCCTGAAATTTAATATAGACTGATGATTAATAAGTTATTTTTGAGTAAATATGAGATCCATTGATTTTCAATATTTATATCTCTCTTTCTCCAAATATGACTTGAAGTAAATGAATAAAATATGATTAACTGAAAAATTGGTTTGACATAATTCCCAAATTATAAAATTATTTAGTACATATTATTTTCACCTAATGTTTTATAAACCTGAGAGCAGAAACTATGTTTTATTTATTGCTGATTTCCTCATTTAAGCATTTCTTAAAGTATGATTCAAAGACTACCTTCATTAGAGTCACATGGAATGCTTGATAATATATGTATTTTGAAACTCCATACTGAATGGATCAGAAATTCAGGGAAATGGAACCTAGGGATCTGCATGTTACAGACTCCCCTAGTGAAGCTTATGCATGTAACAGTTGAGAACTCTCATCTGAAGATACTGCCCAGAGTACTTTACAAAGAGACAAGTGAGGAACACTTGCCAGCAGCACCGTGAGGTATGATCTCAGCCAAGACGACTTCACACTAAGAGGCTGAGTGTGACTGAGGGCTGTCTTCCTAATGAGGTTCTTGAGAGGTAGGGAATATAGATCTGTGCTGTTTTGATGTCCCTAGATTTGGGACATAAAAAGTAGATGAGATTTCTAGAGCCTCCTGTAAAATGGAGAAAGAGGGAACACACAGAGGAATGCAATAAAGATGGGGGTCAGTCAGAAGATGTAGCCCAGCCAGAAGAAATCCCCAGTGGGATTCAGTTTATAATTGAGTATCTTCTCAGTAAGCTTTTTGCCTTTCTTCTTATTGATTCTGTATAGATGAGAAGTGATGACCACTATAAAAAGGACCACAATCTCACTATCCGCAATGTGTGGCTGCCTGTGTTATGAATGAAGGAATCAGCTAAATTACCATGGATATTCAAAATCAAAGAGTCTCCTTTCCATCTTTCTTCTCTTGTTTCAACACCTGGGAATAAAGACAAATGAAAGAGAAAGTTAAAAAAAGCAGACCCAGTATACCTGCCCATCAGTGTGAACTACTGGGACCTCCCTGAGCCTGCAATGGGGGGGAGAAAATTAAGTCACAATGGAGGCTAAAACATACAGTGGGGTAAAGACAGTGTATTCAATAAATGGTATTGGGTAAATTAGACAGGTACATATAAAAAAATGAAGTTATATCACCTTTTACACCATACACAAGAATAAACTCAAAATAGAATAAAGAGGTATATGTTAGACTTACACCATAAAGATCTTAGAAGAAAACAGGCAGTAAAATCTTGCACATTTCTCATAGCAATATTTTTTCTGATATATTGCCTCAGGCAAGGGAAACATAAGCAAATGAGACTATATCAAACTAAAGTTTGTGCACAGCAAAGGAAATCATTAACAAAATGAAAAGAGAGCCCACTGAATGAAAGGACATATATGCCAATGACACATTTGATAAAGAGTTAATATCCAAAATTTATAAAGAACTTACAAAACTTAACACCAAAAGTTCCCATATAACCCAATGAAAAAATGGGCAAAGGACCTGAATAGACACTTCTCCAAAGAGGACATACAGACAGCCAATAGACATATGAAAAGTTGTTTAACACTACTGATTATCAGAAAATGCAAATTAAAACCACAATGAAATATCACCTCACACCTGTCAGAATGGCCATCATCACTAAATCAATAAACAACAAATGCTTACCAGGATGTAGAGAAAAGGGAACCTTCATGTATTATTGGTGAGAATGTAGGTAGGTGAGCCACTGTGGAAAGCAGTATGGAGTTGCCTCAAAAAACTAAAAAATGGAACTGCCTTACAACCCAGCAATTCCTCTTCTGGGATTTTATCCAAAGAAACACTAATTTGAAAGAATATAAGCACCTGTATGTTCATTGCAGTGTTATCTACAATAGCCAAGAAGTGGAAGCAGTCCAACTGTCCATCAAAATCTGTGGTGCATAAAAAAGCTGTGGTACATTTACAAAATGGGATACTACTTGGTTGTAAAAATAAAAGAAGGAAATCTTACCCTTTTGAACAGCATGGATGGACCTGCAGAACATTATGCTAAGTGAAATAAGCCAGTCAGAGAAAGACAAATACCATATGATCTCCCTCATATGTAGAATCTAATGAACAAACTGAACTAACCAGCAAAATGGAGGCAGGGTCATAGATAGCAGGCTGACAGCTGTCAGGAATGTGGGGTTAGCGGGGCTGGTGGGGTGGTGGTGGAGGGATTGAGCAAAAAAGAAAAATAAAAGAGAAAAAACTGCACTTGGACTACAGTGTGGTGATTATTGGCGGGGAGAATGTAGAGGGAAGTAAAGGAGGATATAGAGGAAATAAACGTTAAAAAAAAGAATGAGAGCATGCCCACAAAAAGACTGTACAAGAATGTTCAGTAGTAGTACCTTTGTTCCTTATAACAATAAACTAAAAGTGACTTTAAAAAAGAACATTAATTCAGCCACAAATCTCTGTTTTATACTGTGTAGGATAGAATTTCAGTAACTGAATCTGTTCTAATAACCCAAGGTGAGTAACAACTTGTGAAATTAGACTGACATATCAAAAGTAATCTTGATGCCCAGCAAAAGTGTGGTAACAGAACAAAGTGATAAATGATTAGAAATAAAACCATCACATTTTTATACCTGACTAAAATGAAACTCTTTACAAAGCACAGCAAAAATTTACAGACATGGCATAAATTAAGAGATTTTATTGTTAGGCTTAAAAGCTTACTCATGACCCATATAGGTTACCCTCAATGACAACAATATGATAGATGGACACCATATCTAAGGGTGATAACAATTTCCAAGCAATTCTAAACCATGATTAAACACAGCTCGTAGATCAATTCCCCTCAGGATTATGGAGCCTGGTTTACCTCTCCCTGACTAATTAAGAAGTGATTACCAGTAAATTAGGATGCATGAAAACACATGCTGAAATCTGCTGAGCTTTTAGAAGTAGAACATGGAGGGTAAATTGAATCATGTGTAACACTTGTGCACACTTGGGAAAATAGTATCTTAAAGATGCTTCTTCTTTGATTGCTACAATGACGAAGGTGAGTCACCTTGTATTAAAAGGTAATACGAGGCTTTAAATGAGCCATAAAGCCAGTCTATTGTCTAAACTAATTACTTGGCACCAGTCGTTGCCTATGATAACAGAGTACTCATTTAGCTCAACATGGGAAATGAAAATTATTGGATGATGCCTTTAATTTAGGAAAGAAACTAACTATCCCTTTTCTGTTAAAAAAATTGATACCTACTTTGATATTTTGAACTGAATAATACCTTCTTAACACCTTGCCAACAAAATAGTTAAACATTTTACTATGTCAAAGCTCCAGGAGACTACATGAGGTTTTTAAAGTGGCAATATTTTTTTAAATATGAGAAGAAAATCAAAACAAAACAATGAAATACTAGAGTATATACATGTGGTTTCTCTTAGTGCAGGGAAGAATAAACTTTGCATTTTGAAAAAAAACAATGGCAACATCTTTTAAATTCCCATTATTTAATATTGGAAGGCAAAGTAGTTTATTAAAAGTTTAAGAGAGCTTATATGATTCTAATGGCTAACCATGTAATTCTGTGGGCATAAATTCTTTCATAATCATTACTATGCATATCCAAAAGCAAATGAACTACCATTATTGGCAATTGCAAGTGCCAAATTATTAAGTGCATTAACGATTTTAGGTTATTAGAGTTCCACTTAATGCTCTGGAGCAGCAATTTATTGCTGGACTCAAGTGGCCTGAAGGGTCTAATGCACCCCATGAAGGAAAGCACTCAATCACTTTATTTCCATGTGGGTCATCTGTGTATTCAAGATGAGCAGAATTGTGGGGATTAAAAGTTATCATTGAGAAATGAAAAAATATATGCTATAACATACAAAATTTAGGAGTTGTATTTTCTGGAGAATTCAGAGATTTCAAAAGACCTTTTTTAGAATATTATTTTTTTTAATTTGATGACAAATTATAGTCAACAAAACCTTTTTGAATAATTAAGATTAAAAGTAAGAACTATCTTGAAATCACATTGGTAAATGATAAGCACTGAAATGTCAAGTTATTCAGGAAAAAGGGAAAATCTATTTGTGAGTAAGAGCTAAATATTCAAGGTCATTTAATGAACAAGCAAAAAATACATTTGACTGTATAAAGCTAACATTACCTTATATAATAACATGCAGACACAAGAGTATAAATATAATATATGCACTGAATATTTAAGGCAGTTTTTATTAATTTGGTTCATTTTAATTTCATATTTTAATTCAGGCTTCAAAGAGAACACCACAGACAACCTCCCCTGAGTTTGCTTTTCTAACTGCTTAGTTTACTCAAATAATTATTGATAAAGAATCTTGCAACTGGCCCTCCTTATACATATTTGTTTTGAAATGTGGTTAAAATTGATGAATATCAATGAATACATGTAATAATTGAGTCTCTTTCATGAATATTCCTCAATTATACACATATAAGTTCATCATCAATTGAGGTCCAAATTATTTTGAAGTCAATTTTATATAGATACTTCATTTCATTGTGTAAGAAGTGTTCCTGTGTTTTTGCTAAATAGTACACTATTGATCATGGGAAACAAGGACTCACCTGGGGTATTTTAGGTAGCGACAATATCAAGGACAAACATAGGTGTAAGAGTCCCTGGTTTTTACACTCATCTAAGAGGAACTTCTGTGTGGTTGGAAACCAGAACTTTTCCTGGATCCAAAGCTTTGTCAAGCACCCAGGCATCAGGACTTTAATGATGTTTACAATAGTGCAGCCCATTTACAGTAACGCACCTGTTCTCTATGTGTCTATTTCTGTCTGGATCAATCTGTGTCTCTTTCTGTTACTAATCGGCTCCTTATTCATGCAACAAATAGTCACTGAGTGCCAGCAAGGTGCCAGGATCTGTTTTTAATATTTGGAAACATTGGTATAAAAAGTACAAGAACATGAGTGAGCCCAACAGACTTCCTTGAATGTTTATTGTGAAAAGACTGAGGATAAACAACATGTTTAATTTTTAAAAGTAAGTAAATAGTATATTAGAAGATAATGCATGTTATGGAGAGAAAAGTATGTCTAAATACTATACATCTGGGCAAACCAATAAGGAAGCCTTGTGGCACTGACAGGAAGGTCAGCCACATGATTCCTGATCTTCATAAGGGCAACTACATTGTGTCTCCAATATCTAACCCCAATAAAAAACCAAACTACCCCTCCTTAATATCCCAAGACATCCTTACACATGTTTGGGAGCCTCTCTTGCTTAACTCAAAGCTTCATTATGTTAGTAATCAATCTTGTCATTGCCTTTTGGTGTTTGTGGAGTGTGATCAGTCTTGGCATCCTAAGAATTTTGGATGAGGTCCATATTTTCTCCAAGGAGTGAACATAACATCTATGATCACGTTTATAAGTCTCTTTCTTTTTCATTTCAGGCAAATTAGACATTCCAGGTACTTATAAATATCTGTGACATTTCTTCCAGACCACTAATCCTGACCATGATATTAGTTTGATTATGTTTTATTAAAATATATTCTATGTCTTCTATTTTTGAACCTTCCCAGATTATATTTGGTAATGTTATCAAATCAATTTCTTTGAAGAAGACTACAGAATATGCAAAACAATGGAAAATTTGCAATGTGAACTGCTCCCAAATATATTCTTCTTTTAACAGTGATTAATATTTCAGTGCCTTGCTTCCAAAGATATATTATTACCAGACATTTGTAAAGATCTTTTTTGTTCATTCCCTTCTCAATCCTTTGAAATAGCATACAAAACCAGGAATTTCTCACATGCCTGATTAGAAATTATTTTTTTGTTTGTTTTCTTGTTTCTTTACCCCAGTGATGGAAGAATGAGATAACATCCGTGAAAACTGATGTGGTGCCCTCAACAAGGCCCAAGCTAGGATAATCCAATCTTAAATTACCCCATGCATTTCAACTTTCCAGAGTTCCAAGGGAAAAAAAACAACACATAAGAATATTATTATCACTCAAGCATTCACAGCTTTAAAGTATCATAATCAATATGCAAAAGTCAGTATCACCACTTATTAACTGAAATATTTTACAGCAATATGGAAATGTAAATTATTTTATTGCTAGTAACTTTTTTATTATTAATTATAAATATTATATTAATTATGTATAAATTGGGTGGGGAGAAGCTGAAGAATCTATTCTTCCAAAAGACTCACACTAGCAAAACTAAGTTAAATCGAGCAATCTAGTCATACATGTTTTAAAATACCACTCTATAATAATTTTTGGAAGTTTGTCTATTCCATATACATGAGTAAAAAAATTAACAGATATTTGGTGAATTGAGTCAGCTCTGTCTTAGAAAACACTAGATTTTTTATTGACTCCAAAAACTAAGAGTTCAATTTAAAAAAATAAACAAGCATATCATTTAAACTTTTCTTCATTTATGACATGATGACATAATAAAAAGATTTTTCTTAGTAATTAATATGTATGATAAACCACTCTAACCATAATTTTTACCCATCTCTAAGGTGAAGTAAAATTTATATATATTTGTATGTTTGTCTTTTCTCTCTGCCACACAGCTCCTAAAACTGTTGGGATCTTTGCAGTGATAAGAGTGACTCCACTGAACTGATGAGATGACTCTTTGCTGGGGGTCTCTCTGCCAGTAAATGCAAAATTCCTCAACCTGACAAAGATCTATAAAAAACTCTACAGCCAACATTATATCTAATAGTAAAAGTCTCTCCCCTAAGTCACTGAAAAAGGAAATGATGTTCAATCACACCACTCCTATTCGACATTGTACTGGAGAAATTAGAACCTGTGCAATAAGGCAAGAGAAAGAAATGAGCAGTATGTGTTTGGAAAGGAAGATATAAAACTATTCTGATTCACAGACAATATATTGTCTATAGGGAAACCTAAAGAATCTATGAAAATAGTGGTTAGAAATGTTAAGTAAGCTCAATGAGGTCAATATAAACAAGGTAAATATAAAAAAATAAATTATATTTCTATGGAATAGCAGTGGAAAACTGGAAATTGAAATATAATAAACAAGATTTGTAACTGCACAAAAAAACATGAAATCGCCCTAAATATCACAAAAGATGTGTACAACTGTATGCTAAAAATAGCAAAACACTGATTAAAGAAATCCAAATGATTAAAATAAGTGGAAAAATTTGTAAGTTCATGAATTGGAAGACTTAATATTTGGGGAGATTTTAAAAATCCCTAAATTGTGCTATAGATTTAATGCATCCCACTCACAAGCCCAGTGAGATTTCTTTTTGTAAAATTTGACAAGCTGATTCTATAATTCACATGAAAAGTACAAAAGATCTATAACAAACACAATTTGAAAGAGAAGAGTCAATATTTGATTGCCAGGCAACATTAGTCAAGAGCGGTAGAATGGTGAAAGCATGGGCGCAAAGATCAGTGCAGCAGCATCGAGTATCCAGATAGACACCCACACAAATGAAGACATTTGATTTTTTGACAAAAATGCCAAGGTAATTTAATAAAGAACAGATGAATCTTTTCAACATTGGGTGCTGGTATCTGGTCATCAATTATTTATAATCCTCTTGCACACAAAATACATTCATTCTTTTCCAAATTTGCCAAAAGTCTTATCTCATGATAACCAACAGAAAATTCAGTCTCACTCTCGCTATCAGATTTAGCTGGATAGGCTTCTTATTCAATGCACTTATTTACATACAACCACTAAAGTATAACCTAAGGTATAAAGAAACACACTGTCACCCACTCCCAGCATGCAATCATAGGACAGGTATAGAGTAACTACTGAAACTATTCACTAAGAGGAAAATGGGAATCACATAATTACTGATCTATGCTATTCCTGAAATCCATCCAAACAAGTAAGAGATGTTCCTTGATTCAAGTAAGCTTCCTAAAAACTGAATCATTTGATTGAGAGAATACATCAGATAACCTATTAAATTCTTCAGTGGGCATTTTGGGGATCCAAAGAACTATTTTCATTTTCTACTGTCTTTGTGTTTTAATTTCAAGTTCACTATGTTTCATGACTATAATTCCCTTAGAATTTCATGGCTCCCCTGTGAATAATTCTGTGGTTCACTTTATTCTCAAAAGCCAAACCCACAAATCTTTTCAAGATAATGTCTTTGTACCTAGGTTTTTGATAAGACTCTGGAGACAATGCCCATAGCTCCTTAAAATCCTTTCATTTGAGAAGAGGCCTAGGTGGCCAGTCAAGACGGTAGTGCAAATAAACACAGTACTCAAATTCTGTTAGAACCACATCAAAATTATAACCGAACTACTGAAAAACCATCATTTAGAGTAACAGGACATTTGGCTAAACAGAAATCCTACAAGTAAAGATATAAAGAAGAAATCACATCTAGACAGTTAGATCAGAGACAGGGAATGGGCTGGCCCCACACCCAGGTGTAGTAGTTAAAAATCAGAAGGGGAATCTCAGCTACAGAGATTCTCCCTGAGGAGGGAGGTGTCCTAACCCCACATCAGGCCCCCCAGCCCAGGGTTCCAGTCCCAGAAAAACAAGTTCCCATAATTTCTGGCTGTAAAAAACAGCAGGTATTGCTGGTGAGGGAGACAGAGAATTCTGGAGTTCCATGCACTTCCTCTTCTTTAAGTATATTTTATTGATTATGCTATTACAGTTTTCCCAATTCTTCCCCCTTTATCCCCCCTCCTCCCTGTACCCCCCAACCCTCCAGCATTCTCCCACCTTAGTTAATGTCCATGGGTTATACATATAAATTATTTGAATTCTCTGTTTCTTCTACCATTCTTAATCTCTCACCATCTATTTTATGTACCAATTATGCTTCTTATTCCCTGTACCTTTCTCCCCCTATCCTTTCCTCCTCCTCCCCACTGAAAACCCTCCATGTGATTTCAACTTCTCTGATTGTGTTCCTGTTCTAGTTGTTTGCTTAGTTTTTGTTTTCATTGTTTTTCTTTTTTTAGGTTCAGTTGTTGATAGTTGTGAGTTTGTTGTCGTTTTACATGCACTTCCTCTTTATGGGCCCCCACACAGACTTACTCAAACTCACTTGTTCTAAGCTCCAGCACTAGGACAGCAACTGGAAAGTCACCAAGGACATATTGGGAAGAACTGAATTGTCTGGCATCAGGGCAAGAGCTGGAGGGTCACCTTTTATGTGACGGAGGTGCTTGCAGAGGATACTGCTCCTTTTCTGTGGGGGCCCTACCCCCACAGATCCAGCAGGTAAGCCATGTCTGAGCCTCTGTAACGTGGCTATCACTTTTTATCCCACCCTAGTTATTCATTGAGACCCTTCCCCACCAAACTTGTGGGCCCACCAAGAGGGTTCCATTGGCTTTTCCATTGTCTTGGTTTATGCTTTGGACTTTTCTAAATATCTCTCAAACCATCAGCATCTGTCCTTGGCATGCCCTGTACCTCTTGCTAAGTGGCCCAAGGGCCAGCACTAGTGGTAGCCAGGCTTGGCTAGCAGCTTGGGCTCTCCTGGGCACCTTCAAGACCAGCACAAATAGCTGCCATATGCAGATCACTTTGTAGCTCATGCTGTGTGGCCCCAGAGCAGGATACAGGTGGGGGGCTGAACCCAACCTGCATATCCTGTGAGGCCCAAGAACCACTTCCACAAGTGATACACCAAAGGGCTAGACTCGGTGAGTATCAAAGCTCCACTGAAGTAAGTCTTGCTTCTTGTAGTCAGCCTTGCACAGCTGATCTCCATGGTGGTCACAGAGAGTCCTTATAGCCAATAGCCCTAGGGGTAAATACTTCCTGCTGATGTGCAAACAACAATCCAAGTTCAACTACAACAGGACAGTGCTCAGAGCTCAAACTGAGGGTGCACCTAGAGTGCCAAGCTGGGATCAGGTAGGCTGTGCCACTGGACCCTATACAATACATACTAATGAGACCACCCCAACAAACCTGGGATACATAGTAGCTCTACCTAATAAATAAAAACAAACACAGGCTGCCAAAATGAGGAGATGAAGAAACATTCCAAACTGAAAGAACAGAACAAAACTCCAGAAAAAGAACTAAACAAAATGGAGACAAGCAATCTACCAGATACAGAGTTCAAAACACTGGTTATGATGATGCTCAATGAACTTAGGGAAAGAGTAAATGAGCTGAGTGAGAACTTCCACAAGGGGTAGGAACATAAAAATGTAGCTAGAAAACATAAGAAAAAACCAGTCAGAAATGAAAAATATAGTAACTGATATGAAGACTATATTATAGAGAATCAATAGTAATTAAGATAAAGCAGAGAATCAAATGAGAGAATTGGAAGTTAAGGAAGCAGAAAACACCCATTAGAACAACAAAAAGGTATTTTTAAATCCAAATATATATGGGTAGCATAAAGTCCTCAGGGACAACTTCAAGTGTACATCATGAGGGTGCCAGAAGGAGAAGATGGAGAGCAAGGAATTGAAAATCTATTTGAAAAAATAATGAAAGAAAACTTCCCTAAGCTGGTGAAGAAAGTAGACATACAAGTCCAGGAAGCTCAGAAATTTCCAAAAAAGATAAACCCAATGAAGCCTACAGCAGACACATGACAATTAAAATTCTGAAGGTTAAAGACAAAGCCTGAATCATAAGAGCAGTAAAAGAAAAGCAGTTCATTACCTACAAGAGAGCTCCCATGAGACTGTCAGCTGATCTCTCAGGCCAGAAGTGACTGGCAAGAAATATTCAAAGTGATGAAAAGCAAGTTCCTGTAAACAAGATTACTCTACCCAGCAAAGCTATCATTTAGAATCAAAGGACTGATAAAGAGTTTCCCAGACTAGAAACATCTACTGGAGTTTATCACCACTAAACCAGTATTGCAAGAAATGGTAAAGAGTGTTACAGTGGTGGGAGATTGGAGAATGAGTGAAAAAGACTGCAGTATTAAGAAGTACCAATTGGTTGTCAGAGAATAGTCATGGGCGATGTAATGTGCAGCATAGGAATATAATTAGTAGTATGTAATAACTATATATGGTGTCACATGGGTACTAGATTTATCGGGGTGATAATTTAGTAAGTTATATAATGGTAAATCACTAGGTTGTACACCTTAAACTAATGTAATATTATAAATTAGAAATTTTTAAAAAACCATGTTCATTTGATTTATAAGGACCCCTGAAATGACCCATTATTTTCTTCAATGGGCCTTCTGTCTGAGGTACCAGCACTGATATTTCTTAAAAAGGGGTTATGTATTCTAATGGTGTGTTTTATATTTGGACAGTTATTTCCTTGCAATGCCCTGTATTTGATCTTTACTTAGAATGGCTTCATTGTAACACTGTTTATCTTTTGGAAAGTCTGAGATTCTCAGTACATAAGACCGTGGATCATTACGCCTCACAGCCCCTCCGTCGCTGATCTCTTTCCTCTCACACTTCAGTGTAAGCCGTGGGAGAGCATGCAGGCTGCAAGGCTCCACCCAGGCCACATGTTCCAGTCAGGCTGAGAATTTCCTGAGCTAAATCATTTAGTTTGTTAGGTGTATTTTTCATTTTATACATTTCCCAAGGCGATAGGTTTGCTTTTTCCTATCCAAATATCCACTTTTCTCTGATTTTCAGTAACATTTTCCTACTTTCCTTTAAGCTGTCACCCACAACCTCCTCAAAAGCCAGGGTGCTTCTACAAAGGGTAATCATGGTTTTTAAACATTTCCACACATTTTTACTATCCTACAAGTTGAATTACCCTTTCCTTAACTGTTGACTGACTTAGATACTTGTCTGTAGTGAATAGCAGGCAGTTCAGGTGATGATGCATGATGATCCATGGCTTCTTAGGCCAGATTTGAAAGAGCAATTCATTTTCTGCTCAGCTTTTGCTCAGTACTGCCATCCTTAGAATTCAGTCACTAGTGTGGCAAAGCACAGAAAATATAGAGAGAAATTTTCTCTAAATGTTCCAGTTGGTAGCCTCCAATAAAATCACACTTGATGGCCAGCATCAGCTGCCTCACACATGGAAGAAGCAGACCTGGAGAAGGTTCTTGCCCTGGTCACCGTCTGACTGCAACCTTATGAGAGGCTGTGAGCACAAAACAGTCACCTCTGTTGTCACACCTTGGAACCTTAGAAAGTGCACAGTTAAAGAGAGTAGGGGCAGAATATAGATGGACATAGAAATGGGAGTTGGTGAGAGAGCCTTGAATGAAGTTTCATCTGAAGTTCTGATCAACAGTGCTTCCCCTTAACTTTCTTATGTGCACCAATACTGTGTCCTTAACATTTTTTCATCAAAGATAGCTCAGGCTGAGTCTTTGCTCTTGCATACAAACCTCATTCTTCCCACGATCCTCTTCTAGTTTTAATTTTCTATGTTAATAACAAACATGTTAAAAGCAAGGACATAGTTGGAAAAAGAAAAATGACAATTTATTGTGATGATGTAAATAGTTGTAGAAGGAAAAGACAATATTAGAGGCTTAGATAAAGTTTCCATAGAACAAAAGAATACAAAGTTACAGCTACTACTTTTATCCTTCTGACTGAAATAAGGCAGGCTAGGGAAGTGCTGGTCCCTGAAAGAATAAAATGTTGAAGACAGCTTTTCTTGAAACTAAAAAATAAAATAAAATAATTAAAACCCTATTAAGAATTGTAGACACATAGGACAAACTACCAAAATAAGTACAACCTTTACTTTTCATCCGCAAAGATCAACAAACTCAGATTAAAGGGTAATGATTTTGTGAAAGCAGTAATGAAAGAAAAGTGATGATGATGAAAACACAGAAGGAGAGAAAGAAATGGTGCCAAGGCTTTAAGAGTCTCACACAAGCTCTGTGATAAAGTGTGTATAAGGTAAAACCAAACCAAACAAAACAAAAACAGATGCCTAAGCCAGAGACCTCAAATGGGCACATTTCCAAGCAGGAAAACTTGAGAGAGGACACCATAACCTGAAGGAACACTAGAGGTTTAATCAATAAAGTTGTTTGCTGTATACTGAAGCACAGACTTTCGTATTTGTGTTTGCTCCTTCAAGTTTTTCTGAAATTTCAGGGTTTCCTTTAACATATAACAATTCTATTATCTGTTAGGAAAAAAAATAACAGCTACAATGTAACTGATATCCTTCCCCTAGGCTGAACCCCTTAGCACAGATTATAGTTTGTAAACACTGGTTCTCCTCAGTGTCCAAGGTTAATGTTTTATCAATGATAAGCTTTCTCCTAGAAATTTCTCCTGGAAATAAGATTTCCACTTGTGCTTTTCCCTCACAATACTACACTAATTCACACCTGTGTCTTGTATTGTACCATGTATGTAAGATAAAGGTTATGTTCTTCATAGTTCATTTATGCAACAATAAAATTATAAAATTGTCAGCGCTGGCGGTCCCCACAGAGATGATGTGTGTTCAGCTGCCCCTAAAGAGATGTAGTTGGGAGGTGTGGGAATTGGAGATAGCTGTCCCTTATAAAATTGTGGAATCCTTTCACCTAATGAATGTTTAGATCTTGGTCAAAAGAAATTCAGATTTACACGAACTTGCCCCCAGGGAAGGGACTGAATGGACCCCCAGGGCACTCTCAGTAGCCTTGATAGCTGGAAATGCAGCAAAGGGTGCCTTTCCTGTAATTTCTCATGCCAGTTTAGGCTTCAGAATGGAGTGTTGCACCTTTGATGGGAAAGAATTTAGTGGCCCTGTGCTTGAAACCATCACCAGTATGGATGAACTTTTCTGAGTAATTTTCCTCCCTATGTCTGTTACATGATGCTTAATTTTCTTTAAATAGATTCATTGCTTTTTTGCTCCAATAAATCTGTTTTAAAAGCAATGTTTCTTTACATTTGAAAAATTTCTAAGATTTCTCTAACACCCACCCAATGCAAAATTAAACAGCATTCTTTATACTTACACCTTATCTTCTACTTGTTCCATTGCTTTGCAACTTCTTTTATATTCATTCTACTGTATCTGACGGTGAGTTGCTTATGGACTAGAGCTTTGGCTCCTTTCTGCTTCTCTCTCCTGTCATTAATTTTTGCACTTCAGTGCCTGTTGGTACTAGAACCTGATAGGTGCTTAATAAAAAATCAAAGAATATCTCAGAAACTATTAATAAAGCTGAAGACTCTCAATTTACCGTGTCAGAAAATGAGTAAAGATGAAGAATTAGTATTCTAGCAATGGAGTATTAGGTGTTGTATTTCAGATCCTGCTGGAGATTATCTAATTGAATAAGAATGTTCATCTTTCATTTTTTTAAAGTAGGCATTTTATATTCTGAGGGATAAATCAACTTAGATTGTAAAAATTGATGGCAATGCAAATGGTTCTTCATATATAAGAATGCTTACATACTGTGTCCCATAGAGAATATATATTTATACACTATATATGTACACATATAGTTCATATAGTGTATATGTATATACATATACATATATATACACTATATATACATAGTTTTATATATATAAAATATACATAAAATATCATTTGAACTCATACTGGTTCTTTTAATTTCAAAGTCTCTGACATGCACCAACTTTATTTTTTTAGAGTCATGCTTTATCTTTTTAAAAATTATACTTTGCCAACTAATACACATTCTTCTTAAAAGCCATAAGTCCAAACAACAGCAAAAGTGAAACATTAAGGGAAAGCTCAAAATATTTACAAGAAGTGATTGTTCAGTTTAGTCAAGTTTCCAGTTGCCGCTTAGGATTCGTGGCTGCAAGGGGCTGCTACGTTGGCCAAATGCTGACCTTCCAAGAGATAAGGGTTGATTTCTCCTTATACAATTTGTAGCAAATCCAAATCAGAACAGTAAACCAAACCATGATGGAGTACAGAGGTGTGGTCAAATACCTTTCTCTTAATGTAGCCATGACTTCACACTTCATTTATGTGATAAGAGTATATAGTCTGCTTTTTCTCAAGGCCAACCTTCTGCTTCCTTAGAATATGTAAATAAAACCCAGTGTTTTCATTCCTTATCTAGTCCATTTTACAGCCTAGAGAAGTCTGTTTGGGAGGAGAATGGGCTGCTGGCCAGCTGTGAGGATCCACAAGTGTCCACAATAAATCTATAAATTGCTGTTTGAAGAGATAGAGCCTTTCTTAAAGAAGGGGAGGAGGGAGTTGGACAAGCACAGCAGATTTGCACGTTCTCATCCTCTTCCCTTTCTAGTGCTCCCCCTACTTAGGAGAAGCAGTGTTTTGCATTCCCCTCCCCCTGATCTCTTTGTTCTGTTTTCCTTCTCCATCCTCTTAAAAGCCTCTGCCTGAACTGAGCTGGGGAAGATAGGCTTTGAGACAGGGTCCTCCATCTTCCAGTTGCCAGCATCTAAATAAATCACTGTCCTTTACACCAGCCCCTGTCTCTTGAGAATTGACTTTTGAAGCTGGCAGCAGGCAGCAGGACCAGTGTGGGGTTACATTAACTCTTTCCAATATGAATTCTCACAGTATAACTCTCCTGTCATCATGGAAAAGTGTTGTGGGAGCAAAGACTGTAGTTAGAGCAACTCACATTTTGAAATTTCAGCCTCAATAACACAGAACAATAAATAATAAAGGACTTAATCTTTTGTGTTAATTATAAGGAGTTTTGGAACCCAGAGGCTAGTCATCTATGATTTGTATTCTCACGTAAAATTTTATGTAAAAGAGTAATTGAATCTAGAAAAGTGGGATAGACAAAGGACAGAAGGCAGCATTTTATGGAAATAAACATAAGCAAGGGTACAACAGCACAGGATGAAGTTGGCCTGAAACGGCAGAGGCTGGAGCTAGCAGCCTGAGTATTGTTGATATCTGGGGGGATAAAGAAAAACCATGAGGGGTAGAAAATGCATAGTTTCATCAGTAAAGCAATGGGAAGTAGCTACGTGTGTGGGTCCCAGGCAAAGAAGAAAAGGAAATATGGGGGAAAGCAGCCTGGGCTGATGGCTGAAGGACAGAATTAGAAAGCCCAGAAGGCTCCCTATCAGCAGCAGAATAGAGATTGCGTGTGTGTGTGTGTGTGTGTGAAAATCTGTGGGAACAGAGAAAAGTAGAAAAACAAGACAAGTCAATACGCAGTAGAGGACAAACAGTTTGCTAGGAAAACAACAATAATAATAATCTGAGAACAAGAAGTTACTGTTTTCATGTTATTTGAAACACAGAATGTACTTTTGAGAATAGGAATAATATGTAGTTAACAGACAATTAAGTTGAGCTTTTAAAAATAGGTATTTTCAAGATGATTTTAAAGGTGACATGCTACTTTTTAATTGAATTATGTTATTAATGTTGTGTAATTTTTCCATTTTTTATTTTAGAAGTACTTGAATATGACCCTTTCTTATTTAAAAATCAAAATACTATATATTTTATTTATTTAATTTATTTATTTTTATTTATTTTATTTATTTATTTTTAGAGAGAAGGGAAGGGAGAAAGAGAGGGAGAGAAACATTAATGTGTGGTAGCCTCTCATGTGCCCCCAACTGGGGACCTGGCCTACAACCCAGGCATGTGCCCTGACTGGGAATCGAACCAGTGACCCTTTGGTTCACAGGCCAGTGCTCAGTCCACTGAGCCACACCAGCCAGGGCCAAAATACTATAATTTATCTTTTTATATTTTAGATGGATGTATGTGTATATAGAGGAATACAACATATTTATCTGAAAACAAACGATCCAAGAAAGAGGGGAAAACCAAAAATTTCCTAAATTAATATATGGGTGAAAAATACTGGCTTCAAAGATTTCTTTGATGTTCAAATATTATATTTGCATCAATGAACAAAGTGGGGGCTTCAAGGAGCTGTTAACTGGGTCACCTGCTTGTGATTGCCTCTCTCTTTTTCTCATTAAAATACCCATGGGAGTGTCAGAAAAGTTAAATGACACATAAACAAACAGACTGTGAAGGCACTTTTATCAAATAAAGGTGTGTTATGATATAATTCTACACATGCAGAATTATTTCTACAAAAGCAGACTCACCTCTGCACGAAAGCACTCAAGAGCGGAGCCGCTTCCCTGCAGGTCTGCTCCCCAGAGGAAATGCGTCTTCCTGTAAGTGGGGTGACATAGGCACGATCAGCATCTGAACAAAATGGACACTGTCGGTTATTAATTGAATGAGAACGTGAATTACATTAGTAAATCATTGAGCAAGCAAGCTTTGGGGTTAAGGAATCAGGATTTAAAATTAAGGTCTTCCATTGACTACCTAAAAGATCTGCCTAGGACATTTATTTAAAATATCTATCTTCAGTTTCATCAACTGAAAGGTGGATTTAATAAGACCAACTGTATAGAATCCTTCTGACATTGTAATAAAATAATGTATATAGATTGCTCAGCACTGCTACTCAGTGTTTTACTACATCTAATTTCCAATGATTAGCAAGATAATTGCAAGCTGATTGCAAGGTGAAAAAATCAATTTAAAGACCCTGATGGAAACATCTAAAATATTTTTTAAAATAAACAAAACAGGGGAGAAAGTCTCAATTCTTAACTTGAATCCCCCAGAAAATGCATGAATATTTTAAAAAAGAACGTTTGCTTATTCATGTGCAAATATATGAAAATGTCAATCATGATTTTTAAAAAAAATATGTTGGATTGTGCTGCAAAACAGAATAATCAATGGAACAGATAAAAGATTTGAAGCACCATAAAATTTGATTTATGAAAGAAAGAATATTTTTAGACTATGAATAAAAAATCAGCTAGAGTATGACACTAAAAACATGCAAGACAATGTCTGGAGAAGTACAGGGAGCACAGCAGAAGTGTTTTAAAAGGACTGTGTAAACAAACAAAACAGAATGCCAAGTCAGAGAATAACCAATGTTTACAGAGGCTGAGGAACTGAGGCTAGAATTGGAAAGGGCTAATTGTATCGGATAAATTAATTATAAGAAAACAATAGTGAGACATCATCTAGATAAAATTCAGTTCACTTTAGGAAACATCTATTGAACACTCACTGCATGAAAATATTGTCATTATTTCCTTTGCCCAAGACATCAGAAATGAAGACAGTTTCAAATGTTTGTTTCATGTTCTAGACATGCACTTAAGGGGGCTTTCCACCCCAAGTTATAAGCAGTATTATTGCAAAATGGCCCCATACACATTTATAGCAATTCTAAGACTTTCATGCTCACCCTATAAGTCACTTCCCCACAGAAGCAAGCATCATGAAAAAAAATTCACTTGTTTCTGCATGTTAGCAACTTTGTCAGTCCCAAAGAACATCTGGTTCTGGAATTGATCAAGTAGTAACATGCTGATGTTAACCTAAAAATGGAAAGCCAAAATGATAGGTAACAAACGTTTATTTAGAATTGAAAATCATTGCAATTCTGGGAGCACAGATTCAGGGAGAAACTCAGTGTCCCAATTATGGGTGATGGTAAGGAATTTTTATAAGAGAAGGAAGGTAAATAATTATGTGAATAGAAGAAAGACATTTCTATTAGTGCTAATCTCTCAATTACTCTTGCTATACATGGCTGCATACTGATTCTGTCATCAAAAAGAGAATCCACAATCATTAGTCCTTGTGATCAAAATGTGTGCTCACCTGTTAGCTTTGCAAGTTGTTTGAAAGACAATGTTGATTTGGCCTGGTTTGAAGATTATTTTGCCCAGTTCAAACTTTCCGAATGTTTAAGGAGTAAGTCGTACAAGACAATTCCTCTGGAATGGCTGCTCTGGTTCCATTTTAAAGTGGCTCCACTTACGTCCTATTTCACATATACAATAATATCCAAAATATATAAATGACTTAACAACAACAGAAAGAAAACGTGATTTAAAAAT